>JAZDUH010000152.1:6302500-6850000 GCA_036419115.1 Scarus forsteni
TACATTACTTGTTACATGCTGTGTTCTTCTGTATGTGAGTTGTTTTGATGGCACATTTAAAGTTTGTTTTTCTGGAAACTAAATCTGTTAACACAGTGGGGAACAACGGTCGCACTGAAAGTGCATCCCTAAGAGGGAGATTGATTCAGGAGAGTGTAGTTCACTGAGTGATTCACTCACCGAGTGATTTAGGTGTCAGCGACGCGACGCAGTCGGTGCGTGCCTTCAGCGGCTTGTCGGGTGCCTGCCCACAGCTGCTCAGTGCTGCGAGGCTGCACTGCCGACAGCTCAACTGAACTAAGAAATAAATGAATCACTTGAAGAAGTGATTTGTTCACTTAGATTCGTTCTTATGAGCGAATCGTCCATGAATGACACAACACCAATTTGTGTGTGATATGTATCAGGTATGAATTTAAACACTTCATTTCACTCATACTTCCTTCTTGAATGGTGTTATGATGTTGGGCGCAGTTGGATAGTGCGCTTTGTCAGTGATCTGGAGGTTGCAGGTTCAAGCCCAGCTCTGGGCGACACATGGCAATATTTCCTTGTGCAAGACACTAAACCCCACTCCCACTTCTGCGTCAGTGGCGTGTAATTCAGCATGAAAGGGTTTGAATGTGTTAGAGATACTTTTGGCTAACTAACATGAAACTCAGAACCATCAGTGAGTGAATGTGAGAGTGAATGGGTAAGTGTGACCTGTAGTGTAGAGCAGCTTTGAGTAGTCAGACCTTTAGGCAAGCGCTATAAGCTCAAGTCCATTGACCATGATGTGTAAAATATATGATCTCATTTGTCCTGAAACCTGTCGACTATCAGATTAGGCTAAAATTATGCTGTGCTTAATTGATGTAATCTGACTCTGGCATTAGTCTGACTAAAGCGATCAGCAGACTTCTTCTGACTGTATGTTCAGCCCTGGAGGTTTTCGCTTGTGCTGAAACTCACTCTGAAATAAATCCAGGTGTCGCGACTCCAGAATTTTGATGTAGGATATTTATATCTTTGAAACAACAAAGAAATGTTCATCCAGTTCAGACTTTTCTCACAGAACAGGACAACAGCTAATATCAGTATTGTAATGATAATTACTCCACCATCGGTAGTAATACAGCACTGATGCTGTGTGTACTCGCTAGATGTGTGCATTTACTTCCTGGGGGTGTGTTGATGGTTTAGAGGCTCTGACTTTAACGGCAGGAGTTTAGCGTTGGGTTAGGCTCTGAGTGTAGAGCACAGCTTGTAAAGAACTGAGAGTAAACATCTCACTGCTGAGTCAACCTCTGCACTCTCCACCTCTGCACACAATACTCCTCCGCCCATCGCTCAGCTCTAATGCCTGTGCAAAGAAACATCATCTAAGTCCTGTTTTTTTCATCAAGATCTCTGACATCATCCATCTTTATAAAATTCATTATCAAGATGTTTTCCTGCACTGTCATTAGTCTTGGCTAACTCGGGGTGATTGATGCAGCCTGCTGCTGCTGAAACTTCTGCTTGATCTTTGTCATCAATCTACATTTCATGTGGTGTCATCCTTCTGCTTTTTTATTCTACAGCAGTCCCATCGCAAAACCAGTAAAAGAGGTAGACATGAGAAATGAAGATAAGTGATATTTTAATTTGGATAAGGGCCCCAGCTCTCCGATAGGTTGAGGGTAGGCAGCTGCCTGGGACATCAAGATAAAGTCTACTTCAACTTGTTCTCATTGAGGGCTGTAGAGAGAAGAAACATGTAAAGAAGATTGCACCACACTGACACTACCTTAGGCATATTAGAGTTAAGTGAATCAATCCAACAAAAGTGAAGATATCCTTGCTTAAAGAAAATGTCTGTTACCACTGTCAGACTTAAAACAGGCGGCTACCAACTTGCTGTGCCGCCTGTGTCTAACATTGTCAACAACTTTTTTTTCTTTTTTTTCTGTCGCAGCATAGCCAGGGTTCCTTTTCTACCAAAGATTATTGGGGTCACTGAAAACAGTCTCTAAGTCTGCAAAAAAATTCACAATACTGAATTAAATCTCAGGATTTTGGGCTTCTTCAAAGAAAAATTAGAGTTAAAAAAACGATTTTATGTCCTTGAAAAAAGTCAGAATTATGAAGAAAAGAAGTCAGGATGCTGACTTTAATCTCAGAATTCTGGGCCACTAATGGTCAATAAACTTTTTTATGTCTAAGAGAAAAGGCAGAACTCTGAAATTAAAGTTAGAATTCTGACTTTTTCCTCAGAATTCTGTCATTTAAAGCATGACAGCCTACATCAGTGACACAGGTTTCCTATGCAAACAAGGCAATGTAAGAGAAATGAACATGGAAAGGTAAAAGGTAAGTTAAGGACGTGATAATTTGTCAATATCCTAATTTTCTCTGTTCATAGAGGAGGAATTTTGCCCTCAGCTTAATACATCAATTTCTCCTTCAGTCTCACAGTCCTGCAGATCTGTATGCCTCTCTGTCTCCCTGCTCTGTTCACAACTTGTTGCATCCTGCTTGGTCTCCTGTGTCAAATTGTGATGTTTTTCAGTGGCCCCGTTCTTTTATTTTGAGGTCCAGAATTCTGAGATAAAAGTCAGAAGTGTGACTTTTTTTACAGACTTAAAAAAATCTAAAATAAATAACTCCCAAAAAGATGCCCTTTTTTTCCTCTTCTGTACTTTTAATTTATTTTGTTGAGCTTTAAGCAGAATTTCAGGAGCAGGACCAGACCTCAACCACGCCTCTTCCTGTGTTCCTATAAATTCTAACTGACCATTTCCCTCTTTTGTTTCGCACACTCAACGCACCCCTCTCTACCTCCCCTTACTTAAAACTTCTTCCTTCCTTCTTTCTTCAGGGCCTTAAAGAGGGGGTTCATCGTGTCCGGGAGCTACGTGAATTCCCCATGAAGTTTCCCCAAACCGTTATCCGCTCCACGTACCTGCTATGTTGCTTGTTATCCACTGTACGCAATAAGTAATTGTCAAATTCATCCTGTTGATGGTGTTGTTCTTACCCGTGAAATGAACCCACAATTCTCTATTTTACTTTAGAAAAAAACTGTATAAAATTCCCTTCATTATTTTGCTCACATGCTGTTTTGTCACTTAAGACATTGGAGGTCTTAAACAACTGAAAATGGCCACTGGTTACCTCAGTGTACATGACAGAGCATAATCCTCCATGTTCACTATCACTGTGTTTGGAGTAAAGCGCTGACAGTTGTTTTCATTATGGGGGAGAAAAATTTAGTTTTGTCACCATGTCTCCGCTGAGATGGATGTTTTTTGCATTTGATTTGGCTGGTAATGAACTGTGAAGGTTCATTACCAGAAAGATCAATGGAGACAAAACCCCTCTATTTAAACAAGGGACTTGATCTACAATGCAAATCCCAAAGTTTACCAATTTTAAACATGGCTCCGGGGAGATATTCATCACAGTCAGCTCCCGAGAGCATTAATTCTTGTCTTATTTTTCCACCATAAAGCACCCCAGAGAAAGAGGCAACAGTCTATGTTTGGGGATTAAATCTTCCACCCACTGCTTTTATGCATCTTTCAGAGAATAAACATCTCTGCTCAGGATAACTAGACACTCTTGCAGTTTGTCATTTCCTACCTACACAAAGAATTACAAATTCTGGTGCAGTCGACCATCCATCTCACCAGGATTTGCTCTCATGCAGGAAAATGCAATTTCCTGCACATGGTTTCCTCTTCTGCACCAGTCGATACAATTACATGTTTATCAGGAAAAGTCACTATAAAACCCTGAGCTTTCATTTACAACACTGAGCTTTCTAAGCAGGTTTATTTATAGAAGACTTGATCTTATACTGTTGTTAAGACAAATAAGCTGATTCTGTTGCTTCAATCTCTGTTATTGTTTTTTTTAACTCTCAAACTGCAACACTGAATTTACTCCAAATGAAGGACAGATTTATTAGCATTAGGGTAGCAGGTTAGGAACACTAACTTAAAGAGGATTGATACATTTAAATGTAAAATAAAAATTAAATCATCAAGTGCCTGAAATCCATTCAAACCGTTATTTATTCTCAACCTAAAGTTTTAATGTTGTCGAGATCACAGATATTATATGATATATACAATACAATATACATATGAACAATAAACAAACTGGAAACAGTAAAGGAATCAATTAAAACAGAAACAGAGGAACAGTGTTCAGTAATAAGAGTCTCAAACTCAGAGAGGGAAAGGCTGTTATCTTCACATTTGCTGGAGCAAATTCCATGAGTAAGGGGCATCAAAGGAAAATGCCAATTTACTGAGTTCAGTTTATACGGGAGGAACTTTCAGAGCAAGTGAACCAGAAGAACGAGTCATGTATGAGCAATCATTTAACAATAACAGGTTTGTGAGGCAGGGTGGGAGCCTGTTAGTAAGGGCTTTGAAAATATACAAAAAACAGTGTGTGTTCCTTCTCTGTTCAAGTGATCAATATAAAATAAATATGATGTTTAAATGTATATTCCTCATCAAGACATATTCCAAGATATTTAAACTCAGTTACTCTCTCAATTCTTGATCTATTAGAAGTCGATACTTCTATATTGTCAAATGTAATATTCACAGCCCTGGAGAAAAGCATGAATTTTGTTTTGCTTACATTAATTACAAGTTTAAAGGTTAATGAGAGACTTTTGTAGAGTGTTAAAAGCACGTTGCAGGTTATCAAAGGCAGATTATACAGTATCCAGCACACAATAAACAATTGCATCATCTGTGTAAAAATGTGCATGACAATTTTGCATGGTAGAGACAATGTCAATGATGTATGTAGACAAAGATCACCAACTAGTGGTTGGCGATCTTTGTCTGTCTCTTTCTTGTTACTGGAAGCCCAGTTGAAAGAATGGTGTCTACGTACCTGCTTGTGAGGGACTCAGGCAAGACATGAAAAAACACAAAATGTTGGAGTGTTCCTTTAAAGGTGTAGTCAGCGATGTGGGAGAAAACGAGTGGAGAGGTTGTTTATAACCAAATTTAGACCTCCCCCCCGAAAGCTGATGGACGTGCATTGTCATGGAAACGGCTGTAGAAACTGCGTAGCTGACCAACTTAGTTAAGGTAACCTTGACTCGTCAGACAACTTGACTGCAATATTTGATAACATCACAACAACAGTACATTCTGGCAGATTAGACAATAAGATGAATGCCCGGCGGCTGTTACTGTTATGTGAAGCACCACAAAGCTAATGTTGCTTACCTATCCAGCAGAAAGACGGCGACATCTGCGTCCGTTTTCAGGTCTTCCAGTTCGCGGAGCTCCCTCCACCGTCAGAAAGCAACACCAGTGTTGACCCGGGTCTTCACTCTTTCATGGTCATAGCCCTTCTTTTTCACTGTTCACTCCTCTGAACTTTTTCTTTTGGGCTGTTTTTCAGCCATTGCTACTGCACCTATTGTACCTCTCCCTTACGCTAACTGTGCACGCTACGCATCCTACGACCCCCCCCTTCCCCCTCTGTCTGATCTGCACATGAGTATTATCGCCCCCTGGATGTGGGGGGGTGTACTCTGTTTTGGTAACTCGGCCCGAGCCACAGTATTTACCAGCTGAAATTCAGAGCCAAGGCTGTGTATTGAAACCGGACTTTTTTCAACATGCTGTCAGTGGTGACGTCTTGGGGATGGAGAGGAGACATAAGGAGATTTTGACAAATCGTGCATTAGATTAGAAGATTAGAAGATCGCTGACTACACCTTTGAAACCTCCTTCCCCTTGTGGGCCCAGTTTGCTCTGATTGGAGCACAGGTCAGCTCTGACGGAGCTGGTCCATATTGTCAGCAACTCTGGGTTCAGTCTGACATCAACACTTTGCACTGTGTTTGCTAATGGTGAAGTCCTGATGCCACAGACTTGTTTTTATCTTGGTCCTACATGCGCTCCATCACGGAGGAGACGTAAAACACACCAAAGGGCCTACAAAACTCAAAAAGCAGAGCACCTTAAACTCTTAATTAGGTGGACTTATCAACCCCTTCTGCAAGATATAGCCCTTGCTTCCATGCCTGATCCCAATCACTGTGGCTAAAGTTTATGCTTCTACCATGTACCTCCCACAGCCTTGTAGAAAAATATAAAACTATCCCTTTAAATAATGTAATTAGGAGGATTATAGCTTTTTAAAACACTTTGTAAGGAGATGGTGTTCAAATAATAATTGTGTGGTTAAAAATTATAACAGCCAAGACAAAAAAAATGATTTAACAAGAGATGAAGCAAATCCTTTTTCAAAAAAAGACATCATCAGTGGGAATAATTAAAGAAATATGTATAATCCTTTATAAATGTAATGTGTCTCCCACTCAAAATTGAACCCTGTCTGCATATTCAAATCATTGACCAAATCCAAGGCTGCCATCCTGCTCTTTTTATCTCTGTGGATAAATGAAGGCAGTCTTTTGAAATGAAGGCCAAATAAGGAAGCACTGAGTAAATGTGTGAGAAGGGCTGGGTAATGGAAATAAAAAAGAAAAGACAGGCATAAGAAAGTGATCTTACTTTGCTCTGAGCTGAGCAAGGTCAAACTACATTATCTGTTTGAATAAAGATCACGCTGTTAATCGGCTCAGAGAGGAAGAGTGGTATCATTTTGTCTCTGTGTGCGCTGATACCACACTGCAGAGGTCACTGTGAGTAAAACTGCTTCATATCTGTTGTGATTTCATTCAGTGATATTTTATTTGAGGACAGTTTAGATGTATTTTGAATACTACCAGAGAAAAAAGGAAAGTTTAAGTAAATTTAACCATACAATTAGGTCCACTCTTCATCTAATTATAAGAGAAACAAGACATTCATCCATCTGAAATCTTTACCGCTGATTCTTTTGGGGCTGTGGGGAGCTGGAGCCTATCCCAGCTGACATATGGTGAGAGGTGCGTTACAACCTGGACCGGTTACTAAAGCTGATCTCAAGGCCACATAGAGGGACAGACAACCATTCCCGGTCATATTCACACTGAAAGGCAATTAAGAGTAACCAATTAACCTCACACACATTTTTTTGGTCTGCATGAGGAAATCAGTAACCTGGCCATGCTGGATTGATCTGCCAAGGTGGGACGGCCCGCTCAACATCCTTTGGCACAGGAAGAGGTGTGAGCTTTGAGAGAAATGACAGCAGGAAGTGACTGCCCGCACAGAGATTAGTATAGATGCTAACAGCTGCACTAACAGTTTATCAGGTCAAATTTCTCTTTAAAATGAAAAACAAATAACACTAAAAACTTGACATAGGAAGATTCTTTTGCTTCTGAAGTGTTTGGCCTTGAGTTTGTTCTATGAAGTGGCTTATGTTTTGTCTTCAACTCTACCGCAGTAGCACCCACCTACTCATTAAGTGACTGGCATGTAATAAATGTGATTGACAGAATGGTTTTCCAATCACCTGCCAGAAATGCTTTTTAAAAGTTATGCCCATTCCCAAACACTTTTTCTTTTTTAATAAAAGACACAACTTGTTGGGAATTACGTTACAAGCATAGTCAACGTTCACAATTTGTGTGCATCGGGATACATATCATATCGTAGCCTCAGTATCAGGATACTTATTGTGTCATGAGGCTGCAGGAAATACCCAGCTCTACATGGCAGCTATTCAAATTTGAGCATGTACACTAGGGATGGGATGAAATATTGTTTGGCGAAATATCGTGATACAGAACGTGACGAAATGCATCGAGTTTGAAAAACATGGAACACGAAATAAAGATGCCACGGCCGGTAACAGCGCATGTGACCAGAAGTGACAACAACAAACATTAGCACCAACTACCTTGCCTCCAAAAAGCCTAACGATGGAGTCAAAATTGAGGACACTCGGCCTGGATACAAGTCATCTGTCTGGCAGTATTTTGCCTTTCTCATTAAAAAAGATGAAGACGACAATAGAGTAACTGACCAGACTAAGACGGTGTGCAAACTTTGCTATGCTGTCATTCTGTACACCACCTCCAACACCACAAACATGAACCACCACCTTCAGCGTCACCATAAAAATGTGAAGACAACCCGGGGAAAACGAGCCTACCGCTCGTTAGCATACACTCTCTCTAACCTCTCCAGAGTTAGAGAGATTGTTATTGTTTGTGTTTGGCCTGTTAGGCCTTGTGAGTTCCTGTGTGCAACTCAAACAAAAATAAATAAGTTTTAATTACACAGTAATATTTTTTCTTTTTTACTTTTTTGACATTGTATCGTGACGCATCGTATCGTGACCTGGGCATATCGTGGTGCAGCATATCATGAGTTTCAGTGTATCGCCCCATCCCTAATGTACACCTGGTCAAGTGTAATGTACACCTCCTGCTGAAGTTCAAACTGAGCATCAGAAAAGGTGATTTAACCGAGTAAAGGCGATTTAAGCGACTGTAAATGTGACATGTGGGTTGGTGCCAGACAGGTTGGTATGAGTTTTCAGAAACTGCTGATCTTCAGGGATTTAAGTACACCCATGGGTTAATAGAGACCCATATGAAGAAGAGAAAATACCCAATGAGCTGCAGGTCTCTGGGTCCAGAATTACCTGCTGGTGCCAGAGGTCAGAGGAGAGTGGTTCCAAAAGCCAGAGAGGCAACAATTACTGAAATAACCACAAACTCATGAAGTTGGTCATAACAGCAAGTAAAAAAAAAAGTCCATGTTTCCTTTGTAGGATTAAATTAGGATGTAAATTAATCTGAAAAGAACAATACAACAGTTTCTGCAATGCTCCTCTCCAGCAAAAAGGATAGCAGGCTAGGCTACACCAAGTTGAGGCTGGGTGTCGGGGCTTCCCAGCAGAGCCTGTGCAAAAGATGATCACTACTCTGGGAAAAGCAGGAAGGAAAAAAGACAGCTGTTTATAGTTTGGGAAAAGGGGCTGAAAGAGCCTCTCGTTGGAGAACACGGTCAGTGGACTGTAAACATTCGTGTGTATTCTTAACACCATGTGTAACTTTTGCTTTTTGTACTGAACAACAACATTTGGACAATAACTGATCAGAGTACTGATGGATTTACATTGATTTAGAATTTTATGAGGATAAAAAGTTTTCATCTTCAGTTTTAAATGAGACTTTAAGGTAAAGCAAATCAAGTAAATCATGAAGACCGTCAGAGTGCTACAAACTTAGAGCATAGTTGTGATGATGAAAACCCTAATGGTATACTGTTGGATCATAATATGCAGACTCAACCATAACAACCTACTACTGATTCAGAAATAAGACGATAATTTTACTTACTGTCTCCTTTGCCTTAGGCAGTTGCAAATGCGTTGCAACCTTCAGTGTCTTTAGACCTTAATGACCGTTTCTCCTGCAGAGACCCTGCGCCCTTAAAGGGTCAAAGAGTTCTTTATTACCCCCCACAGGCAATTATTCACCTAGCGAGCACCAAGTACAAAAGGCAAACAATAAAAACTAAACTAATATAACATACAATTACTAACAACTAGATGAAGTTCTTTTAAGCTGTATGTCACAGTTAGTCCTATGTGTTCACAAACTGGAACAAGAAGTGTTCAGAATTGATATAGCCTTAGGGGCCGATCACACAGAGAGGCATCACTCAAGGCCCTACTGCACCATAAACACCCTCTGGGGAAAAAATGCAGGGAGCACTAAAAGAGAGAATCTGAATCCAGAGCACAATTATTAATTTAGAGGAAAAAATGGGTTTGAAAAATGTAATGCTCTTAGCTTTTCTCACACACTCATTGTTTATTGTGGACTATCGCAGCAGACTATATTGTGAATATGTAGCAAACTACGGATGGCTCACTAAGGCCATCAAATATCACCATGCCAATATCTTTAGCTGTTGACATCCTATTCAAGGATGTGACATCAATGAGCGCTGCTACTCTGCATATTAAAGCTATGGTCTACGATTTGGAAGCTTTGTACATATTAATAACACCGTTTATAAGGCTGTTATGGTCCTATGGTCCTATCTACACAGTATAAAGACCAAAAAGAATGAAAAAAATCCATTCAGTATATCCGCTGAAAAGCTGCATACTAGCTGACCAATCAAGCCTAAGAACCTGCAACTATTAATTGGTCCGTGAGTTAGTCCATGAGTCCATCCAATCCTCGTCTCCCTCACTACGCAGATGCGCAGCATCTTGCCCATGGTCCGCCTCCTCCCCTCTACCTCCGGTGAGCAGCTAGCAGCGTTAGCTACTGAACTATCATGGAGCCGGAAAAGCCTAGCGCCGAACCCGGGAATCCGCCTCCCTCTCCCAAGACAGTCTGGCTGCAGACCACCCTTCTCCTCTCCCCTCTCCCTCGTCTCCCTCACTATGCAGTACGCAGCATCTTGCCCATGGTCCCGCCTCCCCTCTACCTCCGGTGAGCAGCTAGCAGCGTTAGCTACTGAACTATCATGGAGCCGGAAAGCCTAGAACCGAATCCGCCTCCCTCTCCCGCGGGCCCAACGGAGCTCTGCCCGCGGGTGGAGGGAGGGTGGAGGCCTGTTAGCGGGCTAACGGCTAACGAATAGCCTCAGCCGGCCGTCAGACCTTCAGCATCGGCCGTTTCGCCCCTGGTTGATCAGGTAATGGCTTTGTTTACTACAGTGTGAGATGTCTGCTGAATAACTCTGGTTAGTTTGTGCCTGTACGGGCTAATAACTTGTAGGGGAGCGGGTTAGCCTGTTAGCCGCTAATCGTTTGCACTGTAAGCTGAGCTGGGGAGGACAGGCTGAGAAAGATAAATCCTCCCCCACACTCGGCTCCGCTCTGGCGGCGCCAGACCGGCATTGCCGCCGGTCCAGTTGAAATGGCTACTGCTGTGTGTTATAAGGGAGATGTCTGTCGTGTTTGATACTTTCAGTTGAGCTGAGCTGTTTTTGATTGAGTTTGCTGCTGATATATTGTGCTAGTCGCTCGTAGCTCTGTCCGAGGGGGCTATATGAGGCGCCACGAGCTGGGGGCGGGATCTTGGAACACGGAGGGGAGAGGTGAGGGAAGGGGGGCAGGCTGCGGTTTCAAATCGTAGACCACAGCTTTAAGGGAAAAATTTGAGACACATTTCATCTTACATGCATTCTCGAAAACCGTGAAAACACCGTTACGTAGAAACACTGGTTTCATTGGCGAGACCTCTTCCAGCTGCACATCCCTGTCTGATCTCCACCTCAGAGAAAAACAGACCAAACTTGGACAGACTGTAACTTCTTCAAACTTTTACACCAGAAACAGGACTCATAACTCTTAATCATTTTGTCAGATTTAATCATGCTGTGACCTCAAACACAGATGTTTCAGACTGTAGCTGTGCCTGTCTAAACTTTGTTGACAGCATGGCTCTGTGTTTGATTTTTCTACCTTTAATATTATGAAGCGTGATATTGATTGCTCACTGCTGTAATAGCTGCAGTGAGCAATCAGCATCAGTAATGACTGCAGTTTTCCCACAAAGTATGAATAACAAATGATCACATTTTGTTACAGTATCAGCAGTATTTATACTCACAAACTAAGTAGTTACTTGTGCTTTGTAAAACATTTACAGAAGAGTTTTTCCATTAAAAACATCAAATTGGGAGGAATTTTAAATAATGCAATATAATTTGATATGAAATTGTTTTTTGACTTTATTCCAGTCAAGTTTCCATGTTTCATTTTTGTAGTCCTTGCAACAGCCTTAAAAATGTAAGATTCTTTTGTGTTGCTCATTTCATAAATTCACAATCCTTATAAGTTGTACCTCGTTGTAAGGTGACTTTTCTGGCTTTCCAACAATATAAAGTAAAATACCAGTTGGTATTATTAAAGGTGAGAGGTAATCAACCAAAAAAAGGTTTCAAAATTTTTTGAGGGTGTGTATATAATTAACCTGACATGCCAGACGAACAGTTCCATACATCCGTCACGGAAACATTTCAGCAGTCCATCTGGGAAAGAGATGTCAAAAACAGAGGCAGAATTTCTAAAAGAACAGCAGCTGGTGATCGCGGTGATCATTCTGCCAGTAACATTCATCACAGACCAATCATATCAAGCCACAGTATGCCATAGCAGCTAGACCCTGGTGTTAGCCGTTAGCTTAAGCTGTGTTTCAGTCCTGAGATTATACTTTATACTGACATTTAAGTATACCACACAGATTTTTCATTTACCACCTATATGTGACATTAACCTCATCAGCAAAAATCCCCACCTAGTCTACTGCTAAACTTCTGAGGAGAGCATATTTGCCAGGTATCGCTGAGTATCTTCCATGGCCATAGACTTATGCTGCGTTCACACCGCAAGCGACCCAGCTACCAAAATCGCGTCACCCACTGACGTAGCGTCGCACGTCCATAAATACCTAATTTTGGTCACCGTTGCCGTCGGCCGTCGCTCGGTGACGTCACGTCCACTCGAGTTTCACCACAATCATACCATATATCATATAATAGGATGTATAAGCGGACATTATTCCAGCTGTATCTTTTTCACTCACTTATCAAACACAAAACACTGCAGCTGATGCCCTGCCGTAGCATCATCTGTGAGTTTACCCTGGTCCGTCTAGGCAGAACTAATGTCCTCACTGACTAATGTTTCCCACACAGACATGGATTATTACTCTGTAGTCCGGATGAATAACTGTCTGTCTAGGGTACCGTCACACGTGCACACACCTCTGATTGGCTGATGCTGCACAGCCTCACACGACATCGTCTGAATAGATAAACTTTTTTTAACTTTGACATCGCGCGACCAGTGAAGTGGTCATCTTGTTCGTGGCTGTCTCATCACGGGATGGTTAGCCCTGCCCCATCGCGGCTGTACATTGACTTTGAACGGAGAGTGATCGCCGAGGTAGTACAAGTAGTGTCCGGTGTGAACGCACCTTAACAGGCATGGGAGATTTTCACATTCTCTCCTAGTTTCCGATCAGTGATCCCCCGCTTCCTGGCTTCTCTGATTTGACCACCAAAACGGAGTTTTGTGTCCTTTCTGTCTTTGTCATGACCAGAGGAGCCAGTTGGTAGGTCAAACTCTTACTGAAACTGGTTGGGGGAAGAGCAAACACAGATTCCTGTAAGCAAAGATATAAATTATGTTATTTTCTCTTCTTCTAAAGAAGAAATGGTGCTCATTTCAGATAAAACTGCAGATATTTCTGCATCCATGGAGACCAGTTCAGAGGCCGCCATTGTTTCAAACATGCAGTCACGTACTGCTGTTGTCACTTCTTTAGTTTCTGCCTCTCTTCCCTAAATGGGTGTCCAGCTTTTGGCCAAGTGAAGCTGTAGAGGATTGGAGCTTGGCAAGATGGATCTGCATGATTTCAGACAAAGAATCAGGTAGGTCCATCTGCTCTGCTCGGTTAATACTCTTAAATACAAACCACAATTCTAATAAAGTTGTGATGTGCAAAACTTTAAAAACAGCATGCAATAATTTGGAAGTCCTTTTTATCAGTATTCAAGTGAATACACACCATTGTGTTCTATTAAGTTTAACGCAGCATCACAACGTTATTGGAATTGGGTTTGTAGGAGCATGACAAATACACCAAGGAAAGGACAGACAGGGAGGCTGATTTTTTTAAGGAGAATAATGCACCTCACCTCAGCCTGTTTGGTGGGCTTGAGCCCTTTTCACCATTATCCGCCTGCTGGGATGCTCCTATTCCCTTAACCCATCACATGGCCTTTGTCAGCAGACATGGTAGCTGCTTCTGCTTTGATGGAGAGAGCTAATGCTGCTCTGTAGTGCTCTCACACTCTCAGTGTTCCTGCTAAAAAGACCTTGGTGATCGCTCAGTGATAGCTAGACAAAGGGAAAAAGCTGGAGAAGTGACAATAAGAGACCGGGGGAGATGGAGGCATGATAGAAGGATGGAGGTACTGAAGGTAAAGGGGATATTTTTAAGGGGAGACAAAATGCTGGAGCTGAGTGAATCACAAGCAAATCCTCACTTTTCAACATTGATTTCTTCCTTGGAGGCAGATTTTGCCATTAACATGAGATTGCACTCAAACGCAACAATTCTAGCACTCTGCTTTGTTGCAGCATTTAACAGCTTATTGCCCTATGAGACTAAATGTTGTTTTATCCCCTAATAAACATATACTTTATCCTGACAAAAGGGAAGCCTCTAAGATGGCTAAGTCCCAGGCAATTTTCCCCACAAATGAGCCATATTCTCACATATGATGATAAAAGTTCTCTTGGGACAAAAACAATTACTGCTGCTAAAAGTTATTAAAAGTGTTTGTTCTCAGGCCGCCTCTTTTCTCCTTCTGCATCTCTCTTTTCACTCAGTTTCAGAGAAATAGCTTAAATTGTCTCAGTAAGTTATTTACAGGGGGAAAAAATTGAGATAACATTTAAATAAAGCTACAGTGATGACCTTCATCTGGGAACACACCATCATTAGCTGGGGTGGAAAGTCTAATATATCTTAATTGGTTATCCAGTCATGAAATAAATGTTCTGAGTGCATCCACTGTTTTTCATTCATTGGCAAAATCTAACACAAACCAGGTAACAGACCAGTGACAAAGGCACAGTCAACATTGGCCGGTCAAATTAGTCAACTGCAACATGTGAAATGTTCAGTTTTTCCAAAATAATTAAGGCACCCACCAGATTACAGATGAGAGGACTTTTGCAGGAGCAGAGGGTATCAGATAATCACAGAGTAATTTACAGACAGTTGAGTTGCCCTCAGAGTTACATGTCAAGTACAAGACTGTATTTTGGGTTTGTTCCAGTCTCGTGTGTCCCCGCAGGTCACTTTTGTAAAGCAATATCTCCAGAGTAAACTAACACCAGATGGACCATTCAGTATACTTCTCTAGTCAATCTAGAATTTAAAGACTGTATGTTTTGGGTTTGTTCTAGTCTCGTGTGTCCCGACAGGTCAGTTTTGTAAAGCAATATCTCCAGAGTAAACTAACACCAGATGGACCATTCAGTATATATACTTCTAGTACTACTTCTCTAGTCCATCTAGCCCATAGAAAGTGTTTGGAAATGGAGAGGAATCTTTCAAAAGCATATCCAGCAGGTGTTTGGACAACTGGCCCATCAATCACATTCATTACAGGCCAATAAGATAATGTTGTAGGCAGGCACAAATGCTGTGGTGTAAAAGACAAAGCACAACTTTGTAGGACAAACTGCCACCAAAACATATTAAAAGTGAAGTGAAAATATATTTTACCATTGAGAAGTTCATGTTATCTTTTTATTTTTCTTGATTACATAAAGAAATGTGGTCCTGATCTGATAAAACTACGATTACAGCTGTTAGCATCAATGCTAATCTGTGTCTTGGCCTTGCCCATAGCTCCCACCTCTTCCTGCTCAACGGATGCGTCCTGCTTTGGGCCGTGCACAGTCTTTGTAGGCTGGAGCTTGGTCAGATGGATCTGCCTGTTTACATACATCAGATTAGGCTGGTTCATCTGCCCACTGAGACCAGATGGGCAACTTTGGTCATCTGAAAGGCTACATTAACATTGGCCGCATGGACCACACTACATATTTTTTATCTAACATTCTATTTTAAACAAAATCTACTTTAGCTCTCTGACCCTAAAATTTGTCTTGAAATGGGTGAAAAAAGTTTCAGATGTGCTGCTTCTGCAGACTGGAATCTGCTTCAAGAAAAACTGTGTCTTAGAGAACTGGTTTCTTTAAACTTATTTAAGTGCAGGTTAAAGGCATTTGAGGAAGAAGCAGGCTGTAGATGCTTTGACTGTTAAGCTTAACTGATAAAGTTGCTGCTCTGTGACTCTAACTCGATTGATTTATATTTATGTATTTGTGTCTGTAATTGCTTTATATCTGTAACTTTGCAAATGTACTGCTGTTTGTCTTGGCCAGGGCTCTCTTGCAAATGAGATTTTCGATCTCTATGAGGCTATTTTTGTGAAATCAGGTTGATATAAGAGGCACATATACAGATAAAAAAAACTCTATAGATAAATATTTTCAATGAAGTGCATAGAAGTACAATAAGATGACTACCTTTTTGATGCACTAAACATGTTTCCAGTTTTTTCTTATTCTAAGCTTATGGTTCTTTTTACTTATGCAAACACTTTAACAATTTTAAAGCACTTTTTTGTATGACAAGTGTCTAAAGCCTGATTAATTGATTTAGTGATACACATAACATTATTTTCAAAGAAACAACACATCAGTTATGCCTCAGGTTTCTTCAAAATAGCAAATTTATTCTTAAAATTACAGACTGTTTTGAAACCTTTTGAATTTAGATGTTTTCATTTGTATGTTTTTTCAGTCATGTTCATGATTGATTGACATTTGAAATTAATTCCTGGGCAGCTATGAGATAGTAGGAAGACTGTGTGAGGCTACACTTTTCCATTCCTGACTTGGACTCAAGCATCATATAATCAGATTTGAAAGGTCATCGGTCATAAATCAAGACAAATGGGCCTCATGTTCATCCTCTATCTATATATCCCAACCACCTTTTGAATCATTTCTTTTGCTTTTTTCTGACATGGAATTTGGAATTTGCACCGAATGGTTAGAACAACAACTTTACATTCGACCAGGGTCGGCAACTTTTCCAATCAGAAGAGCCATTTTGTCTCTGCCCAAAACACATATGTACCTTAAAATGACAACAGCCTGGTGACTCCATTATTACAGTGACATCAGATCTGTAAGCTAACTGCTTAACCACCTGACATGACTGCCCTATAATGGGTCATGTATGCTTTGGTACTTTTATTGACATTATTGCTATGTCATATTATATTGCAATAATTAACTTGGAGTTGAAATTATACAATGATGTGTTTATGTTGATCATTGACCTTGTTGACAAAAATAATTAGTTAGGCCTCATAATGAATATTAGCCAATGTTATCACTGATATTACTGTTTCTGCCATTGTTGTTACTCAGTTTGTTTCTCCACAGGATCAGGTTTTGCTTGCAGTGGAGAAATCCTAAATATTTATTAGACATCATCAGGTGGGCTGGGGGTCAGTGGGTCTTCCCCTGACATTTTTTAATTTAAATCATTTCTTTCCTGCATTCTGATCATTTTTTATGCACAATCTTATAATAATCAAGAGGCAGTCTTGTGATCTTTGAGCTGCTTTTTGAAATCCATCAGTGTTTTTGAAGCTTATCTCACTTAAATAATCCATTTTTAGTTACATGTCAGTCTTGATGTCCTATAAAAAAATTATGCCAGATGAACAAATTACACAACTCACACACACTTGAGTTTGTAGCTAGTGATTGAATGAGAGAGGGTGAGGGAGAGAGATTGATGGTGATCACATGCAACAGCCATGGTAATAAAACAAACATCCACCATATGTCTTTGTGTAAAAATCCCCTGCTTCAACAATGCGGTCACAGTTGCCCAGAATTTATCATCTCCCGTGTTTCTCTTGTCTTTTCTGAAGCTTTATCGCCTACACACCTCCGTTTTAAAAGTTAGAATCCATTCACAGTAGCAGTCAATGTTAATAAAGAGAGATCATCAAAACATCTGCATTGAAACTTAAACACAACATTACGGGTGAGGTCACAGCTAAAGATGCCGCAGCGTCCTGCTCTCACTCCGACCTGCTGCAGGTTACACAGAGGGGAGGCACACACATGACGCAAAGTTGACAAAGTAAAAAATAAAGAAATATTCATTTAATAGAAAAACACATTGTTTGCAGATAGTGGTAAAACATGCAGAAATGACATCAGTTAATTGGAGTTTAAAGATACTATGAGGAATTTCTAAGTAACTACAAAAAAGTCTATGCCTGATCCAAATACACACTTTAAGATGAGTTTTATAGCATCAAAACAGGTTTTCTATAAATGCCATTCCCGACAAGGCTGGACTGGCCTGGATACTCAACTTCGGAACCAAGACAATTAAAACTAGAGCAAATTTATATTATTCGACACGTCTTAGAGCAGCGGACTGTAAGTAGCCATATATAGCCGGCTACAAAACTACAATACTAAGTTTTCCAAAAATTGCTTGTTGTCACACATCAAAAACTACCGCTACGTAACTAGAAAGAGATACTTTACCTCATCGCTTTGCATCCTGTAAGTTGTTGAAAAAAGAAGTTGTAAAGCAATGCCGAGTTCTGAGGAAGGTCCAAGCTGCATTTATTAGCAACAATGAATCGGCAACAAACACACGCTTTGGCTTGGGTCACGTCTTTACAACAGTCGCCGCGCGTGCTCATGGGTAGCAAAGTCTTTATGTCACTGGAAATGGATTCTCTTCATAGCATCTTTAATCAAAAACAAACAACATTTCTTTTTGCTTTTCTGTCCTCTGAGTCCACAGAGCCACTGGTGAGGGCAAAAGAGCCACATGTGGCCCCGGAGTCATATGTTGCCGGCCTCTTCATTGGGCTTTTGAGATCACCTGCTAACAGTCCAAGATGAATTTGTCTAGGGATATTGATAGAATTTTTTAACCAGTATAATGGAAAGTTTGATGGTGAATTAAAGGACTAATTATTTTTACTTTAAAGTGTGTTAAAGATTATATTATTGATGGTTTGTTTCAGCTGCAACTCAGAGGAAATGTTCTTTATTATTGACTAGTCATTTATTCATCTACAATTTGAATGGTTTGTCAGATTGTTATAGAGATTTGTAACAATGGCTGAGTAAAAATTCTTCTCTATTGATGTCCTTGCAATTAATAAGTATTTAAATCATAACTACAAGTGCTCAGAGGGCACAGACTTCCAACACTGCCAGGCTTGTTCTTTTAAAAATGTTAAAAACTGCCCATCCTTGCACTAGTGAGAAATCCTTGAAGAAATTCCTGGATCCATATCCAAATTCAGATCACCGAAAGTGCATCACTTGTTCGTTGTTCCATGACCAAAAAAATCTCGGGAGAACTTAAAAGTTTTATGAAAATGTGGACAACTATCCTATGCTATGTTAACAAATCCTTTGTAAAATCCCTTGATCAATACGAATTTAGATCACCACCAAAATCGTACCATTTTTTCTTGTGCCATGACCAAACTTCCCGTAAAAATAGAATAAACTTCCAGTTAATATTTCGAATTTTTTAGCAAAAGACAAACAAATCTTGGCAGAAACATAACCTTCTTGTAGGTTTATTTATTTATTTTATTTTCATTTATGTAAATATAGGACAGTGCACATTAATGTACACTGACATGTATGTGTGCCATATTATGGCTACAGGCCACTTTCCATCTGTAGTCCCTGACAGGTTGATTACATGCATTTGTACAGGTACAGTACAGGCCAAAAGTTTAGACACACCTTCTCATTCGATGTGTTTTCTTTATTTTCATCACTATTTACATTGTAGATTTTAAATGAAGGTATCAAAACAACACATGTGGGATTATGTACTTAACAACAAAACGTGAAATAAATGAAAACATGTCATATATTTTAGTTTCTTCAAAATATCCACCCTTTGCTCTGAATACTGCTTTGCAGACTTTTGGCATTCTCCTTATGAGCTTCAACAGGTAGCCACCTGAAATGGTTTTCATTTCTCAGGTGTGCCTTTCCAGGGTTAATTAATGGAATTTCATGCCTTATGGGGTTGGGACCATCATTTGTGTTGTTTAGAAGTCAGGCTGATGCACTGCCGACAGTCCTATTAGACACTTTTAAAATCATTATTATGGCAAGGACCAATCAGCTGGGGCAAGAGAAATAAGTGGCCATCATTACTTCAGTGAGAATCTACAATGTAATTAGTGATAAAAAAATAAAGAAAATGCATTGAATGAGAAGGTGTGTCCAAACTTTTGGCCTGTACTGTATGTAAAATCTGAAATACATAAAGTACACACGTGGACAAAACTGTTGGTACCCTTCATTTAATGAAAGAAAAACCCACATGGTCACTGAAATAACTTGAAAATAACGAAAGTAATAATAAATAAAAATTTACTGAAAATCAGGTAATGAAAGTCAGACATTGATTTTAAATTTTGGTTCAGCAGAAATATTTTAAAAAACAAAATAATGAAACTGGCTTGGACAAAAATGATGGTATCCCTACAAAGGATTAAAAATAATTACAGGTGTGTCCTGTAATTAGCATCACAGGTGTCTCCAAGCTTGTAATCAGTCAGTCTGCCTATTTAAAGGCTGAAAAGTGGTCACTGTGCTGTTTGGTATCATGGTGTGTACCACACTGAACATGGACCACAGAAAGCTAAGGAGAGAGCTGTCTCAGGAGATCAGAAATAAAATTATAGACAAGCATGTTAAGGTAAAGGCTATAAGACCATCTCCAAGCAGCTTGATGTTCCTGTGACTACAGCTGCACAGATTATTCAGGAGTTTAAGATCCACAGGACTGTAGCCAACCTCCCTGGACGTAGCTGCAGGAGGAAAACTGATGACAAACTGAAGAGACGGATAATACGAATGGAAACCAAAGAGCCCAGAACAACTTCCAAAGAGATTAGAGGAGAACTCCGAGGTCAAGGTACATCAGTGCCAGATCACACCATCTGTCAATGGAAGGGTACCAACACTTTTGTCCACGTCTGTACATAAAACAACGGTCGGGAACAGGCAGTAGCAAGATGACAGATAAACGTAACATAAAATTCACATTGAATTACTGAACACATACAACAACACAAATGACTCTGTTTTCACACTTTAACGTCCTATGATCTCTGCCCATGTCTTGTCCTTTCTGTTGTCCTTCTAAGGTGGATACATGTTAAAAGTTGTATTTTTTCTTCGTCTCTCTTTTTCTCGCAGATCGATGACTTCTGTTTCTGAGCAGCCATCAGACTTTGTAAGGTTAACTCACTGTTCCGAGTTAGATCTACTAGGTGGAGATAGTCTTGAATTAGAAACAATAAAAATAAATCTGTGAATCTCCATGGGACACAGGTTCTGCTGACGTGATACAGAAAAATGAACATCATGTACATTGGTATTATGACTCTTGGTTAGTTTCTTGGCTCTTTGTTCAAACATAATCAATAGACCATTACACCACAAGAAACACATGAAAGACAAATCAAGCTTTTGCACAAAACTCAGAGTCCAGGCAGTGCTTAGTCTGTTTCTATCAATGTCAGTCTTCAAGAGATGGGGCCAGCTGCACTGGGGTGGCCCATCTAATACTAAACCACCTCTAAATATATTCCCCCACCAAGAGCCCCCATCTCCCTCCTCTCTTAGATAAATGTACACTCCCATATCCCCAAATCTCAGAGCTAACACACTGCTATCAGCCTGCATCCTGCTGACAAACCCGAGTGTGTGTGTGTAGACTGCTGTGTGACAGTGATGGATGGGACCTGGCCGCTGCTCCCACCCCTCTGCCACTCAGCTGCTGACTGTGCTCTGTGCTTTATTCATGACATTTGGGGGCAGGGAAGAAAAACGGATTCCTAAAGGTTTAGGAATATATTGAACTCTCTCAGATGTCAAATGACTTGTCAGGTAGTGTTAGGCAAAAAGAGTCCTGAGGTTCTACTTGAGTTTATGGTGGATGGAAAGAGGAAAAGAACCTCCACCCAAACACCACCAGCCTTGCCTCTGCACACAAGGCCTCATGCATCTCTACAACCATCAATATGTACAAAAGAGTATATAAGAGTGTGTATGTACAAGAGGTAGACAAACACACCACACTCTAACTGATTCATTCACAACAACCAGGGCCTCCACTCTTGCTGCTAGTATTCTCACATGACCAAACTTGACTTTACTGTAAACAAACATGGTGGACAATGTCAGGACATCCTTGATGGTTTTGATTTCCATTCACCTTCTGTCCTTATTCAATTGTTATGTGAAATTTAAAGGCTAAAAGTATAGATGAGTTTGTTTGCCCGTTTCAACAAGTTGGTACTCTCTTTCCAACGTCTGTCTAACTATTGACTATTTGCAGACACGACAACACTCAGTTTTGTGGACGACAGAAGTACTGCTGTTGTAAAGACTATAATGCATTTTAGCTGATAATTACTGTGGAGATGCATTTTTGAGCCACTAAAGTATTAGGAAGACCCATAAACAGAAAAGCAAGCATAGACCAGACTTAAAAAGCCACTGCACAGCGATCAGACGGCCTGTGGATGGACTGTTTACAGGGAGGCTCAAAAAAAGGAAAAACAGCCACTGCCCAACAAGATAATTAGGTGACAATTTCACTTATTATGACTACCATTTCTTTTGGATACAGTAGGATACTTGTATAAACACAGTACTGACAGCAAAAGCATCTGCTGACGGAGACTTAGAGGGTTTGAATGATTAACAGCAGAAACCTCAATGGGAGCAGGAGGACATAAGAGCGTCCAGGTTACCAGTAGAAGAAGGTGTATGGATTTTGGACCAGTGTCACTTGTATGGACCCAAACCACTGTTTTTGAAACCCAAAAGATGAACCTGAAAAGCAAAATGAAAGTTTATCTTTCATTAAAGGTGTAGTCAGCGATGTTCTAATCTTCTAATCTAATGCACTATTTGTCAAAATCACCGTATTTCTCCTCTCCATCCACAAGATGTCACCACTGACAGCATGTTGAAAAAAAAGTCAGGTTTCAATACACAGCCTTGGCTCTGAATTTGAGCAGGTAAATACTGTGGCTCGGGCTGAGCCACCAAAACAGGGTACACCCCCCCACATCCAGGGGGCGATCATACTCATGCACAGATCAGACAGAGGGGGAGGGGGAGTAGTAGGTTGTGTAGCGTAAGAGAGAGATACAATAGGTGCAGTAGCAATGGCTGAAAAACAGCCCAAAAGAAAAAGGTCAGAGGAGCAGAAAGTGAAAAGAAAGGGCTATGACCATGAAAGAATTAAAACCTGGGTCAACATTGGTGTTGCTTTCCGATGGTGGAGGGAACTGCGCGAACTGAAAGACCTGAAAACGGACGCGGATGAAGCCGTCTTTCTGCTGGATAGGTAAGCAACATTAGCCTTGTGGTGCTTCACATAACAGTAACAGCCGTCGGGCATTCATCTTATTGTCTAATCTGCCAAAATGTACTGTTGTTGTGATGTTTTCAATAATGGCAGTCGAGTTGTGGCTACTATTGTCTGACGAGTCAGGGTTACCTTAGCTATGTTGGTCAGTTACACAGATTCTACGGCCGTTTCCATGACGATGCACGTCCATCAGCTTTCAGGGGTGGAGCCAGGGGTGAGGTATGAAGGGAGAGGCGGGTCTAAATTTGTTTATCACCAACCTCTCCACTCGTTTTCTCCCACATCGCTGACTACACCTTTAAGTATTCAGCTTAATGGCGGAAACCTCATAGAGATATGGAGGACATTAGAACATCCAGGTTACCTGTGGATGCAGGTGTATAAATTTTGGGCTCATGTTAAATTCAGTGAAATAGGATTACTTAATAAAAACACTTCAGGGTGTTTCAGGCTCAGACGATAATAGTGGCTAAAGTGTGTAAATCTGCAGTCTGTGGCACTTGTGCTGCAAATCCTCCTTAGTGTAATGAATATTTAAACTTTTGTAAACTTTTGTCAGAATTGTCCACAACACTGCAGTTGATAATACTGGTTTAAGATCCCCATGGGGACATTTTACTTTAGTGTCAACATCCTTTAGCATTGTCATGAGGCAGCATAATTTTTGAAATCCAGCAAAAACATAATGGGGTGTGAAGTCACATGCAAATGGTCAATATGCTTTGCCTTCACTTTCGTAACTGTGGCTATATTTGCTTCATGCTCAAGCCAATTTTTTTTTTTTTTTTTAAATGTATTTTTTGGGCATTTTGTGCCTTTTATTGATAGGAGAGAGACAGTGGATAGGCTTGTGAAAGGGGGTAAGAGAGTAGGGGAAGACACTCTGCAAACAGGTCACAGGCAGGATTCGAACCTGGACCGGCAGAAGCAAGTACATGGAGTGCCTGGTTGCTAACCACTCCGCCAAACCAGCACCCCAGCCAACTTAACTTTCTGAATGGCTTTGTTTCTATTCTTGTGGCACAGATAGATGTAAATATTGAACATATTTAATATTAACAATCTAAAGAAACGGTGGCCTCGATCCTCTTCTGAGGACTCTTGACACACCTCAAAGCACAGATCATTTTTTGGACCTTTTTAGGTAATCAGGCCTGTTGCTGACTTTGTACAGAAGCAAGGATCCTAGCTGCAACTCAGGCTGAATATCATGCAGTGTGTACCCCATTAAAGACTTGGAACATGTAGATTTGTTTCGGACTTTTAAAACAGAGGGACAATTTTGAATTAAAGGAGTTTATTTTGTGAATCAAGCCCAAATATAACAAAGTGGAAAAGTAGGGATCCCAAAAGTTTAAAGTATAAAGAGACAGGGATAAAAAAATAACACTCTGTCCTGAGCAGCACTTTCTTCAGCTGCCATGTTTTCGTGTTTGTCTGTATTAAAAGATTTCCCTCCTTACTTCCCAACAGCTTAGCAAATAATCGTTCAAACACAGAGAGTGTGCTGCTGAACCACAACAAGGATCTTAGCTGTGTCATAGGGTGTACAACACACAAACAACAAAACAGAAAGGGGGAGACATTTCTGATGAAAAGTAACTTTTATATATTGCCAGAGGCGGTTTGCCGCATGCTGCGCTGCTCTGTCAACACTCCAGTCTGCAAGTCAGGCTGCAGAGATTTACTGGATACAACAGAGGGGAGGGGAATGGAGCGGGAGGAGCAGGTGCACAGGAAAATCAGACTGAAGGATGAATAAACATGTCGTGTGAGGATGTCACCTCTTTGGTCTCAGCCCCCTCCTGCAGTAATGTTTTGTGCCACAAACCTGTCACTGGTGAATCAATCTGAACTGTGATGGCCATTCACATAGAGAGAGCTGCCTGCCTGGAGAGGTTTTTGAGTTAGGATTTGTTAAATGAAATGTCATGCAACTGTTTGGATGAAATCTTCATAGAAAAATGAGATTCAACGTTACTGGGTCACGCCTGTCAGAGGAAAATAAAGGAAATGCTCAGCCAGAATATTTATACTCTTACTGAGGTAAGGTAAGAACAAACACGGAAGAGGCCACAGCTGCACGAATCATTCAAGGGCCAATCATACAACCATTTTCATCTCCTTGTTTAAAATCAGATGCTTGGATATAGGTAAGTAAGAACTACAGTGCTGATGGAACGTAAAGGGATTGTTTGGGTGTTTTTAAGTGGGTGGGGTTTTGAGGTATGCCACAGTCACAAAGCTTGAAAAAGCCGCCACAGAAACTAGGGTTATACATTGTGGACAATTGTGCCACAGATTATTTTAGGTGAAAAGGAACCACAAAAACAGTATAGGGTGATGACATGTTTCATACAGACATGGATTACTTACAATAACTCACTTTCCACTACCAAGCTGCTTGTTCGGGAGCTACTTCACTACACTGCACTCCATAACCTTGACTATCGAGTTATTCAGTGGCCGTAAATGAGATGAAGCACATAACCTTACTCTTGGGACCATGGGCTGTAATTTCATAGACCAGGCTCAGGCATGGCGCAACTGCCCTGCGCCGTGCCAACGGGGTGTGCCCAGCGCATTTTGCAATATTCGTGCATGGCACAGCGAGACACACCCACGTCTCTGTCCCTCCCATCTGAACAAGCGGTAGTGTAATCTTTACCAGTCAAATGAATGCCTCTCCTTGCCTTTAAATGCGCTGCGGGCAAGGCGCAGTGCCAATTTCAGTCTCCTCCATTGACTCCAGTTTGGTAGGCGGGTGGATGCAGCCAATCACCTCCTCCCACAGGGGACATCCACATACCCCGCCTATGGCAGGTGCTGTTGTGACCCCAGACCAAGGGAGGACGGCTCTCCTCGGGCTCCCTCCTTCCTTCTTAAACCCGCAGTTCAAGTTTTTTATGAATGAGTTTGTGTTTTTTCAATGTGATTGGGTAAATTGGGGTCTAAACATATGTAAACAGTAGGCATATACTGGCATTTAAGGACACCTTGCAGCTGGTCTACCAAATTTCCAAGTTGGCTGTGCATGGAAATATTTTTATTTAAAAATCAAAATATTTCTTTAACGGAGTGGACAACAGGCAATAACCTCTAGAGCTAAAATGGAGTGTGATGCAAGGTTTCAATTTTGTCACAGAACTTCAATTTTACCCCTAGACTAATATTTAACAACATATATTACAGGCAATTATGATAGGAATATGAAAAATAAATATACGTAGCTTTACCTTGCCTTCACTTTCAGATTAGTCAGATATGTTAAAAATATAGAAGTTATCTTGTTGCATTATAGCATTTAATTTCACTTTATCTTTTAAACCTTCAAGCTGCTCTGCTTTTGCTAAGATGAAGTTGCCTAAGATAAATTCTCTGATATGAAAATGTGTTTATTAAATGCAGGATTTACTGTATTTTTATTGTTTAGATATATGTGCTGAAGCTTATGGTTGAGGTTTGGGTGGAGGGCATTTGAAACATTTTTAACCACGAAAGGGGGTTTCAGCAGAAAATGTTTAGGAACAACTTGGTCATACTAAAGTCATGTGAAATTAAGTACAAGCTGTGAGAGAAGAGAACCTGGTTGTTGGTGAGTGAGTTGATTTGTGTGTGATGTGCTATGTCCATCTTCATTAGGCACACCAAACATTACTTGAACTAAACAGAACAGGTTTTGACAACCTCAAAGAAAACAGAGCCCTGAGCAAGCTCCTTAGACTCCCTTGCCACCCTTGGGTAAAAGGAAATTTTAGATTTTGCTGTCATGGTGCACTTGCACAGCATCATCTCTTTTTCCGTGTTTACGAATGAAGTGCTGCTGGAGACCATTAAACTGGAGGGCCTTTCACACAGGGTCATCTCTGGACTGGGGCCATGAGAAATAACAAAAGCACAAAAGGTGGCTTCCCTCTCTTAATTAGGTGACTAATAAGATTACAGAGACTCATGCTGTTTACTAATTGCTGTGTTAATGATCTTATTCTTCTGCCACTTGCTTTTGTCTTACTCATTATCTGTTTTTGCAAGATTAGTAAGAAATCATGTGGCTGCCTTGAACAGTCATGTAGCACCAAAGTGCCCTTATCCGTTACAGTATTATTTCCATCCACACAAACATTTTACATGCAGACACAGATGTGCTTAATTTAAAGTTGACTTTAACAGAAAGACTTGATGCAAAGGTAGTGGACTCACTAACTTTGAATGTCCTGGAAATGATGGTCCTTAGTTGGTAATAATATTTATCTCCCTGAAGGCTGACACATAAACTAAGGCTATAAAAACAAGTAAGACATTTTCTTAAAAAAGAGAAAATTAGACCTTTAAGTGCTCTATAATCAAGGAAACTAACTCTTGATTTGTTATTGAAAGACCAAAGCACTGAGGGAAATACAAGGATACACTGATGAAACCATTTATTGCTGAGAATGAGAGAGCTTCAAACCAGATTAAAAATAGACCAAAACCCCCTCTTGACTGACAATAGGAAATTGTGATTCATCCTGTATCTGTGCAGGCTTTAAAATGTAGCTCTGAGTAACACAGAGAATATCTGGCTTCACGCAGCTCATATCCTGATTATGATTTTAGAAACATGTAACCCATCATCTGTCGTAACACATGGTGACTACCGACACAGTACAACACATCTGAAAAGTGGTCTGACCAATAAAAGGATGATAAGAGTATGCAAGCTGTGGCACAGTGAGAACATCCAATAGACGATGAAATAAAAGCTTTAATGTAGTTCTAAACAAATCTTTTAGATCACCCCATGCAAAGTTTATGCCAGAGCCACAGAAGAGGGTGGAGGGGCCTGACAGCAGTCAAAACCTCAACTAAATTGATCCTTTGTGGCATTGGAGCATGCTGGGATTTGTGAAAATAATACTGCACGATGTGATGCCATCACAAATAGTCCATATGTGGGATGGCATCACATCTTTCTGTGTTTTTTTTTTGCAAATCATCCTGTTACGGCTATGGCCGTATTTGGTTTTGGTGTTTTGTGCTTGTATTTTCTATATGAGTGAGTGCTCTGTTCTGCGTGGATCTTTGTTTTTCATCCCATTTGTTTGTGAAAGTGTGTGGTCTTGTGTGAGTGGATCTCTGTTATTCAGATGATGGTGCTGCGTGATTGACCAACAAGGTTGGGGGGGCTGGCGGCGAGGAAGCAGTGCTGATTGGCCCCAACATCTTTAAATACGGCAGCCTGAGGGTGACGGGCAGACCACCTGACAGCAGCACACCTCTGTTTCTTCCCTGCCTCCAACCGTAGTTTGCTTTGAGAAGCTCCTTTGTTAGTGAATGTATGTTCTTTGTTTAACATGTGAACCTTAGTTTCCTTTTCCTTAGTGAATTGTGTATTTTTTTTCCTGGAGTAGTTTTATTTTTGAGAGCTTATCGCCTCCTTCGTTTGACATCCAGATTTCTGTTCAAGCTTGTTGAAAGTGAGCTCTTTATTTCAATTTTTTTGTAAATCAATCCCGTTAAACCTTTTAAAAATCTCATATTTCATTTGGGGACTGGAAAAAAAACATTCTTATTATTTTAAAACCTTATGGTATGCACTCTCCCCATTGGCTGGTGCATAACACACTCAAAGCTTCGGTTTTGGTCACTCTGGCATGAATAGCAGACACTGATTCCACAAGGGATCAATTTAGTTGAGGTTTGGACGACTGACAGGCAGACCCATACACTTCCACAACGACATGGCTCCTCCTCCTTCTTAATGCTGGGCTCTAGCCTTGTCACTCAGCAGTGTATGGGTCTTCCACATGCTACTGGGGCTCCTTTTTATTCAATAAATCAATTCTTGAGTTACTAATAAGTCTTGTTTCTTGACACTTTAATCATCCAATCCACCAAACAAATGTCATGACATGCAATGGCAGAGAGGCTCAGACTATTAAGGCTTCAGTTGAAGGTTGTGAGTTAAAGTGGTCAAGTCTAAACCATAGAACCTCAGGGTTTAAAAAGATTCCCAACCCAGCCCTGATTGTAATACAGCTCTTTGACACTCAGATCAGGTAAAATTTGGTAACCACTCAACTTGTTTAAGGCACATTCTCACACTGATGTTCTGGTCAACTTTTTGACTTAGAGGGAAACACTGACCATGTTGAACTAAGACAGGCCATGCAGAACTTGTCATAATTTTCCCTGTTCTGTTTTATTCTGTATGCCTTTTTACCTTGTGGTACCTCTTGTGTCTTGTGTTTTCTGTTTCACTGTCTTGGTCCTGTTCCTGGTTTTAGTTAAGTTACCTGTTTTGTTCCTGTTTCATGTCTTGTCTTTGCATTCCCTGTTTTATCTTGAAAATTCACCAGACTCTCCTTATAGCCAGAGGCTTTGCTTCCTGTCTTGTCCCGTCACAGCTGTTCCCTGATTGTTTCTGCCTAGCTGTGTCTTGTCAGCCCCACTCACCTCATATATTTAAAGCTATAGTGCGTAACTTCGGTCGCTCTCCAGCGGAATTCTGCGTTCTTACAACAATAAAGCCGGCCCTTCCATATGACGTACGCCCAGGCTGCTAACATTACAACATTATGTTCATAGCACCATTTACAAGAAAATAATAAAGTACTTATATAATTATAAACCAAGTCACTCACTTATCCAACATCTGTGTCTGCCCTCAGCCCAATTTCTGCCTTCAAGGCTCTCCACCGAGGAAAAGCCACGTCAATGCAAATCCGCGTTTGCCTTCTCCGTTGGTCTCTTTCCTTCTTCGCTAGCAATCTTTCAGCCAAACGTCCAGGCTTTTTTTTGTGGTAGGATCCACTTCTGGACTGTGTCTCAGCCGTTTCTTTGGCTTCTCCGCCGTGTCGCTTCCTCGTTCTGCCTGCGCTCTGCTTGTTGCTACCATGGTTGCTATGAGACTCTCCGCTCGACCTCCCCCTCCCTTCTTGTTGTGACGTAAAATACGTAATTTCCTGCGCCAGCGCGGGAATGTTGCCAGTCGACAAGCAAAGCAAAAATTGTATATATTGAAAAATACTGCAAGATGTTAGAGGAGCCGATCGGCTTAATCTGCATTGTGTCATCTCCTCTAGTAGTGGCTCGGCTGAAACGGACATTCACAGACATGTAGAAGTTACGCACTATAGTTTTAACCCTTGTGTGTTAGGATATGACCGTATGTGTTTTAAAGTTCGACCCAGAGCAGAGGCAGACGATCAGAAAAGGCTAACTCAGGATTTTTTTTTCTCCAAACAGTTCCAAACAAAAAGGTTTTCAGTAGGTGAATATGTACAAAGGTGGTGATGGCGGTGGCAGGACCTCATGGAGACCTAAAAGACAGAGGGAGAGCTGGTGAGTCTTCAGGCAGGGTGAGCATAAGCACAAAAAACATCCAAAGGCAAAAATGAGCTCTGAGCAGCACTGAGGCTGAAACGAACCACAAAAGAAGTGCAATCAGCCAGCGATCAGCCAACGAAGCTCCCGGCTTTAAATAGGGATGGTGATCAGGGCAACAGAAAACAGGTGAGGGTCCACTGCAGGTCTGCTCCATGGTCACGCCCTTGCGACAGCACTCAGGAGAGAGGAGAGCCCGAGAGGGGAGGGGGGGAGGAGCAGAAGGAAAACTGGAGAGGAGGGTGAATCCTCACATTGTGTCTTCCTCTTGTCTTTGTGGGGTTCATTACTTCTTCTCTTCCTCATGTCACAGTCACAGCCTCAGTGTAAATTCTGAGTTTTCTTAGTTTGTCTCCCTTTGGTTACCTGGTTTAAATTTTTATTTGTTGAAGATTTTTATTTGAACTTTGACTTTTTTAATTGGATTTGGATTTTTTTTGGACTTTTGATTCCGTTTCTTAGTTTGTAAAAATAAATCTTTCTTTTGTTGATTGGCATTTGGGTCTCCTGCTTTTTTGTTTCCTGGTTTACTCTGCTCACGGATTCTGATGGAAGTAAGTAAACCTCAGTTAAGGAATGCTGATGTTCATCAGGTGCATTGACATACAGTACAGGCCAAAAGTTTGGACACACCTTCTTATTCAATGTGTTTTCTCTATTATCATCACTATTTACATTGTAGATTCTCACTGAAGGTATCAAAACTATGAATGAACATGTAGAATTATGTTCTTAACAAAAAAGTGTGAAATAAATGAAAACATGTCTTATATTCTAGTTTCTTCGAAGTAGTCACCCTTTGCTCTGATTACTGCTTTGCATGCTTTTGGCATTCTCTTTATGAGCTTCAGAGGTAGTTCCCTGAAATGGTTTTCATCTCTCAGGGTTAATTAATGAAATTTCGTGCCTTTTAAATGGGGTTGGGACCATCATTTCTGTTCTTTAGAAGTCAGGCTAATGCACAGCCGACAGCCCTGTTAGACACTTTTAAAATTAATATTATGGCAAGAACCAATCAGCTAAGTTAAGAGAAACAAGTGGCCATCATTACTTAAGTGAGAATCTACAATGTAAATAGTGATAAAAATAAACACATTGAATGAGAAGTTGTGTCCAAACTTTTGTCCTGTACTGTATGCTTAAAAACTTTTGACATTTGATCTGACACTCTTCTAAATGTGTTGCAGGATATTGAGAACCTGCCTGTCTTCATTTCAATGTTTATCAGATCTGTCTGGTCCTGCTTCCTCCTCTTCAGTCCTGGACAACTGTTGTACGACTTGAGGTGCCCTTTTGAGGACAGCAATCTTTTGACCCTTGGGCCTGGTGTCAACATACCAAGACAAGCTGTAGATGCACCTGGTGGAGTGAATATACATCCACCTCATATGGCATTCATTTAGTGACGTCAAACTACAATTGTCCAATGTTCAGCAGCGCAAAAGTCCCCTAAGGTAAGCACACCTTCGATGCATTCCGTCTACGCTGGCGACAGTTAAAATCCATCTTTGGTTAGTCAGGAGGGCACTGGGAAATGTCAAACTCCACCAGCTATGCTATGTCAATCTTCGTTGAACACAGTAAAATTGATCCCGGGGACAGACTTTCAACAAATTTTTGATGACTTCTAAACATCGTCAGCTACTTTGAACTGATGTGTGAAAGGGCTTTTGGAATGATACCAAAACCTGAGCAGTTCTGAGAACAAATTCAATATTAAAAGTGCACACGTTAACATAATATATTAGATTTTTGTGCAATTCTACTCCTACAGCAGCCAACTGTAGAAGCAAAAGTGCAGAGCAGAGGAAATCTAACAACCCAGATTGGAAGAAAAGTTAGAAATGCGGGAGAAATTAGCTGTGTATATATATTATGGAATTGGGACACAAACCAAGATAAAATGAAACAGAGGCATTGCTCACTGCTCAGCAACCATGCAATAACCTTGCTGCTGACACTCCTTCAGTCGGCCATCAATACCGTTTTATTGTTCAGAGAGGAAATGAGCCAAACACAAGTGAATGAAGAGAAGACCCCAGAGAATCATTTGTAGAGCTACGAGGGACAATGAGAGCTTAAACAGTTTATGACAGATACTTTTCAAAGACAGAAATCACAAAGTAATATTTCTCTTTTTGTCATTACCAAATCTGCCTGCGCTGAAGCTGCTGGGTGATGCTTATTCAGGAGAGACAAGCTTTTTCTCCTTTTAAGTCGTTTTGTAAAGTTGTGCTGTCTGCCCAAACTAAAGCCCTGCGTGGGACTGTTCGCTTGTTCTCATTCCTGCCCACTCATACGATTTTTGACCATTACTGCCCACCCCCGAGTGTGTGTCATCCACTCCTGCCAACACTCACACAACTTCTGACCAGTCAATGTCCACAAAAACCATAAAAAAAAAAAAAAAAATCAATGATATTGATGTGATCACATCAGGTAGGCTCCTCACATGACAAATATATTTTTTCACCTGTTCAAAAAAACTTTTCTCCCAATGAAAGCAAGCAAGGACAAGACAGAAACTTTACGCCCTTACTAGTGCCGACTGCAGTGCAATAACCATCAGACGTTATCTGCAGGAAAAGGGTTTCAAATCAAAAACGAATTCAAAGACCTCGTCTCATTCAACGCCACAAAACTGCTCGTTTAGACTTTGCTAGGGAGCATCAAACATGGGACATTGAAAGGTGGGCAAAAGTTTTATTCTCTGATGAGAAAGAATGTATCCTTGACGGTCCAGATGGCTTCAACGTTACTGGCATGACAAGGAGATCCCACCTGAGATGTTTTCTGCCCGGCACAGTGGAGGGGGGTCCATCATGATCTGGGATGCTTTGTCATTCAGTGGAACGCTGGAGCTTCAGGTGGTGCAGGGTCGTCAAACGGCGGCTGGTTACGTGCAGATGTTGCAGCGGGCATCCCTCATGACTGAGGGCCCTCGTCTGTGTGCTAACAGCTGGGTTTTTCAACAGGACAACGCTGCAGTCCACAATGCTTGCTTGATCAAGGACTTCTTCAGGAAGAATAACATCACTCTTTTGAACCATCCTGCATGTTCCCCTGATTTAAATCCCATAGAGAACATTTGGGGATGGATGGAAAGGAAAGTTTATAAAAATGGCCATCAGCTCCAGACACTTGATGCCCTTCATGAAGCCATCTTCACCACTTGGAGCAATGTTCCCAAAAGCTTCCTGGAAACAGTTGCATTAAGCATGCCCAAATGAATTTTTGAAGTGATTAACAGAAACTTTACGCCCTTACTGGGGCCGACTGCAGAGCAATAACCATCAGACGTTCTCTGCAGGAAAAGGGTTTCAAATACGAAAAACGAATTCAAAGACTTTGTCTCCTTCAACGCCACAAAACTGCCCGTTTAGACTTTGCCAGGGAGCTACTCATTACTGAGTCCTACTGAGAAAAAATTTTGTTCTGGTTTAGAGAGTTTTTTGTAATTTTTTGAGTGATGGTCTTAAACTTTTGATCAGTTGATAAACAGCCTATTTCAGTTTACTTATTGTTTTCAATAAGGTACTTTTTCAAAGTGCTTTTTGTCACATTCCCCCTTCTTGCTTTTGCATATTGTAGCTCTATTTAAAACCTCATTTAGGTCCAAATGTGCAAAATGCATATTCTAGCAATTTTTCAACTGGTCTTAAGATTTTGATCAGGTCTGTAGTTATAATTAGGCACTTCCTTCGGTCTCCGCTTTGCTTTGTGTTGGCGGGTGTATTATGGGAAATTCGCTTACCCTTGGTTTCAAGTGAGGTCCTGGTCTGTCTTTGTTTCAAGGGCTGAGCCCTTCCACTTAGTCCTACAAAGAATTGGGACATCACTTCGCTAGACGTGAATACGCAAAGCCAAGGGGTACAATTGTGACGGACCCTTACATAGATCTGACTCCAAACTTATAACTTGGTCTGAAGCACTTTTTTCACACACACGCACACACAGACACACACATTCTATAAAGGTCCCAAAGGCAAGCACAGAATGGACACCTGCTTGTCTGCCACACCCTGTAAAGCTTGCACATCCATACATAGGTACTGGACATAGTGTGTATCAGCATGTATAAGGCTTAGACCGAAAAACAGTTCCTGTATTTACTCATAAATTCATGCAAAAACAAAGGCAACCTTTTGCAAGATTTACTTTTGGTTTTCATACAGAAATATTGTTTTGGAAAGAGTTCCAAAGTGTTTTATAGGGACCAGGGAGCAAGCGCAGATCAGTAAAGGTGCATACAAAGACATTTATTGAGGTTGGGAAGTCAGGGAAAAGGGAAATGGAAGTTGGGAAGGTGGATGGAGACAGGGAACCGGGTAGTGGCTGTGAGGGGCTGGGCATGCAGAGACACTGAAAGAGATAAGAGGACGAATTAGTCATAGAAATAGACCAGAGGTACATCATTATGCTACAAAAATTCCAAAAGAAGGTCAAGAAAAACACTGGAGATGACCAACAACACCACAGGAGATGAGGGAGTAATCTAGTACCGTGACAAGTCTTCGGGAGGTTTAATGCTGCATTCCAGGCGACACGTAACTCTGAAATGTCCCAGTTGAAATCTCAGAGTTCCGACCTGAAAGCGTTCCAGGAAAATTATGACTTCAGTCTGAGCGCAAGGAATTCTGGTATGTAAATTAACCAAAATGGCAGTCATTATAAGATTTATGCTTTACCAACTAACTCATTTGAGTGAAACAAAAACAGGGAAACGCCGCATAAGGTAACAGAAGCTTATACTTTACAGTGTTTGTCATTTTTAAGAGGCTGACATATTGTTTAGGCAGTGATGTGACGTCACAAGTCGTAATGTCACAAATTGGTCATGTTGTGGAGAGATGTAGCACCTCAAACAGGTCTCCATCATTAGAGAGGGCCAGCTTTGGTATAAGAAAGATGCCTTGGTGTGTTTGTGTGGCCCGAGTAAACAGTAGAGCACAGCACTGATAGCCAAGGTACTTTCTATCGTAATTTCTCAATTATGACATACACTGTTTTGCTTTGAAATAAGCTCTGGTTTTACAGGTGCACTTCATACAAGAGTAAAAGAAAATACTTAAGTATATTTCATCTTGTTGGCATCGTGGTTGAAATACATCTGATATAAAAAACGTCGTTTTACTCCAAAAACACCGGCAAACACAGGTCACTGCCATCTTGTTAGCAAGACATCGGCATGTCGATTCGTCAGATAAGCATGAACTAAAGTATAAAATACTTGTATGAGGTGTGGGTGAGACAGGACAAAAAACTCTGCAAATTTAAGAAAGAAAGGATTACTATTAAGAATAAAAATAAATATTTCTATATATATTATATATTGATGTTTTTTTCAGTAACAGTAAGGTAATAGTATTAATGGTCATCAGTCTGTGCCTGACATTTTATTTCAATAGAAAAGTTAAAAAAAAAAATGTGTGTCTCTGCTTTAAGTGCAAAGGTATCGTGGCTGTTAAAGATAAATTTGGGCTGTAATAACACACTGCTTCAAGAAGATTATTAACCACCTAAAAGTTTTCCGTGTCCACTTCAAACTGAGTTTATCTGACCTGAAGTCTTCTGATGTGAAGAGCAAATATTCACAGAAGACATCAAACTCCATCATTTGATGATTTCTCTCCCCAGGCTTTTAAAGCAGCCTTGATGGTAGACAAAGAGGACTGTGAGTAGGAGGATGAAACATCAACACCTTTTGTTTTCTGATGCTCTCAAAATGACTTATTGATGTTGAAAAAGAAAGAATGTGAACACTTAGTCCTCAGTGGGACTCTGAAGCTGCCACTCCAGAGGCTTAAACTCTACAAAAATCATCAGAATCTTTCTTTCCACTTTAAAGAACTCAGACCTGTGAAGTCAGATATTTTGGGCCTGTTGCTCCCCACTCACTAAGGCTTTCAAGTTGAACTGCACACAGGGGTTAAAAATCTCTCTGAGCAAATACTGACTTAAAACAGAGTAAAATTACTGTTAAATAGGATTTTTTGTGCCGTAGAAGGCTGACACTTCTGAAAATTCTAACTTAACTTAATACACAAGCAGTGATGGCCAAGCTACTTGTCACTTGTAGTAAGCTAAGGTAGCAGTTACACATGAAAACAATCAGCTTCATTACACTAAAAAACTGGAGAAAGGTATTCATCCATCTCACCACTAATCCTTGTTGTGGTCTCAGGGTGCTGAATCCTATCCCAGCTCAGATTGGGAGAGAGGCAGGGCACACCCTGAATTGGTAAGAAGAGAAGAGATTGACAACCACTCATGCTCACATTCATATCAATCAACCAAATGAGTGTGTTTTTGGTCATTAACAACCAAAATAAGTAAGTTGAAGTGATCAAACAATTCTGCACATGCTCAGTAGTGCACTTAGCTATGTTTTATTATTAAAAGATGACAAGTGCATGTCCAAGAATCTGTGTGTCAAGAAAGAAAATGTAAAAATAAAGTTTACATGTTCATTATGCAATTACATGTTTAGATACATGCATTGCTCGGTGTGACTTTGGCCCATTCTTCCACATACTTTTTAATTCTTGAGGGTCTGCGGTCCTCTTCTATGAACTCTGATCTGTAGTTGTCTCCTTAGATTTTCAGTTGTAATCAGGTCAGGTGGTATGCCGGGCCATTCTAACAGTTTTTTTTTTTTCCTCTGGAACAAACTATGTGTTTGGGATCATCGTCTTGCAAAAATGTCAGCCCTTGTGTCATTTTCATTGTCCTGGTAGACTGCAGTGGATTTTTGTCAAGAATGTCTCTGTGCATCTTTCCATTATATGTAATTTACTAGTACTTTATGCCAAAAAATGACCCATGCCATGATGTTCTTACCTACAGTTATGGGGTGACAGTTTTCAGGTCTTTTTATGGCTATAGACACCAAACGTCAATGTGTGTGGTTAATTTCAATTGTCCTGTCACAGAAAAATACCACAAAATACTGATTTTACTGTTCTAGTTTTACTATTTTACTGTTGTGGGCACCAACATGACTATTTATACCACCCTATGGGTGGGCTTGGCTGCCACTGATCTATCACCTTCATCTTTTGGCCACTTGTGCTGTTTCACATACAGTTTCAATGTAACACCTGAGCACAAAAGTTCATATTTTAAGCCCAAGTTTGAAGTTTTTGAAAGAAAATAGTATTAAATATTATTTTAAATAATTTCTGTGATTTAAACGTACACAATACATATGATTGGTATCAGTCCGTCTCTGTGTGATCAAGGCATGTATAGTAAAATGACTTCATGTGTTGGATCACCAGACAGGTTACAGTATCACTTAAAAAAAGTACAAAGTGGCTGTTTTCTGCTTTCACCAGGTGTACAATGCCAGAGACTAAAGATACAGTGTTGGGTCACTTGACATCTGACCTTATACCCTGATGCTCAGTTCTAACAGGATCATTTAACAGGCTCATCAACAACTCAAAGTCAAAGTTTGATAGAAATCCTTCAGAGAATTTTTGACATATGAAGCTTATTAGCAAGGCATTATCATTGGACAAAAACACATTTGACCTTCTCGCCTAATGTTTTTCTTTTTGTGTCAAAGTGGACATTCATGCAAAATTTAGAGAACATCCTGACAAACATTTTTGAGGTGTTTTGTTCACATGTGAGAGTCATGATGACGGACAATCTGTGACCTCCAAAATCTTATGAAGTCAACTTTCAGTGCCTTGCATGAGAAATCCCACAGAGCTCGATGAGGTACTAGATTCACAAGCTACAGATGACGACACAATCTTGTGTTGTATGGCATGGATTTGAAAAGTTTGAAGAAATTTCCCTTGCGTACTGTATTTTTGTAACCTGGGGTCTCACATGTCAGCATGTTATAATAAGACTGACTTGATGAGATTGACCTTTGATCCATGACCTCTAAAATCTAATTAGACAATGTAAAAGTTGACAATATTAATGTAAAAGAACCTAAATATGTATGCATTTGACAGGGATCATCAACTACATTTATACAAGGGCCAGTTTTTTTCCTTGGCATATGCTCTGGGGGCCAGATTTAAGAAAACACTAATAATAATTGAAAAAAACTATAATGAAGAGTTTTGGTCGACCAGTCCTGAAGCAGCCGCATGGAGTTTCATTAATAGTTGAGAGTATCAGATGATAAAAAGCTGTCCTTGAAACAAAAACATTGTTTTACACTGCACATTTCCTCATTTCCAGTAATACGAAATACCAAAAGGTTGGGTTGAAGTTGTTTTAAAGTCTGTAAAAAGTCAGAATTCGGGAAGAAAATGTACTATTCTGAGATCACCAGTTTTAATCACCAGTTGGTGCCCACTGGCATATGAGATAAACAAGTTCTTTGAATATTTAAATAGTTTTCAAAGAAACTACTTTAATACTTAGTATTTTTGATTTGTTATGTGATTGAGAACTTTGCTTTGTTTTTGGGGTTGATCAGGAGGATTAACTTAACTGATAAAGTTGTGTACTTAGGTATCACCAATAATACATTAATGAGAAATAGTAATTCTTCATTGATATATTTACATTCCTTAAATTTTGGTTATAGTTTTCTTTGCATTGCTTCAGCTTTGATGCTTTATAATCCAAGAGAGGTTTTTTTTCTCTCCTAATAATCTCCTTGCCAATAAACTTTTCTGCTGATTCAGACAGACTATCTGATCATAGCCGACAAGGACAAAAATGTTTTCAATCAGAAATATCATCCATGAGACGAAACAAGCCTGAGCTTTGAAAATGAAGCCAGTTTAACACCAGAGACATACTGCTAATAATGAAACCAGAAAAAAGATTAGATAAACAGCTACTAGCCTCAAACAGATAAAATATCTTTGTGTCAGAGAGTAAATGCACCAAGAAAACAAAACCCTTTCTAAAAACAAGTTTCTCAGAGTCTATCAAGTGAATAAAACTGATTTCTGACCTGAGAGACAGAACAAGAATTAATTTGATGAATTTATTGTTTGTCAGACTCTAAATGAGACCAGACCTTTGTTATGCAAGAATTTCAGTCTTACTGGAGACAAGGCCTCTCTGACATCAGTGCAAAAAAACCAAACTTTTCTTAAATAACTAAAAAAATTAATAGAGGAGTTTTCTCTCTGATCTGCTGAAGCACAAACTCCAATAACAAGACATAATCTACTTCCCAATGAGCAAACAGATTTGTTTAAGTAGCCTACTTTCCCAACATGGACTAAAACTCGCCTTTTATTTTCTTTTTAATGGACCTGACTGAGTGCAGCCTCAATGGAAGGAAATTTTATTAACACATGGGGAAATCTTCAGGAATTTATGAAATGTATTGTGGCAGTTGAAAGGGTTTGATTGTAGGACCCATATTCTTTAATTTTGACATTGTTATAAGAAATCCTCAGGATTCACAACAATACTTGTAACAGCTATGTGATGACAAAGCTCTACTTATCCATGTCTCTTGACACATAGCCCATCGATGCTCCTTTTAAATGTATTTTAGATGTTGAGTGTTGGGTGGGTCAGACATGGCCAACACCAGACCTCCTTTACTGGAGCTTGTGCCAAAAAAAAAAAAAAAAAAAAAGTAAACACAATTAAATGAGTAAAGTGGTATAGTGTGACGGTTGTACTTAGGACCCAGAAGCAAGCAGTTACATGTGAACAATGAATAGTATTTAACAGCAGATTAAGCACAGTTCAAAGCGGGGTTTAACCCGCACACTTCGAAACGACTGATAAGAGTTCTTTCAGGTGAACCACAGAAGAGACGTGCAGACCTAGGCTCACCAGGTGTAACACGGGGAGAAAGGCTGTGGCTTGAGCGAGGATCGAACTCGCGACAGCTGGCTTCGTAGACGGGCGCTCTCTCGACTGAGCCAAACAGAAGATGAACAGACAGAGGTTCACACAGTCTTTTCAGAGGGAAGCTGCTGCTTGAGTGGGGGTTGAACCCGCGACAGCTGGCTTAAAAAGGCGAGCGCCTTCTCAACTGCACCACACAGAAGACGAGCCAAAACAGAGGTTCACAAAGTTCAGCAGAAGAAAAGCTATGTCTTGAGCGGGGATCGAACCCACAATAGCCAGCTTCATAGACAGGCGTTCTACCAACTGAGCCACAGAGGGGATATACAGGCAAGAGCTCACACAGTATTTAAAGGAGAAGGCGGTGGGAGCTTGACTCACTCTCAGATGAGCAGAGGCATTCAGGAACACTCAGAGAAGGGATTCAGGCCAACTCTCATAGTCGAGGACAGGCAGGGATCAGAATACCAGGCGAGGCACACAGCGTAGGACAGGCAGGACTCGGCAACAGGTGACAGGAAACAGGATCGATAGCCGGGGATTCAGACAGGCGGGTGCACGCAGGACAGAAGCTAGTCGATACCTTGAAGTCAAGCCGAGGGTCAGGCGTATGAGGCAAAATCTTAGACGAAACTTGTCGGCAGCGGGTGATCAATCCGGGAAACAAGTCTGGAGTTCTCAGCATGAGTGCGAAGACAGTCTGACAACGACTGAGTGTGGAGCTGGGGCTTTTGTAGGTGGCTTGATTGCAGCAGACGAGGTGCAGGTGTGAGCAGAAACACAGGTGAGGTGAGTCTGGACTGATTGCACTGCAGCACTGGAGGCAGACTGGAGTTGATACTGAGGCTGAGACTGTGACAGTATAGTAACCTTTGTTGATGGTTCAATACAAGTCATGCTACTTAAACACATAAAGACATATCGTTTCTCCTGGTGTGGCTGCTGCTGCACACTCACACAGCACTGAGGATCGTGACAAAGTGAGTTTATTAAAATTCTGAACAGTTAATGAGTTATTATCACTCCATCTTTTCAGCAAGCACACACAGAACATGAAAAGCAACACTTCAACTCCTTTGTCCGAAGTCTGCAGGGCATCTTTTAAATAAACGCAGCATGCAGGTTAAGCTAATCAATAGGGTGTTAATTGTTTGGCCAAAACAAAGTTTGCACTGTCTATGGCACTGCTGTTCACAATGAATCTTCAAACTGTCCCAAGTTTTTCACTGCTGGCAAACATCCTCTGCTTTCTGCCTGATGCAACAGGATGTGACAGAAGCTGGGTTTCCATTACAGTTTTTTGCAAAATGAAAGCGATATTCCTAAAATTTCGACAAAGTATATTTGCGCTTTGAACATGTTTCCGTTGAAGGTTGTTCTAGGCAGGAGTGTCGTAACTCTCATGAAATATCATCCCGCAAGATTTCACTGCAGGAAGATGGATGCATGGTTATGCCAAAGCTTGTTGAACCCTTTCTCCCTCATTTCCGTTTCTATCTCCTTATAACACTCTGCATTCCTCTGTTGTTTGCTGTCTAGCATGGTAGTTGTGTTTTTCTTGAGAATAATGGCAAGAAAAGTCTCCCTCTCGTCTGTCCAAACGTACCGCGCCATGTTTACTCCGAGACAAGTGATCATGTGACCAGGTACGTCATGTCCTGTGACGTATAATTGCAAAAAAAGTGTTTCCATTGCACTTTTGCGATATATTTGAATATTGAAACGTCTGAAAAACCACCTCATGAAAGTGTAAAAACTTTTTAGGGATATTTTAGTGTTTTTTTTTAGAAATTCAGGTGTTTCCATTACCAGTTTTTTACTGCGCTATTTACATTATGCGCATATCCAGGGGTAATGGAAACGCACTTTCAGACAGGACACGTAGTGACATTATGACATCCTTATCCTCTCATTTATGACACAAATATTACGCTGATCTGTGTTTCTCCAGTGAGATATTGTTGACCAGACATTTAAATAAATTTCAACAAGACATTATAACTTTGAGTTTGATGATATAATTTAGATTTATTGATTTTAAGGAATTTGTTTAATTACATTCTGACTGTTAATGTCCACTCCTTATTTTCCTTCCACTAAAATCACCACTCTTTGTATTAATTTTCAAGTCAGGTGCTTTGATACTAATGTATAAAGGTTTGTATAGTTTTACATTTTGAAGCACCTTCAGTTGCACATTAACAATGGATATTATTATTGAATATTATTTTGATGTATAGTTTGGTTGTTCATTAAAGTATTTCCTCTAATTTTATAAGTTGTACTGAGCTTTCAGTTCTCGAAGCTGCTTTAGTGTTGATCAGACTGGTGTTCATTATGATAAAAGAAATTCTGTTTGGTCACAAATGGTGAAATTGACACCTACCACCCAGCCTCACCCTTGGTATTGCTGGTTGAACATAAACAAACTTGTAGACAGGTAAGATATAGAGTTATATGGAACAATGACATAATTACAGTAATTGTTTAATATCACTATTTTTGACAGCTTAATCCAAGAGTGTGGCAGAGGGATGTGTGTGTGGGAGGAAAGGGATATGCGGTACAGGGTCTGTGCCCCATTAGAGCTTCATGACGAAGAACGCCCCTGGTGGCAGATAACAGTTTTTTATCATTAGAACAGGTCCACAGAGAAAATAAAGGTAAAAACTCCAAGTCTTTTAATCCCTGCCAGCAAATTAAAAATATTGCTACAATATTTGATCCAGAGTTAAAGTTCAAGCTAAATATTAAGGATGTTACAAAGACTGCATATTATCATATTCAGAGCACACCAGTGTAGAGACTCTTATCCATGCTTTTATTCCCATAAGTAACTATTGTAACACTCTTCTTTCTAGTCTGCCTTTAAGAGAATATTTCACAGTTCCAGCTGCTTCAAAACTGCAGCACAAATGCTGACAAAGATGAGAGAGAGCCCACATCGATTTTAAAGCCTCTGCATCGGCTACCTGTTACTTTAAGAATAGATTTTAAGATTCTTTTATTGGTGCACAAGGCTTTTGACGGCCTTACTCCTAATTTACTTTTGAATATCATTTGAGTCGAGTAGACTCTTTGGTACTCAAGTAGTGGTCTATTGAAGACTCCCAAAGTCAGAACTAAACTAGAAAAGCATTCAGAGAGCGCAGACCACCACCAAGCAGCACAGTTCCCACAAAGAATCCTTTGAACAATTCCTGGATCCAGATACTGATCCAGATCAACACCAAAATTGAATCACTTCTTCCTTTTCCCATTTCCTGAAAATTTCATCAAAATCCATCCATAACTTTTTGAGTTATTTTGTTCACAGACAGACAGACAGACAAACAAACTCTACCGAAAACATAACCTCTTTGGTGGAGGTAAACATATGGAGAGGCATCTTTTCATTATTGTAGCCCAAATTGTGGAACAGTCTACCTACAGAAGGACAGCACCTGCTGTTTCTATTATTGAAGGCAAACTTAAGACATTTTTTAGTCTGACTTTTAACAGATTTTTTTTTTTTATCATCTCAAAATCTAAAATTTATTTCCTCTGTTTTAGTTTAAGATATACAACTAACTTTTATTGATTTGCTTTAACTATACTGTTTTCTCCTTTAGAGTTGCAAATATTCTGTTTCCATGTAACCGAGATGGATGTTGTGCATTAGTAGGGGCAATTGGGCTATTGACTTTTGACAATAATAATAATGAAAGATTGGTTTTTAATATTAATCATTATCAAATATCAATATGATTATAATCAACAAATTGAGGGGCACCACCCTGTCACCAGGGACTGGTAACCAAATTGACAAAACCAGAATTAAGTCTCAGAAGGGGTGAAAAATAAAGAATGTAGTTTCGAGCACTGATTGTTATGACTCCAGCAAGTATCACAATTATATACCCATAATAAACACTAACTACAACAGACTCAATTAGAATAAGGCTTAATTTAAGCAATAGTTATTCAAAATAACATTACTTATTATAACTATTTTAATTTAACTAATAAGAAATAACTTAATTACAAACTATAAAAAACAATAAAAGTGTAACAACCACAACACCAATAAAAGCGATGACTGCAGCAAGTGTGTAGGCACCTTTTGTCTTGAGATCAAAAGCACTGATCTGAAGCTAAATTTTGAGGGGTGTATTATTTTCAAATAAACAAAATATAGCATGTAGAAACTTTAGTTCAACTGTATCAATTTCAGGCTCAAAAAACAACAACCTCAAACTCAATTTCCATTCCATCTCTTCAATTTTTGTGTCATATTAAATTGCAAAATTAAACAGCCCCTGTTTAAGCCACACACATTTCTGATCTAAGCCCTTACCTCACCTCCACCCTTTCCAATGGCATGGTAGACAAATTAAACTAATTAGGTCCTTTATATCAGTAAGTATCCATCCCTGATAGGAAAATTGATAAGAAAACAGTTATCATCGGCAACCATTTTGAAATATGGCTGCCATTGGTGCCATGTTGAAAATTCTTGATGCCTCCATATCCACATCTTTTTGGAATGCCTTTAGCTATCACTGTACCAGATTTCATGCTTGTATCACAAAATGAATGATTGTTATGGAATTTCAAGCGAAGCTCTCCCACTATAAGGCTAGGTACTGGTTTGTCCGGGGCAGCAGAGACAAACCATAGACAGAGGACAAGATGCTGTATCAGGCCTCTAACAAAGTTGGCGTGCTCGTCCTCCCAGCCATGTGATCAGCTGCTTGTGTAGCTGATCACACGGCTTGTGCAAAACAAATGAAAAAGGGAAAAACAAAAAAACAAAGCAAACGGCAGCCTGCTCGACTGTTACCTAGGTTGAAGATGTAAAGAAAAGAAAGAAACAAACGTGTGTTGTATGCTCCCTTTAGCAGTCAGGTCACAGAGAAAGCCGACAAGAGCTCTCTACTGTATGACAAGAGGCTCAGGAATACCTCTCTGGGGCTGTGTCTGTTTTTTGACTTAAAGCTGGGGTTGGCGATTTTGGAAAACTAGCATGAATTTGAAAGTAGCATCTCCTCAGGGATCCGCCTAAACGCCCCCGCCCCCCGCTCACATGCACGCGCACGGCTGATATATTCAGAAGACTGATTCAACTCCAAACCCTCAGTACAACGTGTTTGTTTTACACTACACCAAGTCATGTCTCAGTCAGTGGTAAGAAAACACCAAACAAACATGTAAAGTTAGTTAGTCCTCACAGCTGATGTTGATCGGGGTATAGGTAATTCCTCTGACATTCTCCACAAAGCTGTCAAGTCTCCCGTTTTGGCCATGAAACTACCGTATTTTCCGTATTTTATTCTCTTTCCTGCCGTCCTCCTGTATCAGTATTCTCCCGTAAATCTCCCGTGTGATGATATAATAATAAAAGCATTCCTCTGCCTCTCCAAACTGAGCTCTGTCTCTAGCCTGAATGGGGCGGTAATGCTCCAAAATGATGGATGCCAACTGCCGTAAAACCGAAGAAGAAGAAAAAGCCTCGCGAGAACGTCCACCTGCAGTAGCCTGGGTGGCAGCTATCGCGAGATTAGAGCAGCAGAACAAACTTAGATTTACAAGAAATCTAAAATAAACTCTTTGTTTTTCTGTCTTAAAATGTGAGGGATACTGGAGCTTGGTTGGGGTTGTGGGATGGCTTACGGCGGGCTTCCCTTATTTCCAAAGACATAACTTGAAAGGTAAGCATTTTCCCGTGGACTCTGATACGTATGAGCTCGGCTGCACGCCGGGAAAATGCACGCGCAGTAGGCGGACAGAATGACGACGGGATTTGATTGGTTTAAAAACAGGTATCCCGGCATGATTATTGGTTGGGGTTTTCCCTGTTTTACTCCTGCTGTAGATAGCAGATATTTTTCACTTTGTTTTAAGAACACATTATGAGTTGATTACCATCGGGTCATAAAGACCATTTTAATCAGTATTACAAAAAGTGTATCTAAATCAAATCACCAACCCCAGCTTTAATGACGTCACTGGGGATCCCAGCGGGGTTTACCTGGCTCGGGCCGATGTCTGTGCAGAGTTTGGATTTGAATTAAAAGTCACACCTACGTGGGGAAAGGTGGAGATGGTGGCGCCCTTGCTAAACAGTCATCAAAAACTCTAGGTCAGGCTTTAAAAGTTACATATAGGCCTCTCCTGTGTTCTAAGGCCCACATGGAGTATAGATCCCAACACGAACTATCTCAGCTGACACTGCGTGAGGTTCAGTCAACGGTAGAATCACACATAGAGACTCACAATCATTCACACACTCACAACTTAAAGCTATTTATGGTCATCATTTGGTCTGCAGGAGGTAGCCAGAGTACCTAGAAAGAACCCATGTTTGCACAGGGAGAAGAGACGAACTCCACACAGAAAGACTGATCGCCTCCAGTTTAGAGCCAAAAACCTTCTGGCTGTGAGGAACATGCACACTAAAAACAGTTGGGTTAAAAAATAACCCAATTTTAACCCAACTGCTGGTTCAGAAAAGGATGAACCCCTTTTTGGGTTATTTTAACCCAACAGGTTGGGTTCTCTTTTTTTGACCCAATTATTGTGTTGTATTATTTAACAGAAAAGTTGGGTTATGCTAACTACAATGTTGGGTTGTTCCTAACCCAATTATTGGAATACATAATTCAGCGTATTCAGATTGTTAAAATTGATTTTATTGTTCCTTTGGTTCGGCCTTTGTTTTTCCAGTAAAGCACCTTGTAATCATCTATTTTTTAAAGGTGCTAAATGCATTATTATTAGCAGTAGTAATAGTAGTAGTAGTAGTACTATTATTATTATTCCAATTATTGCTATTGTTCTCTGTTTTATTGTGCTGATCTGTATTATTGCCTTATTTTAACATCATATTTTCTGAATTTATGTTTTTCTTCTGTATTTCCTCATTTTCAGTGTGAGAAAGTGTTTCCTCAGTTTTAGATGCCTGTTTCTAAGAGCTCCATCTTAATGACTTTTGCATGTTTTTGTGCATTTATGTGTGTGTGTGGCACATAGATGAGGATTTTGTATTTTTGAATGTAACTATTTGTGTTCCTTGATGTTAAACGCTTCGGGCTACACACTATTTAGGAAATGTGCCAAACACTTGACTTGATTTTCATGTTAATATCTTTAATTAGTTGAATTTTCATTCATTTTCTCTCTATTAACACATTTTTCCTATCACTTGCCAAAATAAACATCCAGTAAACAAACTTTCTGCATTACTTTAAAAAAGAAAAATCGATCAAAATGAACTCTTTCCATGATCTTTTCCTTCCATCATAGGCATTAATGATGTTACTATGAAAGTCAAAGAGTACGAGAATCTGACTGTAAGCTAGAAACACTCAACTGATTATCTCCAAACACTCAATATGACTTACATTATTTCTTTTCCCCCTAAAACATTGAGCTGAATATTTATTTCTCAGTCCTCAAGTATTCTTGGTGAGAATAAATTCACAAGCAGAATAAATAAAGCACCCAAGAACTGAATAAATAATATAAAGGCATTCTGCAAACAGAAACTGTTCCTGCACCCCTAAGCAGGACACACAACAAGGTATTAATACAGATTTAAGTCTGTTGTTATGTGCAGAGGTTTGGTAAGTAGATAAATGTGGCAGTGAGGAAACACTGGCTATGATACGGGTGCTGTGTTTAATTCATGTCACATCATTTATGGAAGATCACATGTTTAAAATGTGTAGTCATGGATGCTGTAGGAGTTAAGTCGTCACTTTCAGTTTCAAACAGCAAACAATAATAATATTTAAGAGTCATTTCCATCTGGAAATGTTTGTCATCCACAATCCCACCAGTAGATGGAGCGAACATATTGTTCAGAGAGATAATTAAAACACACAACATAACTCACACTCTGAGCCACAAGCTGTGAGAGCTGTAAAGAGATGTACACATATAGTAAACAAGTTGAGCGGTGTTCATTATGCCTTTATGTTACATGGATATAGTTAATTTCTTTTATCTCAGACATGCAAATTCTTCACGTACCTTGACATGTTTCGGCGGAAACTTCCTCCTTCCTCAGAAGTGTCACCAGATGATAGGTGTGACGTGTTAAATCAGCCGGTGTTACGGAGGTGTGACCCTCTTGTCAAATTTTCTGACAGGAGAGTCATGCCTCCCGCTGTCCGCTCGCCTCTGCAGGACGCTGCTCCAGGTGTGTGAGAGCATATATGCCCCCTCATCCCTGTTCATCGTCCCTGGGCCCCGTTTCCTGATCTCGACGGCTTCCCTAATCGAGCGCTGATGTTTGTTGTCCTCGGTGCGGATGACTCTGGCCTTTCCCCAGTCCATGAGATGATTTTCCCTTTTGCAGTAGTCCGTTATGGCAGATTTGTAGTTTCCCTGTTGTGCTTTTTCTTTTATTGATCTTGTTTGTCTTGTTCCTGTTTCTTTTTCACACTCCTTCTGATGTTCTTTCCGTCGTGTGCTGAAACTCCTCCCTGTCTCCCCTTTATTGCAGGATTGGCATGGTATTTCATATATGACGTTGCATTTATTGTTCTGTTCGATTTTGTCCTTCGGGTGTACCAACAGTTGTCTCAGTTTGATGTGTGGTTTGACTGGTGTGTGGATGTGGTATTTCCTCATGGCCCTTTGGATGTGTTTCTGTCAGAAAATTTGACAGGGGGGGTCACACCTCCGTAACACCGGCTGATTTAACACGTCAAACCTATCATCTGGTGACACTTCTGAGGAAGGCGGAAGTTTCCGCCGAAACATGTCAAGGTACGTGAAGAATTTGCATGTCTGAGATAAAAGAAAGTAACTATATCTATAGTAAAAAAGGTTGGTACCCTTCTGTAAAAGAAAGAAAAACCCACATGGTCACTGAAATAACTTGAATCTGCTGAAAGTAATAATAAATTTAAAAAAATTCAACTCATGAATATCAGACATTGCTTTTAAACTGTGGTTCAACAGAATTATTTTAAAAACCAAATATTGAAACTGACCTGGAGAAAAAGGATTGTACCCTTAACTCAGTGCTTTGTTGCACAACCTTTTGAGGTAATCACTGCAATCTGGGGATTTCTTTAAACTCTGGTTCTTTAAAGGAATGGTTCACATCACTCTCGAGAACAGCACACTCACAACTGGTGTGTGTTTTATATAGGGCAAGGCAGCTTTAACCAACACATCCTATCTAATCACATTGATTGAACTCCAGGTTGGCTGACTCCTGGCTCCAATTAGCTCTTGGAGAAGTAATAAGCCAAGTGGTTCACATACTTTTTCCACCCTGCACTGTGACTGTTTACATATTGTGTCAAATAAAAACATGAAAACTTTCATGTATTAGGTTAAGCAGACTGTGTTTGTGTAGTGATGTAACTTAGATGAAGATCAGAACAAATTTTATGACCAATTTAAGCAGAAATCCAAGTGATCCCAAAGGGTGCACGTACTTTTTCCTGCAACTGTTGTGATGAGTTACCTTCACCTTTGCCAAGGCAGCTTATTAACCTTTCTGTCAATACGCCTAGGTATGCCTTGGAAACTGTTTGTTCCCTGCACGCAGTTGTACCTTCTGGCTCCTGCAGTCAGCCTCAAGTGGACACCAGATGAACTACAGACTCTGGCACTTCTGAATGGGCCCCCTGTTTCAGCCCTGGACTCTGCAGCCAATCTTAAGTAGCTGGATGCCAAACAGTAAAGTACATAAATGGAGCCAGTTTGCAAATCAAACTCTTGCAGGAACTTCAAGGGAGACAAGCAAATGCATATTTTCCACATAACATGCTTTTAGTGTTTCTGTTCTTTGGTCTTATTGAATGAATAAATGTTTTTCAATTCTGATTAAACTACCTATTAAACTGTGGAAAAGTGTGGCTTATATTGCTTATCAAGAAAATGAAAAAGAAAGAGGATTAAATATCATTTAAAGGCAGCAGCATTTCTCTCTATATGTGGACTAAGAGGCTGTAAAAATAGCATTACAAAGGGCTGCAGGTGTGTTTGTGTGTGTATACTGACAGAAACGAGCAAAACAAAAGCAGGACCTGAATCATTTGCTTCAATAGGAACCTTTTCAAAGTACATCACATCATTGCTGTCACACTGCAGAACTAAAACCTGTGTTTCAGATTTTTCTTTTGAAGATTTGGACATTTATAGAAATGTATAAATCCATTTAATAATGAGCTGAAGAACTCATCAGTGTGTGTATGTGTGTGTCCCATCAAACAGCTCTGTCATTCACCCGCAGCCTCCTCACTGTGACATCCTTCTAATCATCTCCCTCCATGAAGCAGGTAGGAATTATTTTTAAATTCATCTGCCAAATTACAAGCTAAAGCCCAGGAGAACCCTGATGGGTGATGCTGCACAGCCTCCACACAATTACCAAAGTTAACAAGCCAGGAAATTCTGAATCTGTGCCTGCAAACAACGTTTAAGACAAGCTATTAAATCCAACATCAAACACTGTCAGAGCTAAAGAGTGCACTGTTGTGATTAATATGATAATCTAGGAGGAATCGTGTCGTCTGTCCATTCGTCTTTCTTCTGGCAACACGCAGCTCTGAAAAGCAGATTTCAATGCACTTAAAAATGTGCTGCGGTGCTTTAAAACTGAAATGTATTGTTGGAAAAATATGAAACTGAAAAATGTCATCTGTTCAAGAGTCAAACTGTTTTATTCAAAGCATGATTTGTAATATTCGGATCAGTGAATAAGTTTTAAAGCTCTTTTCACATATTTTGACAAGATCACAGTAAGCCATAAAACATGGTGCAGTAATGAATCCTAAAGCACCATAATGAATCAGAATGTTAGCCTTCATTTAACTCAAGCCTTGGGGTTTCTTTAATTATTTTGTTTGATACTCAAAATAATTGACTCAGACAAACGCTAAGTATAAATACTTTGGCTTGCAGTGAAGATGTCTGTCCAATAATTCACTTCATACAATCAGCACCGATGACCTTTAATCATGTTGTCTAAATTTTAAATTAACATGCACTGTTTTACAATGTCACTACGATCTTTATCAATCAATCAATTAATCAATCTTTATTTGTCTTGAACCAATTCGTAACAAGTGTTATCTCGAGACACTCCACAATAGAGCAGGCTGAAGACAGACTCTTCAGTGCATGTGCCTTACAGCAAGAAGGTTGCTGGTTAGACCTCTGTGTTCATCTGGGCCCTTCTGTGTGGAGTTTGCAATTTCTCCCTGTGCATGCATGGGTTCTTACCGGGCACTCCAGCTTCATCCCACATTTGTGACTCTAAATTGCCCTTAGGTATGGAAGTATATTGCTGTCTTTCTCTCTATGTGGTCCTGTGATTGGCTGGTAGCTGGTTCAGGGTGTACATTGCCTTATGTCCAATGTAAGCTTGGATAGGCCCTGTGTGTTTAGTACCCAGTGACACATTTGTTTGGTCCTGTTCGAACTGAAATGTTCCTGTCTTGAGGAAACTAAAACAGATGAATTGTTCCTGACATTCAAAAAATGGACACACATTTGCAAGATCAATACAGTCTTCTGAAGATGTCAAATTAACTTGAGCTTATGTTCTTGTCTGTTTTACATTTCAAAATAGTTTTACACTGCAGGTCACATCTACCCATTCACACCCATTTGCTTTCAAATACGCACACTGATGGTCCCGTGCTTCTGCCTAAGTTGACAATCGGTATTTGCTAACACTTTCATGCCCTTTCATATCCATTTACACACCACTGACACAGCACTGGGAGCAACTTGTTGTTAATTGTCTTGTCTTAGGACACAATGACGTGTTATCTGGAGCTGAGCTCAAACATGAAACCTACTGACTGATGGCAGAACAGCACCAGTCTACACCACCTACACCTCCATGTTCCATTTACACAGTATGCACATCAGCACCCTAATCAAACTTTAATGTCAGTCATCACAATGTGATTTATAAATGAAAAACATCACTATGATTAGGTCAGGTCTTTTTTGGGGAGCACATACTAGGTCTTCACCTCTTCATCATTCCTGAAGACTCGTCTGCATTATCAGCAACGTTAGACCTGCTTCATTCATTGGTGTTTATGTGAAATGAAGTTTAAGGGCACAATGGTGCAAGCCCTATGCTTCAAAACTTCTGAGGCCATGGGTGGCAAACCTTTCATCTGCTTTACCATCTGCTGTAACCAGATTACTTTGTTAACATGTATTAAAACAGTCATTTCAGTGTTTTTTACACATGTTTTAGTGCATACAAGTTATTTGATAATGGCAAAGTAAATAATTAGATAAGAGCCCACCAATGTTTGAAGTTAAACAAACTGAACATTGATAAAAACAGATCTCACTAATCCTTTTAGTGTGTTAAAGGATTTTAATAGTTTTAAGGTTAAAGAGGGCTGGTGAACATTTATGATGTTGTGGGGATGCTTCAGTGAAATATAACTTTAAACTGAGCATAAACATATAATCCATAATGCAGTAAAGTAACCTAAACTGTAGTGAGTATACTGCAAGTTTACCATGCTGTGTCTTGGGTACTTGTGTTACTTCATTTGTGATCCTGTGATGCGACTTAATAACGTTTTTGATCTCACAGAGTAACTTTCTCTGCTCTGGTACAGCACATCATGAAAAATATCAATATTAACATCACTCACTGTCTATACAGCAGATCATCTCGGGAATCAACAACATGGACTGATTTAAAATCTTGTTTGGTTCTCTGAATTATTTCAGCCCGTTTAAGGAGGTGATTTTATCCTTTAAAGCTGCTCTAAACTTTTCATGATTATAGTTTTTCTCTACAGGTGTGAGGTTGTAATAAGTTACCATGCTATCTTATGTCCTACATGTTTCCCTGTAGACACTATCGAACGTTAAAAGTCCCTCCTCTTTGTGCACTGAGTTTGTTTTTTACAATTATATCGTGAAGCATGTAACACATTGCTAAACATCATCTGTATGATCTTACATATGAATAATCTTCACTACTATCATGATGATGTTATCATGTTGTGGGTAAAACCAGCCTGCTGGCTCCCTTACCATTATGTACAGTGGATGATGGCTGTGACATAATGAACACGGCCAGCTCTGATCTTGTGAGTGGCTCAGTGCAGCACCTGTGCAACTTGGCCTGGAATCAGCCCTTATCATCATGCTGAGAAAAAATAATCTTTTTTTGTTTTGCTTTTTTTCAACTGAATTAAAAACGAAGCAACCACACTTTAGGTGTGAAAACCACCTGAAACACCCACTGACAAGGTGCCTTATTCTTTTCAATAGCAAAAGTGACAGAAAATGATGAATACGTGTCTGAATGTGAAGCTTAAAAATGAGGTAAATTACCTGTTATATGATTTTAAAACCACAACAGAGTCAAAAAGGTGCACGAACAGAAGCATTGATGATTTTGTTTCTGAGAGGTTGCAATAATTAAGTTACAACTGCATGAAATCATTGACAGCAGCTGTAATTGGTGACAGTGATTGAAAGCTTGACTGACAGTTGAAGAAATATGAAAGATTGATTGTTAGTCTTATCTGAAGATATGAGATGTCACTCAAATGGAGTGTAATCTCAGCACGTTTTCATTTTCACACAGCAGGGTCTCAAATTAAAGCAGCTCAAAGATTTCTGTCTGAAACTTCTCTTCAGTCCAGATGTCTTTTTCAATCATGTGAATCTCATTGAGTGTTGATAGAGGACCACATTATCACTTCAGGACTCGTTTTCAGGATGTCTGCTTCTGAGCCTTCACTGGCTTCATACAACTGATGGTTTTTCATAACATGTTGCATAAATTTGTGCAGACAAAAATGATTGCCTTAAAAATGGAATAAGCTGATGATAGATATTCATACCCATTCACAGGATGATTGTATGAACACGTGAACTATAACTATTTGCATGGAAGCCAAGCGTAGAAAAATTCAATGTTTTACTTATTCAGGGGGTTAAGCATCGGCACTCCAGTCGTGTTGACTGTCACCTAATTTTATTTCATTTTAGGTGCAGCAGCAGAATTGAATAAGAAATTTAAACTGAATTCACCTTTTATATACACAAATTTGAGCTGGCTTATTGAGCTTCTCTGAGATATAATTAAGCATGATTAAATTAATTTTCAACCACTAAAAGTACATTTTCAAAAAATGCAAGTAAATAATAATAATAATCTGACGTCCTTATCAAGAAGTACTAATAAGCTTTATTTTTTTGGAGAAAAAACAGTTCATTTGAAAATTTATTGAGAACAGTCATAATTACATTTGAAAAAATAAGCACATCCCTTCAGTCAAAGAGTGTCTACATACTGGTGTGTTAAACATAATAGATACATAAAAATAATTTGTCAAATACCAGTTTATATAGGGCAGCTTTTGCATAAACATTGCATTGGGTGGCAGTCTAATATTTTTTAAGATCTGTGCATTACACTAAATTAAATCAAAATTTTAAGATTTTTATTTTGTAATTCAAATAGTTGTGAAGTGATGTGGCACACCACAGTCAAAAAGTTACTCAGCGTTGTTTTTTTCCAGTGCAGCTGTGCTAATGTTTCAATTTGCTGTGATTAGCTTAATTTAAAAAACAAAAAAACAAACAAAAAAAAAGAACTGGATTGTTAATATTCTGTTTGATAGATGTTCATAAGAGTTGTCCTCTGGGACTGGGACTGTGTGTAGCATTACCTGCTGAGGCTCAAACAGAATTGGGCAGAGCAGCTTGTGTTAAAACTCTGCCAGACTACTTATAAAAACACTTTTTTTCAATCACAGTTCCTACCTTTAACCACAGAAAACAAATAATCCCATTCTGGCTGTTGTAGAACATTGGTTATGATCTTAGTTCCCTTTGTGAAGGATTCTCTTCAGGGAGTCATGCTGCAACAATAGTTGTCCTCACATGCTATTAGTCATTAGAAATGCTCAAAAGAAGGAAATCACAAACTTACTGACTTAATGTTTGATAAGCTCATCTTTAGATACTTCAAATTCAAAATATGTCCCCTTATCTAATGAAAAGTCCTGTTTATGGCTTTTTTTTTTTACCCACCAGCATTTTTATATAAAAAATGGGTAACACTTTACTTGACGCATACCTTTATAACGCATTATAAGTACATTTTTAAAGCATTATAGTGCCATTATAGCGCTGTATAACTACAGTTATAAACACTCATAAATGATCATAAGTCTTTATAACAACATTCATAACACACTATACAGCATTTTTTTATCGCTTACAAGGTCAGGTTTTATAACACATTATAACTGTTATCAACTCACTGACAATGCCCACATACATAATGAATTATACATATATTCATGATATGCTTATAAACGTCTATATCTATCAATATAAACACCCATTAATTTGAATAAGTCTTTATAAAAATGTGCTTAACACATTATAGAACATTTTATAATTGGTTATAAGAGCGAGTACTATAAACCTTTATAATAGATAGATAGACTCTAAATGCTATAATATAATAGACTCTAAATGCTCATTGGGTGCTTCAAGTAAAGTGAGGAAACTGTTCAGGTATAGCTAATGTAACACAATACAAGCTGGTCAAAAGCCAAGTACTTGATCTTATAAGCCATTATAAAATGCTCTATAATATGTGAAGCACATTTTTATAAAGACTTATTCATAGATTAGATAGATTATTAGATATAGACATTTATAAGCATATCATGAATATATATATATAATTCATTATGTATGTGGGCATTGTCAGTGAGTTGATAACAGTTATGATGTATTATAATACCTGACCTTGTAAGCGATGATAAAATGCTGTATAGTGTGTTATGATTATTGTTATAAAGCATTATGATCATTTATGAGTGTTTATAACTGTAGTTATACAGCGCTATAATGGCATTATAATGCTTTATAAATGTACTTATAATGCATTATAAAGGTATGCGTCAAGTAAAGTGTTACCAAAAAATGAATATGAAACAAAATATTGCTTTAAAATATAATAGAAATGTATAAAAAATATATTTCTTAGTGCTGTTATTCCTTTTTTTAATATGGGAGAGAACATTTTTTGTGCTTTTACAATTATATCTCTTGTCATTTTGTGGGTGGCTTAGCCTGCCAGCTTTTTCCCATGACACACAGCACCACTCACAGTCAGAGCAATGCTGGCTGTGACTTAATGACATAAGGGCAGCCCAAGTCTTTTGTGGGATGCCACCTGCCTCATTCAACATACTGCCATGTGAGCATGAAAAGGACCAAAGGAAATATGTAAATTTGGGGTGTTTTTTTTCCCAACTGAATCAGGACAAAGTTAATCAGTGGGTGTGGAGACCACATTTGCAGAATTTTGGTGTGTCACTGTGAGCTCAGTGGGTCAGCCATCCAACTGGAGAGCAGGGCTGTAATCAACCAAAAAAATTGTTGGTCGACTAAAACACAGCAATTGTCAACCAAAAATCGACCAATGCCCTGTGTGCGCCTCTCCTTTTTTTTTTCTCTCAACACAAGACTCTTTGCTTTTCAGTCTTCATCAATGAAATGGGCAGTCACTGTCATATAGGACTCCATTCGAAGAGACGTACACATCTGTTAACTTTTTCTATTTACTCGGAAGCTTTCTCTTTTTTACTCCCTCGTATTTTGCCATTGCTGCATGCGTAATTGTCCGGCGCGCCGGCACTGAATATCCAGAAAAACATTGGAACCTGGATATTCATGGGACTCTTTTAGTGTTTCACACAGAGTTTCATATTAACCACGTTGTTCTCTACAACAGACACTATTTTGTGCTGGAACTTTGAAGGCATCGGCAACTCCACATAGTTGCGCAGCGATATGTGTGCGCCTCTCCTTTTTTTTCTCTCAACACAAGACTCTTTGCGTTACAGTCTTCATCAATGAAATGGGCAGTCGCTCTCATATAGGGGTCCATTCGAAGAGACGTACACATCTGTTATCTTTATCTATTAACTCGGAAACTTTCTCTTTTTACTCCCTCGTATGTTGCTGTTAGTGCATGCGTAATTGTCTGGCGCGCTGGCACTGAATATTCAGGTTCCAATGTTTTTTTTGACATTCCACGACACCAATGGGCCTCATATCCTAAGAATTAAAATTGTCAATCCCTTCTGTGATGTCGTTTTTGCATTTGGGTGTTTATATGAGGCATAAAATCCAGCACGGACTGGGTGAGTGATGCTGCTGTTGCAGCGGGCAGGTGCGTATGCAGTTATAAAACGAATTAACAATTATTAGACTAGAATATTGAAATGTTCTTAAATAAAAATATTGAAATGAACAATAAACACATTAAAATGTTGTTCTGAGACAGGCTGTTACCTGTGAAACGGGGGTGCTCAGAAAACATCCCCATTTCACTTGATACGTTTCTCTTGATGAAATGAACTGCAGGGGAAAAAAATAAATTGACACATTTGGTCGACCAATCAGAATTTTGGTCGACTGAGCACGCATCAACCAATTAGTCGACCAGTTGACTAGGACTTTACAGCCCAACTGTAGAGTGTTACAGTGGATGGACATATGCATGTAAGACATGAAGAGACTCACACTAAACACTCAAGCTACACAAACTTATTGGAACACAGTACTCTGAACTCTGACATCATGTCCAGGATATTAAACACTAGGGTTTTCAAATGCTGTTGTAAATTATGGACCCACATAATGCCAAGTGTGATGGCTAATTAATACAGAGGTGACAGTTAGCCAATCAGAGCAGACTGGGCCCATGTGGAGAAGGGGCCTTTAAGGATCAGGAGGCCAGACAAAGCCCCCTGGGGAGAATGGCAATACAGGTGAATCAAGGGAATATGAGGTTTTTGAAGATAATTTAGGAACATTTTCCAGTAGTTTATTTTTTGATTCGAATGTTTATATGCATATTTATGTACATCATGATCTGACAATGGCATGCACTGTCCTTGTTTTAAGAAAAGTAACATTCATATAAGCGTACGTATAGGTTTGTCTTCAAATAAGATCATATGTAGTTATTTGTAGTTTGTGATGGATTCTTGATAAAGAGCCTGAATGTGATAAATGTTACAAAGAAAAAGTTTGTCTTAACTGAGGTTTCTAAAGGGAATTGTTAATTCTCCAGAGGTTGTAAAGGAAAGGGCGATCTGTTCTCAGCAATTACTAAGCCTGTAAAATCCTTCTTGCTTGGGCAGGACCAGTCTTTTGGGCTTTTAGAAACAGCTGGCCGTAAGCTTATTGAGGCTCTGCATAGCTGTCTCGTGCGCAACCAATCAGAAGTGGAGGCAGCAATGCGACCAAACATATCCACTGTATAAAAGACACTGAAGAGCAGCTACACATTCTGTCGCACCATTTTTGTTGCTTGGTTCATGTGTTCACTTGTGCAAGTTAATAAAGATCTAGTAAGCTTTGCTCTTGGATGGTAGTCAGACTCTTGATTTTTCTTCTGCTTTTGAGGAGAAACTTCCACAGCATAGTTAGAATTGTACATTTGTACAAATGGGGGAAATTGAATTTTTACCCCCATTTGCACAAATGCAGACAGTTAAAAATTACTACTCTAGTAACCATGGAAACCACTTCGGCTATTTAATGTTGGGAGGAAAGTGTCATCACAAGAGCTGTGTTTGAAATCGTCTACTCATTCACTCACACACTATCCCCTATGTAGTGTAAATGAAGTAGTGGACTACATAGGGAATGACCAAACGACATTTCGGACACTTCAGTGAAATTTTCTAAACGTCGTAGCATCAGCTGATGAACTGGATATTCCTGTGACGGAAGTGGGCGCGCCAAAAATCACGTAAACAAACCGAGGCTCGACCCTGCTCTCCAAGCTAAGTGCTATGAACAGGGGGCGACCAATACAGAAGAGGCATTAACTATAGCATGCCGTTGTGAGCGTGCCAGGCAGGCTCTGAGGGCAAGTAGCTCTGGACTGGCTTTTTCCCACCCACATCCTGCTGTTGTGGCCACCCTTAATTCAACATTGCCAAGTGTTGTGGATTGTAATGCTAACGCCACAGAGAAGCTCGTTCATGCCATGGAACGACTCACCTCAAAGATGGACAAGTTACAAACAGAGGTGAGGGATCTGAGAGCACGTACTGGTGGGTCTGAGTGTGATAGTCGTGGCTCCCCTTTTCCTGGGGCTGGTCAGCGGGGCCCAGGGATGAGCACTGATCAACGGCGTGCCTGTCACTGTGATTGTGGCGGTTTTGGATGCAGATCTACCTCCAGGGACCTCCAGATGGACAACCACACCCGAGGCTGTTCTCCGCAGCGCAGGCTTCAGGGAGATTACAGCGCCAGGGAATGGTCTCCACAAGGGCGGGGAACCCGAGCGACCACTGCTGGCTTCTCACTGCGCCGACTGGAGAGCGTGGACCAGAGGGAGCCACATTTCACAGAGGGACATCAGCCATGGCGGGGAGTGAGGTTCCTATCTCCTGGCCGAAGATCACCATCTACGTCTTCCCATGGCCAGGAGCAGGGAAACTTCCAGTTTAGCTGGTTTCGAGACCCAGTGTCGCCGCCACAGGGTCATAAGGACAACTCTGCGACTCCGGACCCCATGATGGACCCTTATTTGGTGGGTGAGTCTGAGTCTACAGCCTATGTTAAAGGACTGGTAGAGGGTGTTGATGTGACTGTGTTAATTGACTCTGGGTCTAACGTTTCTTTGATTTCTGAAAAATTCAGAATGTCCATCCCAGCTTTACGTAAAAATGTGTTGAATACACAGTACATGTATACACGTGCAGTAAATGGATAGATATTAGACACTTTAGGTACTATGGTCCTTCCATTAAAATTGGGGGGCAGGTCCTTTGGAGTGACTGTACATGTTGTATGGGGGGCTACACAGGCTGTATTGCTGGGCTTTGATTTCATGCTTAAGACTCATGCTGTTATGGGTGTGGGTCGTGGGCTTCTCAGCATTGGAGACATTAACATTCCTCTCTTGCAGGCCACAGACTTTATTCCAACATGTTGTAAAGGTGCGTTCACACCGGACGCTACCTGTACTACCTCGGCGTTCACTCCCCATGCAAAGTCAATGTACAGCCGCGATGGGGCGGGGCTAACCCTCCCGCGACGCGACAGCTGGCGACAAGATGACTGCTTCACTTGTCGCGCGATGTCAAAGTTAAAAAAAAGTTGATCTATTCAGGCGATGTCGTGCGTGGCTGTGCAGCATCAGCCAATCAGTGGTGTGTGTACGTGTGACGATGCTGTTATTCATCTGGACTACAGGGCGTGTGACTTCTGCATAGGTGGAACTAATCTCAGTGAGGACATTTGCAGACGGACCGCAGTAAACTCACAGAGGATGCTGCTGCATCATCAGCCGCAGAGTTTTGTGTTTGATAAATGAGTGAAAAGGACACAGCTGGAATAATGTCCGCTTATACACCCTATTATGGGATATATGATACGATCGCGGTAAAACTCGAGCGGACGTGACGTCATCGAGGGACGCCAGGCGACCAAACAGGTAGGCTATTTATGGACGCGCGACGCTACCTCAGTGGGCAACGCGACTTTGGTAGCAGGGTCGCTTGCGGTGTGAACGCACCTTAACATTTCTATGTCTGCTGATGCTACCACCTTTCAGTGAAATGATTGTCCCTGTTCAGGTGGAGCCCCCTCGTACCACTGGACCAGCCATTGACTCCTACCGGGGCTATTTAGAGCCTGAGGTGTGTGACAACATGGGCCTTGTGGTAGCGCACACAGTGGCACATGTGAAGAATGGACGTACTGTGGCTCGACTACTCAACCCAACTGACCAGGAACTGAAATTGCATCCTGGGTCTCATCTGGGGGTGTTCCACCATATTAGTGACTCTGACATACTCACCCCTGCAGAGGTTTTTGACTCTCAACAGATGGATTCCCCCCTACCTGATGTTGCTGATAGCCCACTGTCCGATGACCAGAGGCAGCAGTTGCAGGCCCTGCTGGGGAAGGAACCTCAACCTCATCAACAGGAACCTGCTTTTCTCCCATGCAGAAGATCTCAAAGTTGGTGACCACATTCTGTGTCCCTTTAAATGTCTGTTTTTTCTATTCATTCATTCATTTTTTATACTCAGCTTTCCCTTTCGGGGTTGCCGGGGGCTGGAGCCTAAGCTATCATCGGGCGAGAGGCGGGGTACACCCTGAACCGGTCGCCAGTTGATCGCAGGGCCACATAGAGAGACAGACAACCACTCACACTCATACCTAAGGGCAATTTAGAGTCACCAATTCACCTGATGAGCATGTTTTTGGTCTGTGGGAGGAAGCCGGAGTGCCCGGAGGGAACCAGTGCATGCACGGGAAGAACACGCAAACTTCACACAGAAAGGCCCACCCGACCCAGGAATCAAACTGGGAACCTTTTTGCTGTGAGGCACACGCTCTACCAGCTGCGCCACTGTGCCGCCCTCTGTTTTTTTTCTAGTTTAAGGTAAAGCAAACAATTGATCAAAAACTAGAATAGAAACAGGTAGATTTCATTAATTAATTGTGATGCCCTTGATTTCCTTTACATATTTACAGTTTGCTTTTGCACATTAACAAAAATTCATTCAGTTGGTTAAAAAAATTCCAAGATAAGTTTAGCACACATTTTGTACATATATATTTTTAAACCTTGAAAAACCTTGAAATAAATGCTTCAGTAGATACGCCAGAGATATTATTTAACACATGGCTTTCCCCATTGGTCACCTTGGATAAATGATGTTATCAGGCAGCAAATATTTGGCAGACACAGTGTTAACTTAATTTACTGTATCCCTATTAATCTACTGGCACTGCTCTCGAGTGGTTTAGAAAAAAATAATCATGATAAACAGCCCCACAATAGAGTTAAATGGACTGTACACAATATGGACACCATGCATGAAAGAGATAAACATGGAGTACGTGGTCGTCTTTGAGTGGATCCTGGTATCTATTGAAATTGCAGGGTTCCTATGTCGTCTTCAGTCTGTTTAAAACAAACTAAATAGGATGTGAAAGTGACTGTAAATGCATCTGTTTATTTTGATTTTCTCCCTGGTGGTCTGCAGAGTGAACTCTTACTGCCCCTTCCAATAATTTAAGAATGAGCTGCGAGAAAACAAATCAACCTGCGTGTTTAGAAAACCAACATGGCCCTGCACTGCATATTCTTTGTGCTTGTCCAGATAAGTATGATGAATGTGGCAGTTAAGCCATTAACGCAACACTGGAAATGCTTTCATTCACCATTTTCTGAGTAAGATAATTGACCCCCTCTCTCGTGTAAAGGTCACTGAGAATCAATGACTGTATGAAATATTAATCAGAGTGCTCCATTTCTTTAAAAGAGGATAAAATGACCTTTATACTGCAAAAAATTGATTATCGCACAGTGTTTGGGATTGCTGCTGGTACTAGACTTTAATCCCAAAGGCCTGGGCTGGATGCATGCTGGTATTTATCCTGTACAACAACAGCAGTTAAGAGAAGGATGACAGTGCTGGGGGTTTGGAGTTGTCTCTTCAGATCCTTTGTGGAGGATAAATGAACTCAAATACCGTGCTTTAAGAGTCAGCGTCTGCAGGGATGGACTGCATGGTCTGAAAGACAGAGTGAGAGTGAATTCTTCTGCCATTGTGTGCTGATTTAAAATTCAGCTGACAAAGGGCACAGAGGGGAAATCTGAGCGGTGATTGACGCGTGTGACGCAAGTGAAATTGATAAAAGTCGTGGATCAAGAGCCTTGCCTTAAATCCTTGACCTTTCGGTGGTTTGTACTGTACATCCTGTGAAATGAGTTTGTGCTGCTCCCACTGAAATGAGAAATAAAAAACAGGGAAGCATGTCTGCATCAGTATGGAGCTCAGGCAGAGCTGCAGCATTGTGACGAGGGAGTCAGACCAAGGCCGCGTCATATTTAATGTTTTCTTTCACACTGTAATTCATTCAATTTATAATGGAAAATTGGTTTGTTGTAATCTGACATTTTAGGTTTAGGTAATTTATTATTATTTGCAACAGCCAATGAAAGAATAGCATGCTATTGGTGCAATTAAGCTCTCATATAGGCCAGGGCCAATAATGATATACTCATGTGTTACCTATTAATTATAAAGTGAAAACAGACCAATTATTGAAGTTTGTGTGAGGTGATATATGACACCCCATTAATGAAGTGCCCCACCAAATGCTCAATTTTTTGTTTGCTTTCAACATATGATATATCATATAAAAGCTCTGAGCCTTTTCTTCTTTAACATGACAACTTAATTATGATTTTGCCATATACACTATATATATATATATGAGGTGTCAAGTATCGCTGGGCCGCCTCTGACCAAAGTGGGAAGCTGAGCAGAGTTTTTTATTTTTTATTTTATTTTTTTTATGAGGCCTTCTGTGCCCCTTTAGGACATTTCTTAGTGAAGGATCTCTTGTGAGAAGGATTACATTGCACAGGTAATTTTCCAATCTGTAAGTCTGTGTGGGGTCTAATAACATCTTTCACAACTTTGTTTAGTTGATCCAGTTTTTTAATGCATTTCATCATTTTCACCTTTAGGTTAAAAATTTAGGTTTGGTCAATTTAGTGTTTCTCAAATATCGGAGTTTGACCCCTTAGGGGGCATGGCCACATACCAATGAGGGCACAGGCAATGGAGCCAAAAAAGTGGTGCTGGGATGATGTATTTTGCAAGCCCAACTGTAAAGTTAGCATCACACTTGTTCCCTTGAGTAAAAGCCTCTGTCACAAATTATTTAAGGTACTTTAGTTTTAAGCAAATTCTTAATCGTTGAGAGTGAAAAGCTGCTTTTGAGCGATTATGGAACAGCAACTTGGCAGTTGGACTTACAGGTACATCTAAAAAAATTAGAATATCATGAAAAGTTCAATATTTTTTATCACTCATTTCAGAATTACCAAAATTTCAAGCAATAAATGTTTGAAGTGTTTCACTCCATCTGTAATTAATCTATATAATTATATGGGTTTCACATTCTGAAATGAGTGGTGAAGAATATTGAACTTCTTCATGATATTCTAATTTTTTGAGATGTACCTGTAGAGCAGTTACAGGTACCACACTTTCAACGCCATGTTATCTAAATCTATTGAACTGATGAAGTCAGTGCCTATGGCTCTTGCTGTATTATCATTTAGGATATTAATCAGTAATGATTTCATTCGGGTCTCTGGCCATTTTTGTGATTCTTGTTAGTAATAGTGTTGCAAAATAAAAATGAAAATGTCTAACCTTGATTGCATGTGTTCACCACAGACCATTTAATCAAACACCTATTTCCAAATCCCACTCACTCTTGGTTGGCACCAGACGCTAACTTACTGAACTGTTTTAAGACTCATTCCTGTACCACTCTATTGGGCTCTGTGTGTTTCTTAGTATTCTTTTGGAAACTTTTCAGATTGCTGTGGATATATGATTAAGGAATGATTTTTTTATGCTTGTCAATGGTTCAACATTCCAGCAGTACTACATATGATTAGATTATCACATTAATCGCAACAAATTACAGTTGCGATTAACGCCTTCTGTTTTTTCGCGTTAACCTAATTTTTAATGTAATTTCAATGTTTTGGTATTTTCAGAGGGCAGAACCTTAAAATACCAGAGCAGCTGGTAATTAGACGATCAGTCTGCTGGTCACACTCTTCACAGACCAATCACATCAAGCCACAGTATGACGCAGCAGCTCGACCCTGTTGTTGGCCATTAGCTCAAACTTCTAGATCTTAAGTTCTTTGACTATTCCTGTTATCATACAACAAATGATACCTCATATATGTATCATCTGCCACATACATGTGACATGAATCTCGTCAAAGACAAAACCCGCCAAGTTCTCCCCATAAACTTCTGAGCAGAGCAATTTCGTATCGTAGGGTAACCATAACTATGGCATCGTTCATGCGCATTTCCTGGTCTCTCTATGTGTCCCCGCAGTGGATAAAAGGAAAGTCATAATTTCCCATAAGACAGCTTGAAGTGGCATTCTTCGCTCCTCTTTTACAGGACAAATCAAGTCCATTTCTGATAAAACTGCAGATCTTGCTGCATCCATGGAGCTCACATAAACACACCTTTGTTGTTTTCAAACATGAAGTAAATTCCTGTTGTCACATCTGCAGTTCCACCTCTGTCCCCTGATTTTCTGTTAAATTTGGAGAGTTTTTATGCATTGGGCTTCCTGTGTTTTAGTTTTTCGGGGATGGAGAGAAACCTTTTGAGGTTGAGGCTTTTTTCAGCTACGTTTAAAGTAACATTAAAAGTGATTAATTACCTTAACTACTTACAGGTCATAATTAGTTAATCTCTATTTTTTAATCTCCTGAGATCACTAATCATGAGGTAAAAAAACAAACTTAAATGACAAAAATAAAGGGATCATTGTTGTTTTATGATTCATCCTGTTGAAACTTTAAATATCTATTCACTTTTGCACAAAGTTTTATCTCATCTATACAATTTTCCATCATAGATAGACTTCTAAATCTGGAACACAATGTTTGTCCAAGCTACATTAGTGTTTCTAAAGATTAAAGCTAGCATGTTTGTAGATTCTTAAAGGCTGCCAAACAATGCACTCTGCAATGTACATAGATACACTAGGAGAACAAAGAAATCCCCACATTCTGCTGTGACGACGGAGCCGTGGGACAGAGCACAGGGATTTCTTGTGTTCTTGTTTCTTACTGTTATTGCAGAGTGCGCCTTTGGTTTTGGTCAGCTCGCTATTGCAGAGTGCACGTTTCTTGTATTACTGCAGGCTATAAACATGTGCTAAATGATATCATAGAAATGCTGGTATCGTAAAACTCTTTGTGGACACTTGTGTAATAGCAATGTCGCAGCCTATGGGAAATATTGGTGACGCTTTTGTGGACTTTATGACACTGTTTGTTCGGCTCTGACCGAAGTCATGATATATCAATCTTTGGAGAGGAGGATACGCAGTGTTGTTCAGCATGAGGGTGAGTAGAAAATGAGGCCAAATCGTTGTTTGGGTGTAGTATTCCTTTAAGCATTCATGAGGCATGTACAGTTATTCACCATGTCTAACGGCCACCAACCAGAATAAATAGACAAACACAAGTGTTTAAACTGTACCCTTTATGTGTGAACTAAGGCTTTTCAGTGGTGTGTCTATTCTATTTGGTATTTTGAGCCTAGCAGGATTGGATACCTTTAAATCCCTTCCCCAAACATTCATTTCCAAGTAAATCACCCGTGGAGCCACAAACAGGGAAATAAAAGAGATAATGTGATGCATGGTGTTGTGTTAGGCTCACTGAGGAAATAGCTCAAAGTCCCTGAAAACATGTTTGCCATCAGTGTTGTTCCCTCGCTAACAGAGGGCAAGGATGGCTGAGGATGCCTGGAAGAATAGAGGAGGGAGGAGTGAGAGGGAGGGAGGGCGAGAACATTCTCTTAGAAATGTATAGTCTGCAGGTACTGCAGCTGGGCCATGAAAGGTAATTACAACACATCAAAGTAAAAGAAAACATCATAATTTTTAGAGTAAGAATCATGTTTAGTTAAACTGGAAATACTAGTAAGGGTAAGCATAAACAGTTCTGAGTGTGCTCTTAAGGAGAACAGAGTAGGCTTTGTGTAACAAAGAGATAGCTTTGTTTAAAGGTCCCATATTTTGCTCATTTTCTACAGTTTAACATGGATCCTTGATGTCTTCATGAATTATTAGTGACATGCTTTGGTCCAAAAAAGCCTATAAATAAAGCATGTACAGCATTCTTTCCATGCTCACATAACCCCTCTGTTCAGAATGGCTGGTTTTGAGGGCGGTCGCTTGTATTTGTTTATTTGCAGAGCAGAGCAGCATAAGTACCGACAAATGACTATAGACCTGCAGCAAAACCTGATCGAATGCACTGCTTACAGTCTCGAACACATACAAACTCTTAATTCATGTGGGTTACCACACGTATGGTTACAACAGTGAAGCTTGTCCCCCAAACATCATGGGCTGACGCACAACATGCTAACCGATGCCTAGTCACAGCTAAGTTAGCAGAAACTGAGGGTTATGGAGTGGGTAAAGGACTGATTATATTCTGCCAACTGCTAAACTTCTCTTGACTTATGTAAGAGTGTTCATACTTACCCTTCAGACCTTCAATGAGCAACATTAACAAACATGTGAAGTTACCCTTGCTGTTAGCATTAGCTACTCGGGTACACAAATCAGGTTAGGCTTATGAAAATGAAAATATACTGTTACGTAACGGTATACCCCCAATCTCAACAGGTCTCTAAATACCATGAGTTTACATTTATGCAGCCAGCTAAATACAAGTTTGGATGTCTACTATCACATTTTGTGGTCTGGGAGTAAGGCCACATACCCAAAAACATGTTCAAAAGCCTTAAAATGTGTTTTTTGCACAAAATGTTCCCTTAAATATGAATTGTTTATCCTTGTGTTCTTTTCTGGGCTTGCATTCAGATTTCACATTTGCAAATACATCACACTCCAATCTATTTCTGAAGTACGACAAAAAGGTTGTCCTCCAGCAGGTAACTTAATGAACATTTACCTATAATAATGTCTCCTTGGTAAACTTTGACCTACATATCTGACCACTATTATCTTCTATTGTGTAGTGGACAATTCTAACACCGCTTTAAATGCCAGCTTTTTATATCTGCAAGTCATTTTATGAGGCTTAAACTATCATACCGGACTATCATATCGGTTGTGGACCTACCAAACTTTAGTTACAACAAATATAAATATGTGGCCTTTCCTTTATCCTCATTCAATTATCACTACAGTTCCCGATATTAACTTTGAAGATATCTATAAAATTAAACAAATGGTATTTCTAAATAACATACATACATGAGTATGTCCTTGACAAACAATCATGGGTGGCCTGTTGCTGTAAAGCTGCTTGACTTCATGTGCTCTATCCTGCATCAACCATCAACAAAAAAGGCATTTTTTAACATAAATTCCTACTTTAAGACCAGTTAAACCTATTGTTATGGCAATTCGGCGATATAGATGCTGCTATGTTAATCAACTTCATTACTTTCCACATTATAATTATTGTTCATATTAATGCCACTGTTAGAATGACCTCTTTATCCGTGGTTGTTATTGATTATTGGTAATAATGGAAATGCCTCATGATTGTGTTGCAGCCAAGCTGGCAGGGGTTCAGGTTTGAATACCTATGGGTATTAGCAAGTATGCTGGAAAACCAATCAAATTTGGGTTTTTTGAAAAGGGACAGCCCCATGGGACACCATGAACTTGAATTTTGACATGTGACCTATAAAATCTTTCATTATTACCATTAGTCAGAATGGTTTGTGTTAAGTTAGAAGAAAATCCCTCAACTAATTGCTGAGATATCAGGTTCAAAAGATGTAGGTGTTTATTACAGACTTACACACAGATAACGCAACAATAACCTGCATAAAGAATCTGCCTACAGTACAGTGACAGATATAAATACTTTAAATCTCATGTTATGCTCATGGGACTTTAGCGGGGCCCAGAAGATTTTATAGATTTTGAATTTGGCCATAGCATTTCAAAGTTTAGGAGAGTCTACGCTGTCTTTCCAGTACATGGAAATGAACTTGATTTCCACATTGCTGCCAAGCCTTCAGAAACTAAGATGTAAAACCTGGATCCCTAGTCTGCTCTGTGTTATTGATCAGGCCTTGTTTGGCAATCTGAATCTGTGTTACATGCAATCGCAGGCAGAAGAAGAAATATTTATGGAGGTCTTCTTTTCCTCTGCTGTGTAATTTCAGTTTGGGTCAGAGATCATTAGGGGGAAATTGACAGGGGCTTTGCTGGATGAAAAAAAACAGGAAGGAGATGAGGGAGGTAGTGATGCAAGAACAGAGAAACACATGACTGATAAGTCTCTGTATGTGAGCAGAATAAATAATTGAGACCAAGCTTCTGATAGTCATGTCAGGAGTATTAAAGGGCTATTACAACATTTTACAGCCAATTTGAGGTCAGAACTTTAATAACTCTTTTAAAAGACAGCATCTTTTTCTTTTTGATGAGTTTTGGACCATCCTAACAGGTTTTTTTTCCGGTATATCTCTGACACAAGTTCCTCGGTTTGTTATGTGAGATGAAATCAGAGAGCCTGAGAACAGATATTTTCTTTTTGTAGATCAAAAATGTGACAACAGCATCACAATGAATTGAACTGGAGGCTTGTAATGGTCTTATCCAACAAAACAGTTCCAAGATGTTCACCCAGACAGTCTAGAGAAAAAACATCTTTTTAAAAACAACATGTACTCATGATTTATAGACCCTTAGGGCTTTTACACACTGAGACCGATTGATTGGTCTGAAAGGATTGCATGGCAGACACTCTCTAATGTGCTGATTATATTTGCACCCTTACTCTAAAACTTCCATCTGTTTTCTGCATTTTTCCTCATCCGTTCAAGTCATTTCAGAGAGATTTTGATCATTTAAACCTGCTGAGAAGTATGATATCTACAGCTCCCTTTCTGTCTCTCCCTTACACTAAAACCAACACATAATGTCCTGTTTGTGTACTTCAGGAAAGGACAGGGTATGTGTCATTGCAAACTGCAAGACACATTCTTGCTCTTAGGTGAGCTCTTTAGCACTCAGAACAACACTGTTAATGCACATACTCGAGGCACCTATATTAGTCTGTGAGGAGTGGAGGGACTCAGACATAGTCAAAGACTGTAAAAGAATTAGATGAGGCTATGTCATAGGACCTTTGGAACACTATTGATGCTCTCTGACAGATGCAGCTATAAGCCTCGCAGACAGGAATGTTGTGCTGAGGTCAGATTTAAGGTTGTCTGACCAATAACAATATGATATATCCACAATAAATCCACAATAAATACTCATAAAAGAAAAATGGATGGGAAAAAAACCCAAAACACCCCCTTAAAAGAACTGTGAGGAGAATCTGTTTCCGGCCACATTAAGACTCTGCTACCCATGAGCACGCGCGGGCGACTGTCGTAATGCTGCGTTCCACTGACCTCGGAACTGGGAGTGACATCATCTCCGACTTATCAGTGTTCCAGTTAAAGTCCGAAAAAAACATGCTAATCTACCAGGCTATTGTTAGCTGTTGATAGCACGCCCTGTGTTGTTGTATGAAGAATGTGATTATCACTATGGCAGCGTTTTTGTAAATACAAGTCCAACAATACGATGTGTACAGCTGATCTAGAGCGACACACCCCAGTCAGAAGTGCAAATAAATTGATTATTACAGGAGCTAAATAACTGTTCACACTGGGGGCATCCCTCTTCGAATGTCAACTTGGGGGTGGCGAGGTTTCACCGAGTTCCCAGTAGGAAATTCCGACTCCGGGGGACGTTCCAGTTGCTGTTTCCTACTCGGAACTCAGAAATTCCTACTTCTGACTACAACCTGAACGCACCACAAGCCAAAGCATGTGTTTGTTGTGTTGCTAATAAAAATGCAGTTAGGACCTTCCTCAGAACTCTGCATTGCTTTACAACTTCTTTTTTCAACAACTTACTGGATGCAAAGCGACGAGGTAATGTATCTCTTTCTAGTTACATAGCGGTAGTTTTTGATGTGTGACAACAAGCAGTTTTTGGAAAACTTTGTATCATAGTTTTGTAGCTAGCTATATATCACTACTTACAGCCCCGTGCTCTAAGACGTGTCCAAATAATATTAATTTGCTCTAGTTTAATTCTTGTTGTTGTTCCCGAAGTTGAGTATCCAGGCCAGTCCAGCCCTGTCCGACCCAACCGGAAGGCTAAGGAATAGCATTTATAGATAACCTATTTTGATGCAATTAAACTCATCTTAAAGTGTGTACTTCGATCAGGCATATATTTAAAAGTGAGACATTTTTGTAATTACTCAGAAACTCCTCACAGTCCTTTCAAATTGAGAGCACATAGATGTGTTACAGTTTCAGACTGGATCATCTTTTTGGACTGAGCTGTAATTATGTGTGCCAAGACATCCAAAACCATCTTTGCTTCACATAAAATCATTAAGATTACAATGATAATAAAAAAAAAATAATAATAATAATTTAAAAAAAAAAATAAAATAAAATAATAATAATAATAATAATAATAATAATAATATTTTTAATGCGTCTTTCGTGAGCCCAAGGATTATGTACAAAAGTTAGATGTTATTTTTCTGCAGCCAGCCTCGAGTGGACACTTGAGGTACCACAGCTTATGGTATTTTCGCATTGACCTCCACTGGCAGCACGACAGGTTGCCACCTTAACATGATAAATATGATATCTTGTGCTCCCAGGACATTCATTGTTTTGGACATCCTCTCTGCCTTCACAAAATCTTTTGTGCAATTTAAACACATGTGCCATTGATATACAGGGCTCTAGTTTTATAGACTTTTATAGACTTTTAGATCACGTGAAGAATGAAGGTTAAAACAGAGAAATACGTGCAATCACAAGTAATCCTTAAGACACAGAGGGCCCGATCTACTAAAGGTTTGCGTGTATTAAAACATGTGCAAACTTGATAGCGAAATCTAATCTACTGACAGGGTGCACTGAGGAATGCGTCTGTCAGATGAGCAAAATTGCACGGCCGGTCCATGGATATGCAGAATACATGCAGATCATCAGAACGTGCAAAATACTGGGAGGAGGAGATGTAAATGTAATCATTTAGCACCCGCAATGTGATTTATCAAACCTGCAGGTGATTGCACGCAGTGTTTTTGCATCTGAATTTAGTATGTTTGAAAAGTAGGTGCAAAAAAGGCATAGTGTCACAATAGGAAGGCTGTGATCATGGTGGCAGGGATCACATTAACTGAATATTTTCCATCACTAACAGAATTTTTTGATGAAAAACAGAAAGACTTGGAAGCTGTCAGTCATTGTGATGGACTGGAAAAGGAGGGACAGTCCAGTGTGCCATGAAGACACACACACAAAGTAAACCCTCCCTGCTTTCTGTCATTTAACTGGTTCAGACAGTTACATTAAATAGTGGTTGCTGTGATTGTTTATTAAATGTGCTTGACCCTCTGGAAATCTGCCTCTGAGGTTCTGGTGATGTGTGCACTGTGCGCCTGTCAGCCAAAATACCACTGCACCAGGTGCGCTTCTGCACCGAGAATAGACCAGGTTGGAGCTGGCGAGCTGTGCACTGCTACTCCCATCCCAGCACAACCAGTCTGCCAAATTGGCTGCGCATGGCGGCGCACTGGACGAAATAACCACTGCACAGGATGCACCAGGCTCTGCCACAAATGTGCACTGCGCCAGAAATTAGGGCCCACAGTGTTCCCCAGACACCTCAATTGTACAAAGGTTTCAGCTATTTTGTTTACTATCACCAAAATATTAGACTCTTCAGCTAATCACTTGCTGATGCCTAAACAAAGATACAGGATGTTCAATTCAGCCAGTCACCAACCCCAAATTCCACTGCACGCGGAAGTGCCATGCGGCGGTCTTGCTCCAACAGACAAACCCCACTGAAAGCAGTGCGCCGAGGAGTGCTGCGGCGCGCAGCCCTGTAGGGGGAGGGCTGATCCCCGGAGAGCCACAGGCTTTCATGAGAATATATATATCACACACTCATAAAACATGTTAAAGGCTGAGAAAAGAAATAAACAACACCTCACTTCACTTCTCTAAGGTCCCTTTGCTGGTCCAAACCACACAGCTTTGTGATTTATTCAACTTCTATCCGTCTATACCCTTGTAGATAAGATGTTTGGTCTAATATACAATGTTATATATTTCTGTACCTCTACGATTCACTTTTCTTTGTCCATGGTGTTGTGTTGCCTCTGGGACCCTCTGACTGACTGCTGTCCTGATGCTCGTACCTCCGGTTTTGACAAAATGACAAACAATTGAGGAAATTTACGTGCAAGAGTCTGTGCATTGTGTTTTATTTTAAAACTTCTGGATACTCCACACGTTGACTTACTGTCTAGTGCTTTCTTAACAATAGTGAATTTACGAGGTTTGGAAGCAGCTGTGCAGAAATTAGACCAGGAGTGAATCTCTAGTGCCTTGGTGTGCGCCGGCGCTTCACCAACGCGGCACTGACACGCCGCAGCGCGTGCAGTGGAATTTGCCCTGTAAACTCAAATGGGAGGGAAGTGCTTCACGGTAGTTTCAAGGGCGCGGTGCTTTCGTGTGCAGTGGGATTTGGGGGAAACAGTGAACAAAAGACATCACTTTTGGTGAACTTTGCTGCATAAATGCCCAACCCTTTACATAGAACATTCAGTGTACCTTACCTGGTATGTCATGTTGGACATTTGTGTTACGTTTGAAGAAAACCACTGAAGTGTTTTTGTAATATTGAGTTTCAGATGCTGGTATTAACAAATATGGGATGACCATGAAACTCAACACACTTGACCTTTGATCACTAACCTTCAGTCTTGTCAGATCATCTCTGTGTTTTATTGGATGTTTGTGTTAACTTTGAGAAAATTTCTTGGAACACTCTGTTAATATAATTTTCCTAAAACTGCTCTCACAAGCAATTGACAAACATGAGTGACCTTTTACCTCCATTTGTCCAAAAATCAGGCAAAATATTTGTGAAAAATGCATGGAAATCCCTACAATCAGTATTCAGACATAGCATTCCAATATCTAATCAGGTTATTCTGATATTGAATAGAAAAGTGGTCAAAGTTTAAAGAAAGTACCTTGAAGATTTTTTTTTTTTTTAGATATCCTATCCCTCTATCCATCCACCACATCCATCACGGTCAAGACTGAGCCAGTTGCCAGCCAATCACAGGGCCACATATCCCATTCTTAAGATCTGGAAACATGATTCCTTTGACCTCAGCTGTCATTATCACAGAGGCACTAAAAGCAGCCCACCCCTCTCTTTTTATCAGCAACTGCCACCATTCCCTGATCATTTGACCACCAGGCAGTAGTTCCAGTTGACTCCTTCTGTGTCTTTGAGAAACCCTTACAACTCAAATTACAGCACCTTTTGCTTAGCTTTCCTCTGGACATGGGCACTTCAGTTCAATGCATGAAACAGCTCTGAAATATTCAACCTTCTGCATTGAACCCTGAGCCACAGAGGCGCTAGAGTAATAAATGATCCAGGCTAGAATTCCTCCCCTTTTTCCTTCACCTCCTCAACCATATAACAGCCGGCTGCTGGAATTACCTCTCCTTGAATACACACTTTCAGCAGGAGGCTCCCAGAGTGAGTCAGTGGTAATGACATTTCACTGTAAATATGTATGCTCTGGCTCCTAACCCCAGGCAAAGCTACAAAAGACACTCAAGGTCTCCTTCTCTGTGAGGTTTGAGAGTCTCAGGATCTGAACATGATACTGTGTACAGATGAAGGTGTAATCCTCAGTAGGTATGAGGGGCTCTCCTCTTCTTTCTATAGGAGTTGCTTCAAACCAGGGTCGAACTTTGCAAGAGATCTTGTTCGATTATTGCAAAGAGTAAAGACCAAATAAGGTCTTAGAGGAGCTTCAAGGACTAAACTGCTAAAAAATACAAGCACCGGGCCATTCATGTGTCTGCAGCGGCTTCTTTTAACTTTTTTATTACAACTTTATTTACCTTGTCTGGAAGTAAAACGTGGGTAGAAGATATTTGTTGCAGTCAAGTAACACATTTTGAAAGAAAAATAGACCAATTAAATCAAATATGTTTCTGAAAGTATCAAACATGTGCACTTTAATGATGGTGGAACTCAGAACATAAAAGGGATGGATATGTTTTTGCAGTGGGGTTGTATGAGGTTCATTCTAAGACTAAAATCATTAGCTTCAGTGGTTTTGGTCAGATCTGGCCTTGTGAAAAAAGCGCTGGTGCTGGAGGCTAGATTTCTGTGTAAGCTATTAAATTATGGGTGAAAACAAACTAAAAATACAATTGGGATAGATTTATGCTCTACTAAACACGTTACACTTTTTCACTTGAAAATCCACTTGTTTTGGAACTTCTTTGGCCCACTGCATAGCCTACATGTCCAGCAACCTCCGTGAGGTAGTACCAAAGCCAAGAAATATAATGAAATCAGAAAACATTGAGGTAGTATCAAGGCAAAGAAGAACCTTATTTACAGCAATTCAACCTGCTTCAAAGAAAATATGATGTTAAAGGAATAGTCTGAGGGTTGTATGGGGTTAGTTTGAACACAAGTCACAAACAGACAGCAGCTCTAAGTCTGTAACAAAGAAGCAGCACAAAGCAAAAGCTGTGTTCACACTAGAGGATGACATTTTCGGGAATTCCTGTGGGTCACGTGATTCCCACAGGGAATCCCACGGGATGGGAGTCATTTTTCAATTAATCCGTGATCGTGATCGGGAGGGGACGGGACGGGGAAAAAAAGCAAAGGGAGCAGGCAGGAGTGGGAGCAACATTGATAGTTGATCATTTTCAGCTGTGTTAAACAACCAGATGAACATATGCATCCATTTTTGTAGTCATCTCTCAGTGAGAGCCAACACTCTTGACTGCGCTAGCCATAGACATAAGAAAGAGTAGACGCCTCATTGGCAGGCAGGGCGCAAGAAATATGGCCGCCATCTTTGTCCGGTCAGCCGCTCCGTTCAGTGTAATGTATTTGCCAGGCACATTGAAGTGTCAGCACATTTAATCCATCATAACTCCATGAAAACTGAATTGATGTCACAAGTGTTATTTTTCCTGCACATGTCAAACATGTAGGTACGATATAAGACATGGTTCAGTGTAATATTAGTGAGCTTGACGGTAATGGAACTTTCTGTAGTGTGGCATATCTTTATGACAGGTATTTAACAAGCCACACACACGTGTATATATAAATACATATGTGTATGTATATGTATATTGTCTGCATATATATATATACACATACAGAGTATATATATATATATATATATATATATATATATATATACATATACTCCTGTCATACAGATATGCCACTCATCAGAAAGTGTAAATAGTAAACGTGTATACCGTCGAGCCAGCGAAAATACACCAAACCATGTGTCCTATCATACCTACATGTATGACATGTGGAGGAAAAAAAACGTGAAAATCAGTTTAGTATTTATGAAATTATGATGGATTAAATGCACTGACACTTCATTTTTCCAGGCAAATACATTACACTGAATGGAGCGGCTGACCAGACCAAGATGGCGGACCAAGATGGCGGCCCAACGGCTCGTCAGCACCAATAGGTCGTAGCGGTCGATGAGGCGTCTACTCTTTATCATGTCTATGGCGCTAGCAAACACAAAAGAACTACAAAAGTGGTTTGACTTCCTGTCACCACTAGAAGTGAAAAGCTACTCTGAGTGGCTGCCGGTGACACACATGACAAAACAACACAACACGGAGGGAGAAGACGACACGTCGAAAAGAGAGCTGTTTATACCAACCGAATGTCAGGCATGTGAAATTTAAAGGCAATGCCTTTTTTATGCACTGTACTTTTACCTAAAATAAAAAATGCAACATTTTTTCAACATGGTTGGTTTATTCAAACAGGAATGGGACAGGAGTGGGAGTAATTTTGAGTGGGAGCAGGATGGGAGTGGGAGTCATTCTACGGGAGTGGGACAGGACAGGATTATTTTTTTTACTCTGGCCCAGGATTGGGACAGGACGGGATTTTTTCACTGGGAGTGGGACGCGACAGGAGTGAAAATCTGCTCCCGTGTCATGCTCTAGTTCACACCAGACATTAAAAAAAAATATTCATGTTGTGCCTTCTCGCTACTACATTTTGTGCAGGGACTAGCATGTTCAAATCAATTACATACACTGAGGCACATTTTTGCTCCATAGACCCAAAGGAAAAGGGAAGAAGGTTGGCTTGTTTCCCTGCCACAACTTTGTGTTTCCACCTTCTTGATCAGTGGTAAACTTTACTGGATGTTTCTGTGGTCACTGTCCTCCTTCTTTCCCAGCAAAGTTTGAAATAGAAACTCATCAGTTTGATGTTCTACAACATCCCTCAGAGCCCCGCTTTAACCATCTTTTTTCCTGGTACATTTGCAGAATCACTCCTCCTCTCGCCTCAGTCTTTTCTTTCTCTTTTGGGTGCTCCCGTAGTTCTTAGGTGAAGTTGCAGCATATTTTGTCTGATAAAAAACACATTAAATTACTGCTAGTAAGACAGAAAAACACACCAGCAGCCAGCTTGCTGTTGTGCTAGCAGACTTCATTCACACTACAGTCCATTAAAGGTGTCAAATTAATATGACCTTAACTTAATGACACTGAAACTTTCTCCCTGTTTCTCTTCTCTGTGGTTTAGTCTCTGAACCACAGAGCACTAAAAAAAGGAGCTCAGATGCAAGTGTGCAGCATTGGTTACTTCCTTCTCTGTGACTTTACAGCTTCAGGTGAATTTGTGTGCAAAGTTGGATATTTCAACTTCCACAAAAGGGTGAAAGAGATGAAATTTACATCCCTTGTGTGAAAATTTGTGTCAATTTCGCACAGTATTTTGTGCCTTCCCATTCACCTTCAATCAATTTTTTTTCTGGATGTGACAAACTGAAATTAACATAGCTTAATGCTATTCATACTGCTAATGGTGGCACTTATATCAATAATTCTGGCTGAAAAAAAGCCTCAAGACATGCATAAACAGTTTAAACTATAACAACTTGCTTTTCCACTTCCAAGCCACATTGTTTATACAAAGACTATCCCTTTAAAACAATTAACAACATGAAATAAGCAAAAATAAGACAATTAATTTATGAAGTGGCCCATTTCCTGTCTATTTGACTCCAGCAGTAACCCCAACCAACTACATTATCTCTCTGATTGGCGGATAATGAATTTAAGTGACAGACAATCATCCAATCACCTGCCTGATATGGTTATGAAAGGTTCTGCCCATTTCCAAACACTGTCTATGAGCTCTTTCCTATATGAACTAGAGAAATATGATTAGGTCCATTCATGTGTGTCAGATTTCTGAAATACGATTGAGTACAAGTAAAAAGGTCCCACAGAAAATTATGCTCAAGTAAAGCAAAAATTCAGAGCAGCACTCTGTTACCGTCCACTACCTGTCAAGATTGATCATGTTTGTAGCCATGCTAAAACCAACCTGGGGTGCAGTCATTTCTGAGGCTGGCCTGTCTTAATGTATGCTGTTACTGCTCGTTCTACATCCTGGAGAAATCCAGGCACAAAATAGGGCCAGACTGTGACAGCTCTAAAGCTTTAGCTCACCTCTGCCTCATTCTGGTTGTCTCAGCACTTCTTTGAACACTGAAGATTTCATGTGTGTGATTGAGGATCAAAGATCACTAAGCTCTGTAAAAAGTGTTTCAAGTTCACCTTAGCTTAATTATGAAGAGAAATCCAGCATGTTTTAACTGTCAACTTCATTTGCTTTGCACAAAAGAACAAATCTCTTGATCCTCACCTCTGCCAAGCAGATGACAGTTTGTCACAAAGTTCAAATTCACTTACATAAACTCACTGATTGAACCATTGGAGCCTGAATAAGAACTGGTTCATTTGAGAAAAGATGAAATGAAAAATGTTATTTGGCTGAGCCTTCAAAGATGTCCAATCTCAATTCAGAGCTGTTTGATGTGCAAAAAAATATTAAATGGAAAACAAAATACTTCCCAGTTTTTGTAACAGATATGATTATGTTTGAGTGGCCTGTTCACAGATTATATGTTTGTTTTTGTGTCTTGTTCTTGTTTTAAAAAGTGTAGCTCCTGTTTCCAACAAAATATTGAACTTTTCATAGATTTTTTTGTCAAGTAAGTCAGTGGCAGATAACATTTTATAAAACACCTTTCAAACTCTTGATATTTCAGAAAATAGTAAGGACATACATATTATGCACAAACCTTCTCCTGTGGTGTCCCACAAGACTCTGTCTTAAGCCCCCTGTTGTCTTTCTGAACTATCACTGCATGATGCTTTTTAGTGAAAAACCATGCATCAAAGAGGCACTGACTAGTCCTCTCCGTGTTTGTCAAGTGCTTTTGGTTGAAAGGGTCTCATTTGTGATTGCTAGCACTAGCATTAGCCCATGAACTGCTTCTGCTGCAAATGACAGTTTGCTGTAAAATAAGTTTCAAAAAATGACTTGCAGATGTATAAAACCTTGATAGAAGAGTCCCCCATACATGGCAGTGGATAGCTATGGATATGTGGTTTAGGTAGGGGACATTTATATTCATAAAGGGTTGCAAGAATTGGTCTGTATAGTCAACAGAATTCAGTGATATTAATGTTTGGATTGTCATGAAATGACGTAATCCTTAGCTTTTTATAAAAAGTGCACACAAAATACTATTATGAACTAGAAAGCACTCGGAGAGCGCAGACCTCCGCCAGCGCCACAGTCCTCAGCCATATTGTCATTTTGACCATAAATATTACTCCCACCTTTATTTCATCTAAATATTTAGATTCCTTGACCATGAAAACATACCATTAGCAATTGGATTCAAAATGATATCTACTTTGGTTCAGCAGTTATTCACAGAAATCACAGTTTTCGCCATGGCGGCCAGACGCTGATCCGGATCAACACCAAAATCGAATCAGTTCCTCCTTTTCCCCTGCTGAACATTTCCTGAAAATTTCATCCAAATCCATCCATTACTGTTTGAGTTATTTTGTTCACGGACAGATGGACGAAGCTGGATGGACATTTAACACCTTTATCTGCAGCATAGAGGATGACATACTCCTCCAGGAAGGACAGTTTGGGACTCAGTGTGGTCACAGTAGCTGCACTGTTTTCCTGAGACTCTAGGGCTGCTGTTTGCTAATTTCATACTATAGTCGATGACTGGTTGACAACAGAAAAAGTCATCGGTTGCATCCTTATTAAGCACAGGTGTTCACTAAGTAACGTGGTGGACAGCATTGTTTTTGAGATCAGTGTTAATAGGCATAAGGCCTTTACAGCTTTATGTTCTGTGCCACCTGTAAAGAAGTAGAGCTGATGTGTAATGTGTATTTTACTGCCATGACCCTCACACAGCCTTACATCAAAAATCCCAAACTGTCCTTTTAAGAGCTGTAGTAACAACAACAAAGCTCTCAGGTGAAACAGCCATGAGCAACAGATCCATCTGGAGCACTCGAATCCAAGGCCAGCTCTGCGAGGACTTTTTAAAATCTAATGTCTTTACAGTATATATCAAACACAGGCACACTGCACCTCTGGAAAATCCCTTATCTTGACTAACATTATGTCTTTTTAATTAATTTAGGCTGCTAGGAAAATAGGTGAGGGATTTAACAGATTCCCCTCTCTGCTGTATGCCCAAAGAAAAAAAAAACAAGTTAAGGAGAGGAGGGAGCCTTCTTTAAGTAACATTTTATCAGTACAATTTTAGGGGTCTAGTTATTCTCCATGGATTTTCTCTGCTTTGGATTCACAGATACAGTATGTTCAATAGCAGAGAATCTTAAGATGGGTCTATAAAGCATCCAGTTTGGAGCATGAATTTATCATTGCTTTCTGACTAGACAAGGCTAACAGGTAAAGGCTGGGGACCCCAACTATTCATAGAATTAATAAAAGCATATAATGTTGCACATAGCCATCAAGATTTAGTTATGGGTCTAGACCAACACTAAAATAAGAAAAATGCAAGAGTACTCAAAGCCTTAAAATACATATTCTGGCACCTACTTTACTGCCCTCTCTCTGCCCAGACAGGTCTCACACTTACCCCAAAATACCACATAACGCGACAGCACCGCGCTGCACAGCGCTGCAGTCTTGAACCATACTGTGGAGCACTTCACTCCCACTCTAGTCTATCACAGCAATTCCACTGCCCCTGCTGTGGCTGAAGACTCGCAAGAGACTCGCTTCAGGTCTATTTTCTGCGCGGCTTGGTGCGCCACTTTCAGTGGGGTTTGTCAGTCGGAGCAAGATTGCAGCGTGGCACTGCACGGCACTGCGCTTTCGCGTTTTGTAGAATTTGGGGGTTAATCCTTATATTCCGCTGTCCCACCTGTGCGATCTTTAAAGCATTCCTAAATGATCTGATCCACTTTTCTAGTGATGTAATGATAAAATTAATGACACAATCAATGTCATGTTGTCAAAAACATGTAGCCTGAGATGACGGTATGCAATAACACATGTACCACACAGGTTAACTCACCATAACACAAAATCAGAAGATCCATGGGCTTGTTTCTAAACCTAGAATAGAGACATTCGTGAGAACTCTCTCTAAAAGTCATCAGCTCTACCTCAGAAGAAAATGATTTAAAAATGACTGTGTGTTTGATCCATTGCTTATCAGCCCAAGCTGATTTGATGAGTCTATTGAAGTTGTGTTCATGATGGACAATCTGTGACGTGCACAGAAATCCAATATCAAAGCACCTCTTGGGTTCAGATTGGGGGGGCTGTTTCTCTCACTCACACCTCACCAGGTCATACTGTCATTGCCGTTGTGAGCGTTGAAGTCCCCCAGAAGAATGAGGGAGTCCCCAGAAGGGGCACTCTCCAGCACCCTCTCTAGGGTTTCTACAAAAGGTGGATACTCTGAACTGTTGCTAGGTGCATAAGCACAAACAACAGTCAGGCTCTGTCCCCCAACCCGAAGGCGAAGGGAGGCTACCCTCTCGTTCACTGGGGTAACATAGTCTCCATACAAACAGCCACTTCCTGCCACCCCCTGCCCCCCATTAAAAAACAAATAAACAAACAAAAACAAAACAAAAAAAACACTTGCTTCTTCCTGCTTAAAGGATGCTCACTGGGCCATGCAACTCTTGCCATGATGTTATTGTTACTTTTTTATTATTTTATACATACAATTATATGCTCGCCAACATTGACTTACATAACACCATGAATTTAAACATCCCATGTTCAGGAATCATATAAGGACCATTTATGCTTTGGAAAGATGATAAGAGATCTTGTTTACAGATGGATTTCGATAACAGGCTTTTTGTCCTAATTCAAACAGATATCTAGGTAATATTACAACCTTTCTTGTGTATTTCTTTTGTTTTTTTAATAATGTATGTGTACATGTTCAGTCATTTGATTCAATCTAACATTCACAAAAAGCAAAAGAAAACAAAAAAGTAATTTACACAAAAAAATGTATATATGTCCTTTAATTTTCCATTATATTACTTTCCTGCCAGGCACTGTTAACAACCCACTTTTGGGTCCCTTCCCCCAAGCTGAGAGCCACTGTCCAAGTGTAAAGCTGTCTGCGAGATGGGCAATTTTAAACAACTCTTTACAGCAAATAAGTGTTTAAAGTGGTTCAAGCAAAGCAATACAAAAAAAGCTTCAGAGGCACTTTTCAAAATTCTACATCTCTGTAGGACTCAACTTGACAGACAAGGACCATCCTGTAAATACATTCCCTCTCACTTGGCTCAGTGAGTGATGCCCAGACCATTGTTCCATCCATCGATGCTCAGTTGGGTTAAGATTTGTTGACTGTGACATGTTATACTACTGAAATGTATTCTAATGATGATTTCAGATTAATTAATATACATTTTCTGGTGTGTATTTTTACCTCTCAAGCCTTGATAGACTCTTTAGGTTATTATATTTTCTCTGGGCTTGATGCACAGCACAACATTTCAGAATCTTCAATAAATGCCTCATTGTTGAGAATCATCTTGCTTCTAATACAATTAAATAATTGTTGTTTTTTACTAGCCTTTTCTTAAACATTTCTCTTTTTTGAATTTTTATAAGCCCTTGGTGTGGTTAACATGTTTTTCTCCCCCCATACTTATGACCTTAGCTGTTTCTGTTGCCTCTTTAAAATGACCTACCTGTGTGATGTCATACCTTTGATTCATTGGCATTTTAAGCCAATTGGCTCAGGGCAGCAACACAATGTAGATTAGAGATAATAGTACGGGAATAATATTTTCTATGCAAGCCCAAGCACAGCCAGACACAGCCTATATCCTCCCCCTTTACAGGGGTCAGGTTAGCCTAGGTGTGTTTTTTTTTTTTTTTAAGACTGATTGGGCATAAGTGATGGTGCCAATCATAGATAACCTGTTTTTACCAGGCATCCCATGATATATACAAAACACAGATAGCAAGGCTTTAACTATTTTGAGTGCATGCACAATGCATGTGTGGCACATCTACCTTTTATCAACCTGTGCATGAGTTAACTGCACAGTTTATAAAGAAAATATAGCTTGAGAGCATAAAAAGAAAAAAACTTTTTTAGGAAAACATTGCCGTCCCAGTACAAAGAAAAATCAAAGGGCATGGAGCAACTTCAGCCTGCTTTGTTACAGCCTTTAACATATGTTTAATGTCAGATCTAATTTGGGCTCAGGCGTATAGTTTAAGTTTAGCATAAGTTTAGAGGAAAGGCTGGACCAACCTAACACACCAGATGGACTGTTCAATATGTATATTTTACCATTCTTACCAGGCAACAGCCCATAGAAAGTGTTTGGGGATGGGCAGAACCTTTCAAAAGTATTATTGGAAGGTGGTTTGATGATTGTTCTGTTCAGTCAGTCACATTGGGCCAATCAGTTAATATAGTAGCCCAGCACTGTAGCTGCAGTGTAGAATACAAAACACAAGCAACTTCATAAACAAACTATTGCTTAAACATGTTGGAAGTGTAGAAAACATATTTTTATTGAGAAATGGTTTCAGTGTTGTTATTTATGTTATTTATGTACTTTGTGCCGTCATCTTGCTTGTAGCTTTCACATCTTCCTGCTGTAACTTTGGGCAGCTCACAACTGTTGTAGGTTGGAGCTTGGCAAGATAGACATTGAATCAGGGTGATTCAGCTACACTGCAAGGTTAGTAAATTTGTCTTTGACTTTAGAATCACAGGGAAAGCTGTTATTTGTGGGGGCAGCTTTGAATGAATGAGAAACCTGGGCTTTTATTAACTTCCTTTACCCGTATATATAAATATAGACAGCAGAGAAGCTGCCGTAACCCACAGGGTACAAATGTGTTTGAGTGCTGGCAGCTGTTTTTGCTCTGGACCAACATTTGATGGATTTCCTCCCTTAAGACTCTTTAATTATTGCCCTTTAAAAGTCCCTCATCCTTGGTAATATTCTTTAAAATTCATGGTGCCTTTTACAGCTTGATTAGCACCGAGGGCCATGGGCAGACACTCATTGTTCTTCAGCTGCAGACGCTCACAGATTTACTGAAAACTGAGTCTTGCCACAGCAGTAAGATACATTTTACCTGTTTATGCCACAAGTGCTGTCTAAAAACTTCTCTATCATTGTTCTGAATGTAGCTCGATGTTAAAAGTCTGTTTTCTGTGTGGTGGTGAAATTTGAGTGAACTGTGCTCTTTAAAGAGAGATTAATGTTTCACTTTGGAAACCTCGGTATACTGTCCCAGTTCAAAGTCGAGTAGTCTGAATGAACTCCAGAGTCCTCCCTCCTCCCATTTGATCTGGGATGCTCTGAGAGCTGACTTCTGTCTGAACTTATGGAGATATCCCAGCATGCATTTAGATTGGCCCAGAGGAGCTGGCAGAGTATGAAGCAGACTCCTAAATGCCTCTAATTTCCTCTCTTTTATGTTTTCACTTGGTGGCACTGATGTTTCACAGAAATTGAAGATTATTCTAGGAGTGATGTTGAGGCCAGACAACAGTCTTTATGTCTGGTGTGAATGTTCTTAAGTTGGATTTGTCAGCTGCAGTGTCTTGCTGTGATTTGACTGACACACAATACAGACTACATCGTGGTTCCTGGCTTATTACTATTACTGATGTGATGACGCTGGAAGGAAGAGAGGCGGGTCTCAAGAACCTCCACAAGAACACTGTAAACAAAACACACCTCACAAAAAGTTTTTTGTCTGTCCAAACATTGAGCTTGATGCTGATGTAATGACAGTAAAATTTCTCAGAGCTGTTCATGGTTCACAAAAGCTTTTTATTCAATGACTTTGACAAACAAAGAAATCAGCGTCAGTGTGAAAACATCAAAATCAATGTAAAGGTGACCATAACATTCTGAATAAATGAAGGTGTTCATGTCGTCCTCAAGCTTCTACTCAAGCTGCCGGAAATGTTGAACATCAACCTGGAAAGAAATGAAAAAAATGTTTTCATGAGTTCATGAGTTAAACTTTTTCAATAGACAAGGGGTTTGGAAAATACAATCACATTTATTTATTTAAGTACTTAAAAATACACTATATTACCAAAAGTATTTGCTCACCTGCTGTGACTCACATATGAAGTTCAGTTTCTACAGCTTTCACATTGTTTATAGAATGAAGTAGAACAATATACTCACCCAGAAGGCTTTACTGATCCAAACAGTGCTTCGGGGGATATTTAGATCCAAAATCGAGCGGCGGACATCTGTATAATGGTAGCACACGGGGCATACAGCGCCGCTCCTAAAACTGCATTAATCGTCCAAAAACTCATTAGTTTCACCAATATTTCATCATGGTCCGCTCACGCTACTCCTCCAAGACAGTCTGTGTCACTCCAGACATGTTGTGTGACTGTACTGACCTCTGAACTGAAGAAGAAGAGCGCTTGCACATGTGCAGTACGGCTCATTGTTTCAGGGAAAGACAGCCGGCTACACAACGACTTTCTTCTTCCAGTTTTGTGCAAAATGGACGAATATCTATCGGATGAAGATGTTGTGGAGGAGAACTTTGAATATGATGAGTGTCCTTACAGTTTCGAGCCAGAGTTTACAGATGAAGAGCTCATCGAAAGGAGGATGCGGAGGCAGCGCTCCAGAGAGTACTGCGCATGAGCAGAGGCAAACATTCTTCTTCTTCAGTTCAGAGGTCAGCATAGTTACAAAAATCATGTCTGGGGCGACACGGACTGTAATGGAGGAGTAGCGTGAGCGGACCATGATGGAATATTGGTGAAACTAATGAGTTTTTGGACGATTAATGCAGTTTTAGGAACAGCGCTATACATGCCCTATGTGCTACCATTATACAGATGTCCGCCGCTCGATTTTGGATCTAAATATCTCCTGAAGCACTGTTTGGATCAGGAAAGCCTTCTGGGTGAGTATGTTGTTCTACTTCATTCTACAAACAATGTGAAAGCTGTAGACACCAAACTTATCCTTTAACTTCATATGTGAGTCACAGCAGGTGAGCAAATACTTTTGGTAATATCGTGTATATATTCATAAAGATATATAAGAAAAGACAGTACAGTCAACTTTATTCTATTTTTTAAACTGAATTAATTCCAGTTTTCTGACTTTGAATATATATTTTTTAAATAACTCACAATTCTTAAAATGTTTTCCCAATCTCTATTTTTCACAGAAATTAATCAATATGCGAAAATTCTGGGAAGACAGTAAAGCTCAGTTAAAAAAAAAAGAATTATGTTCTTATAGAACTGACTAAAAAATAATTCTGGCAATTCTCATAATCTGACCATAGTCTTAATATTTCTATCTTTTCTGGAATTCGGACTTTTTCTTTCAATTCTGACTTCTTTCTCACAATTCAGACTTTATTTTCAGACTTCAACTTTTTTCTTTCAAAAAAACAGAGATTTTGTTCACAATTTTCCAAGCATTCTGAATTCATCCTCTTGAATATTAACTTTATTTATTCCACTTCCACCTTTGTTCTTAAAATTTGACCTTCTTTTGGAATTCAAACTTTTTTTTACAGAATATAAATATTGATTAAGGATTCTGTTTTTCCCAATTATGACTTAATTTGAACTGACTTACAGTAATTTCCTAAGAATTACAAGATTAAATACAGTTTCTAAAAATGTATCCTGATTTGGAATACATTCTTTAGAAATTGTGACTTGTTTACATAAAATTTTGACTCTTTCCTCATAATTCAGATTTTTGTGCGCAGGTGGTCAATTTTAATAAGAATTTAGAGACTCTGACTTTATTTTAATAAAACTACTTTGTTCTAAAGACTTCGGACTTTATTTTGCAGAATATAGCATAAAGTTTAGTCTCATCTTATTAAAAATGGCTCTTGACTTCTTCCATGGATAGTTTACTTCATTTTTATTCACTTATAAATTTGCCAGGGGTGCAAAAGCAACTCTGAACCCAAGACACTGTTGAGAGGTAAGATTACCATGAGGTATAATAATTACTGTATGTTTGTGGTCACATTGAATTTTATATGATATACATACTTCTATTCCACACAGAAATTCCACAGAAAAGTTATGCATGATTAAAATGCCCTAAAATTGAGCTGTTGAGCAATTTGATGAACTTGGGAAAGAAAGAGCCTCTGTGTAAACTCACAGTGAACAACACAACCTGGAGCTCTGGTGTTATTTGCTAATATTCTAATTAGGCCTGTGTCTTACACTTTGAGAAAATCAGCCTGAATTATGTAAATGAGCCTCAAAGGGAGTCAATAAGGAGTCAAAAACCCTAACACTTGAGATTAGAGAAATTAATAATACAAACAAGAGTAATAATGATTTTTGAGTGGGTTATGAGTGAAAATAGAGCACTTCAAAAATCCTGAACCCCATCATTAGAGCACATAGGAGAAAGTACAAGAACGTTTATGCTGGGTAATGAATCTTGTAGTGCCTTTACATTAGGCTCTATTTATGCACCTTTGTTAAATATCTTTACTTTTGATTTTCTAGTTGATGGTGTTTTGCCTGTTTGTGATCATTACTTTTTTTTTTTAAGATATAAATAAACACAATAAATCCAGAGATATACTGTATCAGTACTTGCAACAATGCAGAAGAAGTAACATAATGGCTATGACTTGTCCTTTTGGTAGAGTGTTGACTACAAATTCACAAATTCATGAAAAACACAGATGCAGTTCAGTCATGACCAGCGGAGTCAGTGCAGAGGCAGAGAGGGTGTGACCAAGAGGCCGTGCTTGTTTTATCTTAATTTCTTAGACGTGTCTACTTGCACACGCAGCACTGGTAAGTATCATTTAATTGTACCAAATGAACATCAGAATTGCCCAAGTGATGTTAACTTAGTTCTGCTTAACTTGAACATCAGTGTGAGAATGCAGCTTTAAGACAAGCTAACTAAAACACACCCATGGATCGAGTCAACTAAAACTGACCAGTTTACCGTGAACCAATACACTAAATAAGCTTCCTGACTTCAAAAAGAGGGTTTATCTGTTTTTAACTTGATTAACTTGTGGTGGGATTTACCGTGAGATTTATTATCGATCCAATATCAATCCGATATCAGTCAGTATTGCCAATATCAATATCGATACCGATACTTAAGGCGCTCCTTTCATGCTGCTCTATCCTTTCATTTGGATTTTTAGTTAAGTAACTATTAGTTAATAGTAAGCCAACCAGGATAGTTTATAAGTTAAATAATTCATTAGCATAATACAAAACCATAAAAAATAAGAAAAGAAAAAAAAATAAGGCAAAATTACTGCCCTTCAGTGCACTTTTTTTCTTAAATATTACCAGCAGCACTTCTTGCTTTTTACCTGGGTCACGTGACATTAAAGCACAAGAGGGGGTAGGAGGAGCCTGCTTGGCCGTGCTCGTGCTGTGAAAGTAGCAGCAGTCGAAAGCAGCAACACTTACACAGAAACAGACAGGTTGCCTCCGTGGCAGCACAGATAAGACAGGAACTAAAGTATCAATACCACTGCACTAGTATCAATCGATATCAATACCAACGTTGGATCGATATATTGATATTTTTGGATCAATCCGCCCACCACTATGATTAACCGCCATGTTAGATTCCTAATGACGCATCCCTTGTAACGGAGGATTGTCCATTCAAGGCTTTTGTGACCTTCTGCATCCATCCAAGTCAGTTTTGAGGGATTCAGACTTTGACTTGTCTATATTCATAATAGGGTGGAAACGAAATTTCGCGAAATAAAAATGACAAAATAAAATTCAAAGACACTCTAAATAAAAGGACGAGGTAAACCCTCCTCGCCTCCCGTAGCAAAACACCAGCTGCAATATGGAGGAGGACGAAGTGGGGGAATTAGCTGACGCTCCTTCGTCAAATAAATCGGTTGTGTGGACCTATTTTGGCTTCCCATGTAGAAGACGAGAGAACGGTGAGAAGATTGTGGACAAAACAACAACCGTGTGCAAAATATGCCGCTACAATTCGCCGTATACTGCGGCGACTACAACTACTTTGAACTGCAGACAGGCAGCGGCTGTACTGTAACGTCCGTCGGACATTAAAATAAAGGTGACTCCAGCTTGCGAATTCCTGCTTTTATTTAACAGTCACTGTGGGCTGTGACCACGCCAACTACTTTTAATTCACAAACAAAACAGTGAGTAGTAATCTCTACACCTCCTGCTAACGGCTCTCTCCCTCCTCGCTCAGACACACACACACACACTAACTCTCCCCTTCTGAACTCTGACCTGCTCGCCCCGCCCTCCTGGTCCATTCACTGACCGTCAATTCATAGGAAACATTAAAATCCACATTGAACACAAAACAAACCGAAGAACTGCTCCACTATGTTTGTGTAACTCTGCATAAAAAACAGTATTTGATTTTTGCATCTACTGTTGGATTGACAGAATTTGATCATACTTGAAGATCAGAAGTAAATGCACTGTTATAGGCTAAATATTATAGTTCACAGTTCAGACATTTATAGGTCTAAACTGCAGCTCTGAGGACTGATATTTGTTTTCCTTTTCATTCAAGAATGTACTTATCCTGCTTGTTACAACAACAGAGCACCTTTTATTGAGATTTTATGTTTGTATTTGCACTGTAGTCTAAATATGGGGAAAAAACAACTTTTTTTTTTTTTCAAAGAGCATTTATTTTGTACTGATGCAGCAATATTTTTTGTATTGTATTATTATTTTTTGCATTAGGAAGAAAATAAAGAAAATGAGATTTTTTCACAACTTCCTACTGTTGGGGATTTTCCTTAATCTTTATTTCGTATCGTGAGTATTTCGTATTGTGAGCCCTGTTTCATATTTCGTATCGTTTCGTGAGTTGACCATTTCGTTACACCCCTAATTCATAATATATTCATAATACTAGTGTTGTTCCAAAACTCTCAAAGTCAGTGTTGTTTCCATGTTTGCAGTTTTCCTCTCACACCACAGGCAACCATTTACAGCATGAGTACCAAATCATTTAAGACAATGCTCCTGATGTAAACAGAAAGTCAGGTAACAAGAAAGCCAGCCTATCAGCCGTAAATATACTAAATTATATTCAATTTATATTTTTCACAGAATTTAGGTTATGATTCTAAAATTCTGGAAAGAAAGTTAACTTTTAAACTTTAAGCTCAGGCTTCCAAAAAAGGATCAGAACAATAAAACATAAAAATTCTGGTTTAGATTTCAGGATACTGAGAAAAGAGGGAAAGTGAACAAAGTCAGAGTCCTGACTGAAGAAAATCTCCCTATGGGATCTGTATTCTGACTTTATCCTAACATTTGTGATTTCATTCCAGAAAACTTTTTTGTAACAGAATTATTACCTAAGTAATACAATTCTTCCCCCTTTTTCTCAAAGTTGTACAAATTTGAACTCAATTCTCATCACATTAACAATTTTAAAAAGTCTTTTTTTTGTTTAAAAGCTGTGATGGAGTAAGAATTCTGCTATTTCTCAGTATCTGACAGTATTCTGATCTTTTCAATACTTTATTTTTTAGAGTTCAGACTTTTTCTCAAAACTCACACTTTTTTGCTTCAAAATTCTGCCTTTACTGTCAGAAATCAGATTTTTGTAAAGAATATTAGTTCATACTTTTCAAATTTGAACTTTTCTCAGAATATGAGGATTGTTCAAGGATTCAAGCATCTTCAGTGAATTCTGACTCTTGTCAAAATATTTGATTTTAAGACATTGTGATTCCCAAAGTCAGTAAAAAAAGGCAAAAAGGAAACAAGTATATCAGCATCCTGAGTCAGTTTATTTAAGCCACCTTAACCAGTGATCTATTACCATTCAAGGCTTCTGCAGCTGCTCTCTCAGGTCTGAAGCTTCTGCTGCCATTTCCTCCTCTGATCTCCACTTAGCAGGAACATCCTCATCTTCTTGATCATGTTTCTGCAGCTGGGAAACAAAACAAAAATCAACAAAAATAAAACTTTTATTTTAATTCAGTAAAAGGTCATTCAAACCACTGCAGACACTGTGACCCTGCTCTGCAGAAGGCAAACGACTGTGGACGATTTATTTGTGTTTGGTAAACTACTTCAGCAAGTATTTTATGGACCAGGATTTGTCATGTTTGATGTGAAACCTTCTATAATAGTTCTTTAATGCTTTAATATCATCTAGAACTACCCAAAACTTTCCACCGATAACGCTTTGAGGACTGGCTCAGGCTTAGACCAGAACATATTTAAGCTGCAACAGGTTTAGACTGCCGGAGGCTTGGCACACCAAGTTCTTCCATATTCCCTTCTACCTCTTCAACACTCCCTGCATCTCTGCTTTCCTCTCTCTAATTTACCCTCTCCTTTAAGCTCTTGTTTTCATCTCTGGGTTTCTGTTGTTGTTGTTTTTAGGCTGTTTTGGGTCATTGATCTGCTGCTTCAACCTGCTTTAACAGCTTCAACTACAAATACCGTATTACATTAATATTAAAAATAAATACGTTGAATTAAATAAAAGAAGAAGAATACTGCATTGGCCAATTCTTTTGTTAATAGTCTTGAGATCACACTGTCCTTATTTGGTGCCATACAGAGATTGATTTAGTCCTTGCAAATTCTGCTTTCAGTTTTTATCCCATCTCTCAAGCTTATTTGCATTCTTGACCAATCATCTTTGGACACACCAGAGATCTATATTTTCAGTTCATTTGCATTTGTATTAAAATGTTACCAGATACATGAACACATGTCTGGTACTCCTGCTTATCCCCCATGCCCCCAGGGACATGAGGATTTCAGACATGATGCTTTTGATCCTGATGGTGATGAAATGTTGTGTAAGAACTATACTGAGTGGGCTTTGGTTTGGTCTGGCCCTATGAGACTGTTACCAGTCTTCACTCAGGCACCACTTGGCACAGCTGCTGACAATCTCTGGTGTTTGAGTGCACACAAGTCCACCATAGTACATTGTACATGATTTTCATTTACATACACGATAAATGTTTTTAGCTCAGAGACTAGAGTCTATTAGCGATGTTATATCTTCGTGCATCTGTGATTAACACAGTTTTTCCTAATTGACAGAAGCGCTGTTCAGTGTGCAACTCTATGAAACTGAATCTGTGATTCTTGTCACAGATCATCCTGGCAAAAAAAAAGCTGCAATGAAGCTCAAGACATAGTTATGCCTTGTAAATTGTAGTTAAGAACAGCTGGCCAGAAAGCAGTCTTCAGTGTCTAGAGGCGACACAGACTGTCTTGGAGGAGTAGCCCGAGCGGACCATGATGAAATATTGGTGAATCTAATGAGTTTATTGGACAATTAATGCAGTTTTAGGAGAGGCGCTATTCATGCCCCATGTGCTACCATTATACGGATGTCCGCCGCTCGATTTTTGGATCTAAATATCTCCCGAAGCACTGTTTGGATCAGGGAAGCCTTCTGGGTGAGTATATTGTTCTACTTCATTCTATAAACAAAGTGAAAGCTGTAGAAACTGAACTTATCTTTGAAGAACCCTAATTTGTATTTAGCTAGGGCATTGTGTAAGAAGTAAATCAAAGCAGTTAACACTGTTTGAATATCATTTATATGCAATAGATTACCCTGCATTGATATTATATATTAAAACTGATTAACCTTAAATGCAAATTTTGGCTTTTGTATTTTAATGCCTGTAATTTAAAAAAACCCAAACAAACAAACAAACAAACAAAAAAAAACTGGAGTATGTGTATCCCCAATAAGTGTTTGGGAACTGAGGACACCCTGTTGTCTCTTGTATGACAGCATATGTTGATCCAAAACCAGTACCTTTCAGCGTTATTGGTACTTCACAGATGTGACAAAAGAGAGACAAAAGAGTTATGTTTACCTGAGACAAAAGGGACAGTGCACAGAAAACAAAAAATCATCAATGAAATGATGTCCACAAGTACTCAAGTATCCACTTCTGTCTTCTTTAAGCCAAAAAACCTGTTTGTTCAAGTATTAAAAATAAAGAAGATATTTGGAGCCTTTACTTTTATTTAAGGAGAGGATGAATCTCATTTAGTGTCAATTTTAGATATGTTATTTTAGATCAGAACAAAAAGACATATTTGAGGGAAAAATGAGGTTTGGGTCTTGTACCATGCTGTACCAAAATAAAAGAAAGAAAGCAAAAGATGTACAAGCCGACGAGCTCCTGTCCAAACATTTGCTTTAAGGTGTACGTGTGTGAACTGTGTGTGCACTGACAGTCTGCCTCCCTGTTGATCTGTGTTAAAGCTCCTTAGTAAATCTTCTCCTCTCAGCAGCAGATCTGCCACTGAGGACACAGAAACCAGCCTGCTCTGTCACTGATGAACATGTCTATGAATACTAATGTGCGTGCATGTGTGTGTGCCTCTTCATCCAATACTGGCTAAAGCCGACGTGAAGGGGGGAGAGGGCCGCTGTAATGACAGCACTGTGTCACTCAGTGCTCATTACACTGAGTCCATTCAAGCTTTTATTTGTTTTTCCACACCATGACACCATCACAAATCAATTTAAATCTTTTAAATGCAATCATTTATTTCAGCTGCTCAGTTTTTTAAAACAATTATTCAAATTTAAGTGACTGTGACAGGCTTCAGTTCTGCTAAATATGCCAATTTTGTTACTTGTAGGCAAGTAATTCACAATAATCTTTAAATAATGACGAATGAAAATACAGAAAACAGAGACAATTGTGTTTTGCCAGCCTAAAGCCTGTTGTCTAAAGCACATGGTGCACATTTGTTTTGGGGTTTGTCTGTCTTCATTTTGCTATTTTTGCAATGCCAAACCTTAGCACAAAGGCTAGTGACAGGGTACTGCATAGATGAAACCAGTCTGAGTATCAGCAGTTATTCCCTCCAAACCAGTGTGCGGCAGGTGATTTGCTACAGAGTGTTGTTCACTGTTTGGTCTGAATTTCTGAATGGATTTTTTTTTTTTTTTTCCTTGGATCATGCTGCAACATTCAAAGAAAACAGACGGACCACTGTATGTAATCAGCAAATTGCTCAGATTCAAGTGCCTTTTTCATGGAAGCATCCCAGAGAATAAATGATTCAAAAGATGAGTCAGTAAGGAGTGTGTAAGGGAAACCTCATTGATTATAAATACCTCTCATTAAAACTGTCAGGATCAGAACGATTTATGTTCATGACAGAATGGTTAATTGTACATTCAGTAATTGCATGCATGAATCCTAAAACACACTGGACAATCAGTTTCACGATCTGTGAGCTTGATCAACGGTGAGATCCATTCGTTGTAAAGAGACGTAAATGCAGCTCTATGTTGCATGACAGTTTTCAAACTTGTGTTTGCATTTTCTTGTTCAGTGGAGATAACAGGTGCTAGTGCGCGTTGAAATAGCACACTCAGGAATACTGCATAGAAAAGGCAGCTCTCTGTCCAGTTATGGACTTTGAGCTAATATATAAAAAATATGCTCTGATGGATGAAGGCTGTTTTAAGGTAAACATGGCACATATATTTTTCATTTTCTGTCTCTTTTAGCTGAGAGATGCTCATAGTTCACGGAAGAAATTAACTAGCCTTCTATTCTCTAGATTTTTAGTCTGGGAGAACAGCAGAAGATGTGGCTTGCACTTGCAATCTGAAAGCTTTGACACGGTAACATACTTGCCAAAATGAAAATACACACGCAGCACTGTATCATGCTGTACCAAAATAAAAGAAAGAAAGAGATGCAAAAGCAGATGAGCTCCAGATAAGCTAGTGGGAAACAGGTCCTTTCAGTTCTCAAGTGGAACTGGTTTGTTGTTCCCATCCTGACTGAAAATGCAACAGTAGCTCAAGTAAACTCACGGATTATTGAAGTAGATGGGCTACAGCAGCAAAAGACCACTACTGTCAGGAAAGAACAGGAACCTGAGACTTCAATTTGCAAACTTACTGACTTACCAAAATCCAACAGTAGAAGATTGGAAAACGTTGCCTAATAATAATAGTAATAATGCATTTTATTTTTAAAGTGCCTTTCATGACACACAAGGATGCTGTACAAGTCTAAAACAACAAAAGCACCAGGGAGCAGGAACCAGTCATGCCGGCATCCCCTCATCCAGGGCTGATGAAAAAGGAGAACAGGAGGGAGGGAGAGGGGGGAAAAAGAACACACTTAACAAAAAAATTACAACAAAACTTGAAGACTTTACCTTCTCTTTTCGTCGAGAGAATATGGTAAATTGTGATGAGAGACCAGCTGATCAATCCATGTTTGTAGGGTATTGGAGAGAAATGCAGAGAGGGGCTGCAATAGTTCAGACAGCTCAGAGACAAGAGGAGCAAGCAGGGCAGGGAGGGAACAAGAGAAAAAGCATCCACTTTCGTAAAGAGCAGGGAGCTTAGTCTGATGAGTCTTAATTTCCACATTTAAATGGTATGGTCAAAATGCATGGATCCATCATTTCATGAATCAGTTCTTCAGCCTGATGACAGTGAGATCATGATACTCTCAACCTGGCGACATCAAGGTGTACCCACTAATGTGACCATTGAGTGTGTAGCAGACTATCACCACAAGAAATTAATCAATAATCAATGTTTGGCCCTTTTAAATAATTAGTTCTGAATAAGACTTGGGTATGAAAAAAATCTGTGTTACGCCAACAAGAGAAAATCGATGTAAACAAAATGTGTAGCAGCTCACCAGCTGTTCCTGTTGGGGCACAAAATTGCTTCTGTTCAAGAAATGAAACATTTCTTTATGACTTAATGAATGAATATTGAAACTAACTCATTTTGAGGACTTTAAACCCAAAAGTTTACAAAGCTAACCCATCAACATGGAGCGTCACAAACTGCACTATTTTACGCGACAACAAAAAAGAAAGCCATAAAAATGGAGATAGGTGATTTGTGCCCAACAGCTACAATTTGCTGCAGATAGACAGGTTTAAACAGTCACTCCACACAAGGTTTAAATCTGCTGGCTCACAAAGCACAAACAATAAACCTCAAAGACTGTGAATCTCCTGCCTTCCCTTTTATTTTATATTCTTATCATACATGTAGTCAACATGGTGCGCATGATGGTCTTTATGTCCACACCTTGACCTTTAACCAGACACAACAACAAAAGAAAGGTGTGTGGAAGGCATCCCAGGGGAAGAGAGGGGAATATATGCACTACAACAAGGTGAACCTGGAGGTCATCAGCCAATCAGCGGGGGACAGACTGAGCTGCTTCTGAGCAAGGATAAAGCCTGACACAAATGTCACACCTTATTGACTGATGCACTCGTATGGGCCAGTGAGTTGATAATTAAGCTTTGAAATGAATATCAAAAAGGAGAAGAAAGAGAATGATAGAAAAAGCAGATTTGTCTCTGTTTTCTGCATTTTGTGTTTTTAAAGTTTTACAGTACAGGTTGAGGTGAGGAAGATGTGCTGCAGGTAACACCACAGTATTTTGTTTTTGTTCTTTGGTAACCTTCATGCTCTTTTATGTTACAGTATTGTGCTCATAAGTGCTCATGTTCAAACATTAGGCCCCCTTCTCTCCCTTAGAGAAGCCTGTGCTACTATGTGTAGTCTGTGTCTGTGCATGAAGCCAAAGAGATATGCTTTTATAAGTCAAACTGCACTTTGTTATTGGAGGCCTGTTAGATAGTTTGTGAGATGTAAACTTCAGTTTCAACTTCAGCTTTGTTATTAAACTTATATTGAAAAAAAAAGTCTTACATGGACAACCAGGGATGTTTAATTTTTAATGAACTTTCGATATATGTGTGTTTTTATCATTATATCAAGTAAAAAGCAAAGACACGTCTTACCATACAGCATTTTTATGTTTTGTATAAATTCGTCAAACCCACTACAGCTGTATATTCTCATCCTCAAAGGTGTCATGTCATGCAGAATACACTCTCTATTGGTTTAATACAAAATATGTCCATGATCTATAGCTACAGTGCCCCAAACACCTTTCACTATATCTGTGCTCTAATAGTTCATTCGAAAATTTAAAATCTCCTAAAAATGTTATCGGGGGATATCCAACATTCTCTACATGGAAGACACTCCTGAAGCAAATTGTTTCAGATTCCCAGGGGTATGTTTAATAGTGAAAGTAAGAGCATTTCAACACCCACAATGCAATGGGAACTCAAGAAAACCACGTATCAGTAAGGCTAATTGGAAAACAAGACTTCAGTTTGCAAGGGAGCATAAAGGGGAAGAAGAGAGGCAGTTGAAGTGATGCACCCATCATGCCTGTGGGGCAGTGCTATGATCTAGGGCAGCTGGTCTGGTCGAGGCTCAGTAACATTGAAGAATGAGGTCAGCTGACTACCTGAATATAATGAATGACCAGGTTATTCCATCAATAGATTTTTTCTTCCCTAATGGCACAGACATATTTAAAGATGACATTGCCAGGATTGAACAGGCTCAAGTTTTGGAAGAGTGGTTCAGGGAGCATGAGACATCATTTTCCCTCATGGATTGCTGGAGAAGACTTTGTGCAGTGGTCAAACTCTCTCATTATCAATATAAGGTCTTGGTGAAGAGTTAATGCAACACTAGATGGGAATCTACCTAGTGTCAGCTTTATTAGATAAACTAGCAGCATCTCACATAAAAGTCACTGATGTTTCAATTTGTTTCAAGGGCATGCTGACCAATAATGATGATGGCAGTAAAGATTGTTATTTTTGCTCAGTTTACCTCCTTTTTTGTGTTTTCATCAAGTTAACCTATCAATGGAAACATTATCTTTGTCTTTAAAAACAATCAGGTTGAGCCAAATCCTTACATTCAAGATAAACTTTTCTTTGTTTTTTTTTCCGTCTGGTTTGTTAAACTATGAATCTGATCTGTAGAAATTTAGGCCCTGGAAGACGGCCCCGTATTATCTTGGCATCAGCATCAAAACATGTATTGCTGTTTACACTTCGTATTGTACATAGGCTTGTGCATTTACACGACAACGCAAAATCCACGCAAAATCCTGTCGGGTTGCCCGTCTGGTTCTGCTCCGAGGTGGATTCCACGTCAACAAGTGCTCATGCACGCGTAACATGCTGCGTCTCTGCATGAGCACTTGTTGTTGTTGTTGCCGTAGCTGGTGTTGTTGGTGTTCTGTGAGCAAATGTTGGTATAAAAGTCGTAGCAATATTTGTAGCTGCTGGAACAAGATCAGAATCAGCCCGGCTGCCGCCATTGTTGTTGTTGTTGGTGTGTGTGACAATGTGGGCTGGGGGGCGGGGAGGAGGAGGGGTGCTATGAGGTTACCGTCTTTCCCGGACTTATCTGTTTATACCAACTACGGCATGAAGACGAAAACACAGATATCCACCTGCAGACCCGTTTTCAAAAAAGATGCAGAGTCTTGGACAAATACGCGTCTCCGTGTGTCAATATCACAAGATCGATAGTTTATTTTACCGGAGTCTTACAAATTCGTACTCGTGTAAAGCCCACCTTAAATGTTCACCACAGTTGGGAGGCTCTGCATGACGAGATCTGCCAACAGAACATTACGAACATCATCCAGTGGTATCCTCTCCGACTCTCGGTTACTGACATGTGCCTCCTGAAAGATCCCACCCTTACAACACCCCAAACTCTCCCCTTGGATTTAATTGCTGATCATCAATAAGGTCAGCTGAAAGGACTTTGTATGCTTTGGTATCACTGCCACAGCCCCAAAACACAGCTTCACTCATTTCCTGATTTGTGAGTGCTCTTATTGCAAGCTTAATATTTGACAGACTCAGGTACATTTGTACTCTTGTGACTAAACTATATATGATACTTTTGGTTACTTTTGTGACATCTCTAATCTATCCATCACCTAAAATTCTATTGGCCACAGCAATACATCCAGCGTCCACAGAGTAATGTCATGCTAGCCATGTGTCTGCAAATGTTCAATAAATTAGATGAACAAAAGGTTAAAATATGGGATGTTCAACAGTATCCCTTTTATAATAATCAGTGTAAGTTCTCCTTATTTAGCACACAAATTTGAAAAAGGTGCTAAACAAACCAAATAAATGCTATACTGATATTACCCCATTAAGTCATTTTTCAGTCAATCAATAAATTGTTTAATCAATAAGGCTTACATCGTGTAGCACTTTTGATACAACAAAATATGGCACAAGGTATGAAATACAGAATGTATGACAATACTCATAGAAATACCCCAAATCTGTAAGAAGAAGACTTTGGCTAATAATTTTAAAAAGAAACGTGTCACAGCCCAAATGATGTATTGGGCTCATGCCCTCTCTCCCTATCACCCCCTCAGAGCCCCTAAAACTAAGATAAAGATGGCAGCTGGAGAGAAAAATCTTTTAATCTTGGCTGGTAATTACCAATGACAATCAGGCTTTTTTCCATCAGACATATTTCTATGAATCTAATTAGCAGGGAGCTTGATAAAGTGTCTGGGTTTGTGTTATGAGGGGGCTTGATAACATTGGTGAATCTGACTCACCTCAGCTCAGTCTGGAAATAATTTCACATGGCACGTTAAAAATACTTCACCTTTGTTCCACTGAGGGAGCAAAAACATTAACCAATTTTACCAAACCTCAAGTAAAACAGTTGAGAACTTGTTAGTAATATGATACCAATCACTTTAGGAGAAATGCTGTTGTCAATAGGCCAACATTGCCTTCTTCTAGTTTCTGCATGTACATGTGCATGCCGAATGTGCCCTCACTAAGGCCCTTCACTTGGAGACAAAAAAATCTTTGTTTTTAAACAATCTTTGTCAAGATGGGATTGTTTCAAGGAATGTGTTTGTCTTCCAGAAAACACTGTAAACACTTGATGTGTATGTCAAGCCTGTAAGAGGCGCTGTAAAGCTGCTGCAAACAGACACCAAAACCAGAGAAGAAGACATGGAGCTTGTGCAGACATCATGAGAAATGTAAACAGACAATAGTGTATGCTGTTCTCTGTGTTCTCTTGTTGTTGAATTGTTCTGGAGGAGCAGAAGATTTTGCAGTAAAAGCCAAAACAAGCTCAGTAGCTTCTGCAGCATGAATGAGACATCATGATCTGCCATTGTTTCTGTTGTTGTCACGGTTCCTGCCTGCAGTTTAAAGGAGAGGCCGTGCTACTATATCTATATTTCTGAAGCTGTCTTCTTTGAAGCTAAGCTTCTTATTTCGTTGTCCACACGGAAACGCAAGGGCCGTGTTTTCAGATTTATCCACTCTGGGGCCCTTGTTCGAAAGTGCTAGTTTTCAAACACCCAAAATGTTGTGTCATTGTGGACGAAGCACCGATATAATTAAATACTTTAATGGTGACGCCTGATTCCCTCCCTGTGTAGACAGACCCTTATTCTTTGGACACTGACAAGGTGCTAACGATTGGGACACTGGGGAGATTTAGAGGGGGAGACTGGTTGTTCCACAGGAGATGGTTTGAAGAGGGTTCCTAGAAAGATCAGCAGAATCATTACTTAAAGAATTGAGTTTATAGAGGGTCTGCAAAAAAATTGTAAAGGAGGTGCCAAATGAAGCAGTCAGAGGCAGTCAGTGAATCTTGAGGGATGATGCAGATTAGGGGCCAAAACGTAAGAAGACAGAAAAAAAGTACAAATTTCATGTGCGTGAGCCTGGGTGTGTTGAAGGTGACAATGCTGTTTGGGCTCTTTTGGTCTTATAGTAGGATAGGTAGCATAAATTAGTCAATAGCACTAGCATTGTGAGCAGTAAGAGTTCTGGAAGTGCTTGGCTCTGGGATGCCACAGTTCACTGGCCAGCCTCTTACAGGTGGTTAAATGAAACACCTATGACAGGAGGTCCCCTCCTGATGACCCCATTGATGTTCTGGCTCTTGCTGCACATCAATCTGTGTTGAGGGGTGAGAGGGCCAGTAAGAGGTAGTGAGTTAGAGTGAATAGCATCAGCATTTTCACCTCCTGGAGCTTGTGTGTAAGGAGTTAAGTTCAGTTGATGGTGAGGAGTTTGGTGCAGCTGATTTGGTAATTCTTCAAGGATGTAGATGGATGTAGTTGCTCATGAGGTTGGGGTCTCTTCACTTAGTGCTGATACTGTAATATCTCAATGTTAACATGCAGTATTTTGCTTTTAAATTAGATCTAATTTTTCGAGTGCTTCTTATACATGAAATGTCATATTTGCTTCCCTGCACCACGAAGCCGCCTGGATTGGTCTGCCGCTGCTTACGAGTGCAGGGAGCGCCAGAGACATGCACTGCGGAAGTACGATATAGCACTGTTTAGGCTCGAAAAATGTACTAAATGACGCTGCTTTCAATTAATTATGGACGCACTACCAGGACATTTTGGATTACAGCGGACAAGCAGTATGAAGGAAAATAGGCACGTTTTTGTGGACTTTTATGGACCTTTTTCTTTCGGACGCCATTGTCCCCTGTTAGATGGAAGTTTGTTGACAGCGAAAATCCCCCCGGACCTCCGGCTGCATTTGAGACATCAAAAAAGTGCTCCAGAGTATTGCTCAGCATGAGGGTGAGTAGAAAATGAAGGCATATCATTCTTTGGGTGAAATATTCCTTCAAAGTGTCTCATCTAGCCAGCATCGTGATTGCAAAACATATGACACAAAAAGCTGAAATTTTCTCTTTTTCTGCAAACAATCCCTCCAAAAATCAAAAATTTGGGGTCTTAATTAGTTTAACTGTGTAATCATCATTGCATTCCCAAGTGTTACCACTCACTGGCAAACACGAGTGCATCTTGTGAGCAAGTGAAACAAAATAGCTTCACCGCGATTGGTCAGTACACTACAACTAAAATCAAGTAAATACGCATGCATGACGCAACAAGGGTTCCCACATCCATTTTGGATAGAAAATTGTGTATTTGTTGCGAAAACACTGAAATTTCATCGATTAAAACTTTGAATAAAGGTAGTTATTGAGTTGTGTGACAAAGTAAGGTTGTCGCAAAACGTGGGTGCATGTTATATTTGAGTAATCAAGTGCTAGTTAACATATTGTGGTACTTTCTTTTTTGAACAAGTACCTTATGTTTCTTTTGAACGCGTTTCAGTTATGAAGCTCATTACAATGTTTTAAATACTTTCCAGACACATATTTGTCAGAAACTGCACCAAGGGGTGGTGGTACTGTTAGGATAAAATTTGAAATTCTGCATGAGAGCCGTTCAAACACATGACTACACTGGAATTCTAGATTTAAACACAAACATACACGATGGCAGGGAGAGAGATAAAGAGCATGAAGGAAGAGAGAGAGAGAGGCAGAGAGAGAGAGAGCACAATAAAAACTTCATTAACCACACCATAACTCTGAAAACCCCCACAAAGCCAGACAACTAACCTTTAGACAACAGCCGACTAAAGTTTGGGAAACGTCCGAAATTCAAATTTTTCATTATTTGACAAGATAATGTTAAGCAAGGAGGCATGATTGAAAAAAGTTAACTCTTAGAGAAAAGCATCAGCACCCTTCTTCATTTTCTGATGAATGTTCATTATCATCAACATGTTGCAGGTATGAAATTCAAAATAAGTACAGCTATGCAAAAATAAGAATGAAGTTCATCAATATGAACATTATCTTCTTGTCTTTGCTTTGTATTCAGCTGAAAGTTGGTTGAAAAGTATTTTAAAATCATTGCAATATGTTTTTTATTTACATTTTACACAAGGGCCCAACTTCATTGGATTTGGGTTTGTACAACAGGCCACTAAAATCTTGTGAAGCACTGGATCTCGGACACATATGGAGCAACACAGCATACATCTCTTTCAGCATACGCTCCTCAAAGTAAAGGAGGAAATATCAGACAGGACAGAGAAAGAAATTGCACTTGATTAACCTCTGGTAACCCCATTTTCTCCTGCGGCGACTGAGTGTTGGACGGCACACCAGCCTTGACCCTATACGTCAGACAGGACATGCCTTCATTAAACAGTGACCCCTTAGGGTGACCGAGAGGACACCACGACCTCCACGCCATCCTGCAGCACAGAACAGATAACAAGGCCTCCATAGGTACTGTATCGGTCAATACACTCAGACACAAATGGTCAGAGGCTGCAGGAGAAAGCCCAGCATGCAGGAATTCTGAATGAGACCAGACTGGGTGAAGACCCCGGCCTGTCAATCAGAGCAGACATGAGTAATTTGTTTTGTCACACAGCACTAGGGGCTGCTGTATTAGTCACAAGAATATCCACACCACGCTGAGGCATTTTGTGAAATAAACACATCACAGTTGTTGGTGAACATCTTGTATTTGGAGGATGTAACCTTTAGGAAGTAAGAGAAGATATTTATTTTAGTTAGATGATAACACATTCAGACTCACACCCACACACAGTATGTTTCACACCCTCACAAGCTCATCGAAAAACACCAGAATCTCTTAAAACCTCTGCTTCACCTCATGGATTTATTTGGTTTCTGCAATATTTTATGAATCTTAAAAGGTCTGAAAAGTATGCAGAAAGAATCCAAACCTGAAACTTAACCACAAACTTTTATTTAATCTTGAAGCTCCATGTACCTGCTGTTGATATGCTGACTTTCCCGAGTACATCCACAAGTTTTTGTCTGTTCAAAAAATCAACCCACTTCTTGTCTTAAAGGGACTGTGAGGAGTTTCTAAGTAATTACAAAAAAGTCTCACTTTTAGATATATGCCTGATTGAAATACACACTTTAAGATGAGTTTTATAGCATCAAAATAGGTTATCTATAAATGCTATTCCTTAGCTTCACGGTCAGGTCGGACAGGGCTGGATTAGCCTGGATACTCAACTTCAGGAACAAGACAATTAAAACTAGAGCAAATTTATATTATTTGGACACGTCTTAGAGGACCAGGCTGTAAGTAGCGACATATAGCCGGCTACAAAACTACAATACTAAGTTTTCTAAAAATTGCTTGTTGTCACACATCAGAAACTACCGCTACCTAACTAGAAAGAGATACATTACCTCATCGCTTTGCATCCTGTAAAGTGTTGAAAAAAGAAGTTGGAAAGCAATGCAGAGTTCTGAGGAAGGTCCAAGCTGCATTTATTAGCATCACAACAAATACACGCTTTGACTTGGGTCACATCTTTTGGTGCGTTCCAGTTGTTGTCAGAAGTAGGAATTTCCAAGTTCCAAGTAGGAGACTGCAACTGGAACGTTTCTCGAAGTCTGAATTTCCTACTGGGAACTCGGGAAAACCTCACCACCCCTGAGTTGACAATCGAAGATGGATGCCCCCAGTGTGAACAGTTATTTAGCTCCTGTAATAATCAATTTATTTGCACGTCTGACTGGGGTGTGTCGCTCCAGATCAGCTGTATACATAGTATTGTTAGACTTATATTTACAAAAATGCTGCCATAGTGATAATCACATTCTTCATGTGATATTTGTGAACAACAACGCAGGGCGTGCTAACAACAGCTAACAATAGCCTGGTAGATTGGCATGTTTATTTCTGACTTCAACTGGAACGCCAATATGTTGGAGATGATGTCACTCCCAGTTCCGAGGTTACTGGAACGCAGCATTACGACAGTCGCTGCGCGTGCTCATGGGTAGTAGAGTCTTTATGTTGCCGGTAATAGATTCTCCTCATAGCACCTTTGATTTCAAAAATGACCCAAAATACTCTGAAACGGGAACTGAAATACAATTTATAGTCCAACGAGGCATTAGCCTGTCCCACATAGCAAACCATAATCAGCTAATAAAAATTTTAGAACAGACAATATGGACTATTAATCCATCCAGCAATAGCACTTATCCCTGTACCAGCACCAGCCAATCACAGGGTAACATCCAGAGACAAAAAACTATTCACGCTCACATTCATATCCAAGGACAATTTGAAGTAACCAATCAACCTGATGCACAAATTTTTATCACAGGCTCTCTAACTTTTTATTTCTATTCAAAAAGGGGAAAAATAGGAGAGAGCAAACTAAACTACCTTAAGGAAGGACTTAGTGGTACTAGAAATTCATAGAACTTTATTCTTAATTGTCCTCAATGAAAAATGATCCTTTAACTTTAACTTTTGTTTACACTAATGTCATTAAATAAGACACAGTTTTGTCTCTGAGATGTAAGGGGTTTGCGTGGGGAAGTCAAACAGAGAAAAGTGTTTGCTTTACTGAAAAAGAAGAGAGTAAATGTGGCCTGATTGCAGGAGTCACATCTAGAAGACAGGGAACATCTTAAACTCACTCACAAATGGGCTGGACATGCCTACTCTTCTTCTTTCACCTCTGGAATTGTCATGCTTATCAATAAGAATCTGCAATTTCAATTGATAACCTGTATCAAAGATAAATATGGTAGATTTGTGATTGTTAAAGGCCTCCTGTGGGGTGAAGAAATTACCATTATGAATCTCCGCTTTACTTTACTCCCCAGATTTTTTACTCCAACTTTTTTTATTGAACTTTTCATGTACAAATCATGTATAGTTCACATTGTATATATCACAAAGGATATAAAGCTAGAGAAAAATTAGGGTTTGTACATCTCCCCAGATTTTTTAACAAAAGCTTTTTTCTGAGTCTGCAGAATTATCCTCAACTGTGGCCTTGGTGGTGGTGGTGGTGGTGGTGGGGGGGGGGCTTTAATTGTTTGCTCAGTCCTGTAATTGACAGACATCCTTCTCGAAACTCACCTCTGACAAATCAGGCTAATGCTCTCTCAGCAATCCTTGAGGAGATGGGTTTGGTTGATGCATGGTGATTCTTTCATCTATCTGATAAAGGGTTCACTTTTTACTCCCCTGCTCACAAATGCCACACTCAAATAGATTATTTTTTCATACCAAAATTACTGACGCAACGTGTGCTATCCTGTGAGATTGGTAATATTGTTGTTAGTGACAATGCAATTTTACTCTTAGACTTCACTGTCAGTGGAGATTTTGCAAAAAGTAGAAGTTGGGAGATATGATCCATTTCTCTTGAAAGATGAGAAATTTACATCCTACCTGATAAATGAATATAAGATATTTCTTTATATAAATTGTCAGTCTACTAACAACCCATCCTTATTATGGGAGACATCCAAAGCCTTTATTAGGGGGTTAATTATTAGCTACTCAGCTTCAAAACAATGAAAACGGCTGGAACAGCAACTAAAACTTGAGAAAGAACTGGAGAACCTAATGTGCACATTTTTGGTCTGTGGGAGGAAGCCGGGATGCCTGAAAAGAACCCACTCATGTACATTAAGAACATGCAAACTCCACACTGAAAGGCCCTGACCAACGTAGGAATTGAACCAGAGACCTTGCTGCTGCGAGGCACATGCACTACCTGTTGCACCATCTTTCCACCCAATATAAACTATTTTAATAGATCAATTAATGTTCATACATTGACGTCAAATTACTAAGGTATAAATACTTTTTTTTTTGCCTTGAGTAAAGATAAGAAAGTTACCCAAACAGAAAATTTACAAAACTTTGACCATTAAAGTATATTTTTAAGAGTTTGACAGGCTGTCAAGCTGCACCTTAAAGCTTGGGCTGGAGAAAAAATTGTCTGTTGTGTTTTGCTTGTAGTGAACAATATGTAATCATTTGCTGTGATTGGTTAACACTTCTCTGAAAGAACACCCAAGATACACAAGAAAACATTAATTTAACCCTTGTAACATGTAACATGGTATTTAAATTCCCTTCCAAAAGACCTTGATTGTCTTACATTTTAATTTAAAATGTAAGACAACCCACTGTCACACCATATACTCAGGCAAAATGCATTACCACTTAAAAATATAATTAATTTCCATAATAGTCTTAAATAACTAATTTATTTTGTTTTTTTCAATCTTTTTCTGTTGCCTGGTTGTACACTTCTCACAGGCGGACACATCAGTCCAGTTAATGAATCGAAGAAGACTTGATTATGATGCTAAAATGCAAACTGTCAAAAACGCGTTTAGAAAAGTCAACTTTCACACACAAGACTTTTGAAGCTGCAAAGGGACTGTTTGCAAAACAAAAAAAATTCCAAGTTAAATCCAAATAGTCACCAAGTTTGTTCTGACTGACAGGTTTCTCTGTCACGAAAAATAAACTCGAGGCTTCAATTCTGTTCAGCTGCTTTATTTCAGAAGCTTTATATCTGGAGTTTAATTAATTTACTCCCTTGTCCCCTAGGATAAGAGGGATGAATAGAATATTAAAACAACACAAGAAGAGATCCTGGTTTCTTTAGAAGGGGACAGAACAGACCCTGTTTATGCTTGTAAACAGGGTGATGTTTACCCAGGGGTGAAATAGGCCTCCACATGCTGATAAAAAAGAAAACTGTTTTATGCTTGTTCTTAAAAATTATAATCAGAGGCACCATATGGGGAATGATAGAAAGATTCTCAGGGCCCATGGCCAGCCGGGGTCGAAAAAGCATAAGAGATTTTTTTTTTTTTTCTAATTAAACCATATTTAAAATCCACAGTCGAGGATTTGCATTAGACAAGGAATGGACAAATGACAGCCTCGGAGTCATATGTGGCCCTCCAGTTTCATTTTTCCAGCCTGTTAGTCTCTTTGACATATAATAATCTTTATTAATTAAATAAAACTAGCAGAATCATCCATGATATCATTACGAAGAAAAAAGCTTAAATTGACTGGTAATGTTTCTGTGAAAAAATCCTTTGTGCATTTGTCAAAGTAAAATAATAATAAATGCAAAGTATATTTGATAACCAGTAGATTCTTTAATTCCTGCATCAACACAATAGTTGATACTATTTTATGTTTCGCCCATTAGCTTAAGTATTGCTAAATACATTTGAATCTCAATATGTATAAATGTTGCTAAAGTAAATTCCCATGAGAACTATGTACATTACTTTGGAGATAACATTGTCTAGACCTTTTTTCTCTACATTATCACAGATTAACTTTCATTTTGGGATCAGATATGAAGCTGTGTACACTCATATGCAGGCATCCTTTCTGTGCATAATCATTACATGTTCAGGAATGTATCAAAATCAAGTATTAATACTTTCACAAGTTCAATGAATAATAAATAACACCAAATGATAACTCGAGTAAGATGTTTATCTGTTAAGTTCTATGGACTGTTCTAAAACTTTCTTTGTGCCAAGGCAGCACCACTTCCTGTGCCATGTGACTGTAGAGACCAATCAATGTGTTAAACGAACAAAACTACAAAACCTTACATTAGAGTAGTCTTTTTATGTGTTGTCATATTTATGGAATAATTATCAAGTCATCCCACATCCATTTGTCAGTTGAGTGTGTAATGGTGGAAAATCTCCTGAGTATATTTTCTTTTGACTAAAACTTGAAAGTAAACTCTCTTTAAAGGTGCTATGAGGAGAATCTATTACCGGCGACATTAAGACTCTGCTACCCATGAGCACACGAGGTGACTGTTGTAATGCTGCGTTCCAGTAACCTCGGAACTGGGAGTGACATAATCTCCGACTTATCGGCATTCCAGTTGAAGTCGGATAAAAACATGCCGATCTACCAGGCTATTGTTAGCTGCTGATAGCACGCCCTGCGTTGTTGTTCACAAATATCACACGAAAAATGTGATTATCACGATGGCAGCATTTTTGTAAATATAAGTCGAACAATACGATGTATACAGCTGATCTAGAGCAACACACCCCAGTCAGAAATGCAAATAAATGGATTATTACAGGAGCTAAATAACTGTTCACACTGGGGGCATCCATCTTCGATTGTCAACTCGGGGGTGGGGAGGTTTCCCCGAGTTCCCGGTAGGAAATTCAGACATGGGGAGCGTTCCAGTTGCAGTTTCCTACACAGAACCCAGAAATTCCTACTTCTGACTACAACTGGAACGCACCAAAAGACGTGACCCAAGCCAAAGCTTGTGTTTGTTGTTTTGTTGCTAATGAATGCAGCTCTGACCTTCCTCAGAACTCTGCATTGCTTTATAACTTCTTTTTTCAACAACTTACAGAGATGAGGTAATGTATCTCGTCCTAGTTACGTAGCGGTAGTTTCTGATGTGAGACAACAAGCAATTTTTTAGAAAACTTAGTATCGTAATTTTACAGCTGGCTATATATCACTACTTACAGCCCGGTGCTCTAAGACGTGTCCGAATAATATAAATTTGCTCTAGTTTTAATTGTCTTGTTCCTGAAGTTGAGTATCCAGGCCAGTCCAGCTCTGTATTTTGATGCTATGAAACTCATCTTAAAGTGAGTATTTGATCAGGCATATATCTAAAAGTGAGACTTTTTTGTAATTACTAAGAAACTCCTCACAGTCCCTTTAAGACCCGATGGTCTAAAGCAGACATTTCTTTCAGTTTTTGTTATGTCCAATGTCTGATTTTCACTGAAGACCTGTGCTTTACTTAGTCTGTCCAGCCTCCACATCATTTCATCTCTTTTGTTTCAGCTTGTTTGATTGTTTTATAATAATGTCGACAAAGGCCTAGATTTGATTTATATTCTTGTTTTTCACTTCATCAGGCACTGGACGAGTTGTTTTTTCTGTCTGTATGTCTTTGCCTTTACTTCAAAGTGAATGTAATCCACCACAATCATAATGAAGGAATAAAAACACAAGGTTAAAGTTTTTTTCAAATGATACGATTAACTTTAATCAAACAGAATCTCCACAGCTAATCACTGTTTTTAATTCAAGCCTGTTTAATGAATCCATTTGTTTTGCCTTTAATGAATAAATCAAAGACTCCAAGAGTCAGAGCTGTCTGGTATCCCGAGCTCAAGATAAAAAGCTTGCCTTAAAGTATGTTTCAACAATAGTATCATTAAGTCAAACACTTTTCATTTTAGGGCCATTTCAACCCTTTAAAGCCTGAAAAACAAATTACAGCCACAAAGTTCTAACTCTCTGAGCTGAAATGTTTATTTCACTCTCTACAGAAATCCAAGGAAAATCTAAATTCCTAGAAAATGTTACATATTTATTTTTTGTATCTCATTTGATACAATTAGTGTTTTGGCAGCTGATAATCCACTTGAGGACAATTTTTTGGTACTTGGTTGTTCATATGGATTAGCTAGAGGTATCATTAAAGTATGTATAAAATATAATGCAAAAGGCTTTAAGGGGTTAGGTCTCCATGTCCTCTTTCTGCTCATGGCGGTGGAGCAGCAGATTTTGTTTCTAAAGCCAAAACAAGCTCTGAAGCTTCTGCAGTACAAATTCAACACCACCGTATTGTTTCTGTTGTCAGGGTTCAGCTATGCATTTTAAAGGGACTGTGAGGAGTTCTTTAGTAATGACAAAAAAATCTCACTTTTAGATATATGCTTGATCGAAATACACACTTTAAGATGAGTTTTATAGCATCAAAATAGGTTATCTATAAATGCTATTCCTTAGCTTTGCGAATCAGGTCAGACAGGACTGGACTGGCCTGGATACTCAACTTTCGGAACAAGACAATTAAAACTAGAGCAAATTTATATTATTCGGACACGTCTTAGAGCACCGGGCTGTAAGTGATATATAGCCGGCTATAAAACTATGATACGATATGATATGCTAAGTTTTCCAAAAATTGCTTGTTGTCACACATCAAAAACTACCGATACGTAACTAGAAAGAGCTACATTACCTCGTCGCTTTGCATCCTGTAAGCTGTTGAAAAAAGAAGTTGTAAAGCAATGCAGAGTTTTGAGTAAGGTCCGAACAGCATTTATTAGCATCACAACAAACACACGCTTTGGCTTGGGTTACGTCTTTTGGTGCGTTCCAGTTGTAGTCAGAAGTAGGAATTTCCCAGTTCTGAGTAGAAAACTGCAACTGGAACGTCCCCCGAAGTCTGAATTTCCTACTGGGAACTCGGTGAAACCTTGCCACAGTTCACAGTGTGAACAGTTATTTAGCTCCTGTAATAATCCAGTTATTTGCACTTCTGACTGGGGTGTGTCGCTCTAGATCAGCTGTACATAGTACTTACAAAAATGCTGCCATAGTGATAATCACATTCTTCATGTGACATTTGTGAACAACAACGCAGGGCGTGCTAACAACAGCTAACAATAGCCTTGTAGATCGGCATTTTTTTTTCCTGATTTCAACTGGAACGCCGATAAGTCGGAGATGATGTCACTCCCAGTTCCGAGGTTACTGGAACGCAGCATTACGACAGTCGCCGCATGTGCTCATGGGTAGCAGAGTCTTTATGTCGCCGGTAATAGATTCTCCTCATAGCACCTTTAAGGGAGAGGTGGGCCTGTGGCACCATTGTTTCTGAAGCTATCTGTATTCATTGTCCACACGGAAACACTTGACCAGCTTGATCTGTTTTCAAATATGTGTTTACAGGCACCCAAACAAACTTGTCCTGGCGAAAACATAACTGCCTTGGCGGAGACTAACAATGTGAAACACTTAGCTTTAGAGCTGCCTTATGTTTTGATATTTTTTTATAACATAACCATGAATAAAGTTAAACCAATTCTGTTTGCAAAACATCAAAATATCAATTTAGACAGATGTACTAGAAATGCTTGAACAGAAGCTGTTATTTATAGAGTTCTGTTTGTCAAGTGTCTTTACAGAAAAAAAAAAGTTTGGGACTTTCATCCCTGTTTTCAGGTGTTTACATTTATCAGCAACATATCCGTCTGCTTCTGCCTCAGAGTCCATCTTCCTCTCACTTTGCTGCTGTTACCATCTGATCACTTCTCACTAAACTCAGCATCTATATTAAGCAGCCCACTGTTCTGCTGTCTGCATTGATGTAATGATGGTTTCTCAGAATAATCGGCGGCGCTGCCTCTCATCACTTTGACGTCGTCGCAGTGAGCTCCGGAACTTTGAAGATGCATTTTTTCTGCTGAAGGTGAAACAAGCTGCCAATTAATGATAAAACTGTCGCCTCCTCTAACATAAACTGACGGACTGTCTCAACGCGTTACAGAAGGACACAGCACACATGCAGAAGGGAAGCTTTTTGGCTTTTAAAGTTGACAGGTGTTTTCATGATGCACACAGACACTGGCTGCCAATAAAAATAACTTCTTACATTTTGTTTCCATTATAGCAGCAGCAAATTTACAGCTGTAACTTATTACAAGTAAAGGCTGAGCTCTGATTGTAGATTATTATAGTACGGAGAAATGTTTCAGGTGAGGCTATTTTTAATTTGGTTGATCCTGTGCTGTGCAAAGAAATGGCAAAGTTTAAAGTACACAAAAATGGAGACACAATTCCTTAAGATAATTTTGTTCAAGCACTTTCATCCTTCAAGTGTAAAAAGAAAATGGTTTTGTGTGGTACTTTTATTTTTAGAATGAGCTTAAATCATTTTGAGTCCACTCACTTTTGGTATGAGGTTCTCCATCATCATCTTCCACAATATACACTCACTGGCCACTTAATTAGGTACACTTTGCTTATCTCTTTAACTCCCAGCTCATCTATTTGGGATAAGTCAGTAAATTCAGGAATATTTAATGTTTTAATGTTTTGTTTCTGCCAATGTTTAAGGATACAGAAAAAAACTACAAACAAAATCAAAATAACTGATATTTTCTTTGTGTATGATTTACAAAGCTAAAATCTATTATAACCATCATCACTTTAAATACTTTACCATTTGCTATAATCTATTTTAAGTTATTTTTTGCAATTTTATTTACAAAGATTTCTGCCTTCTGTAATTGATTTTGTCCCAAATATTTGTGCATTTTTATGTCATCATGTAATCAACTGTTAGCTTTTAAAACAAGAAAATATCTGATTTTTGTTTTTTTGCATTTTCGCTGTTCCCTGAAATGTTAACAGTATCAAACAATGATTTGATTTGTTCTGGGCTTTAAAAAAAAAAAAAAAACTTGAACTATCACTGAATTTAATGATGACCTCTGCCAAAAAGTTGAGCTGGTAGTTAAAGGGTGATACTACATGACTCCCTTTGCCTTCAAACCTGCCTGAAATTTTTATGGCATAATCTTACCAGCCACAACCAGCCTGAACCAGTAATACAAGGCAGGAAGGATTTGTGCTTTCATGTTTGTGCTGCTGAAAACAAGCTTAAAAATCCCAGTAGATCATCGGTTTTTGAAATATTTAGACAAAAGGTCTTGCACCAACAACCATGCCACATTCAAAATCACTTAATAAGTCACTTTTATTCTTCCTTCTAGTGCTCGTTTTGGATTTAGCAAGTTGTTGGGCCTTGTCTACATGACCTTGTTATCAACTAGATAAATAGACATGTCTGCGCAGTCTTAATAACACATTCCTTAAATCTAGAAGAGTTTTGTTCTCAACATTTTCTGTCTTGTTCCTGCTGCTGTGTTGATTATGGCACATCTTTTTTCTGCCTCTTCAATAATCCTACCAATCATGTGTATACTGCAGCTTGCATCTTCATGTCTCAGATTCCATATGACATGCACAGCTGAAATGCTGAATCAACGCAGGGGGCGTATGACAGCTATCAAGCATCCATATGGATAACAAGTCAGCAAGTAAAATCTCAGGCCATACAGCACCCTACAGGAACAGTCTTTCATTACTGTTTCACATCTTATTTCGAAGTGATTGCATCTTCTTTGGGGTAAAATGAACAGCACTTCCTGGACATATGGACATTTTTACACCATACATTGAGTCGGTACATATTCCCTGTTTAGCATATTCAGTGCTATAATGGCTAAATTTGCAGGTACACAGACAGATTTTTATAATCCTAACCGATTCTGAAACAGTGAGAGAGAATCTCATGAAGACACATATATCAGATTTATTTGTTTTCTTTCTGTAGTGTGTGTTGTGCCACAAAGAGAGAGACATTGGACACTAGACAAACTGATTAATTTACCAAGGAGGCAGTGTCTCTTCACTTGCAGCTTGTCATCTCCATGATTACATGCAACTTCAATGTAAACAAACATGGTGGACGATGTCAGGAGGCTAAATGCAGCTAGCAGTTAGCTTCCTATAACAACCTTTGCAGTTGTGATCCTCCCATTATTTGTTTGTTAGATGTAATTAACAGGTTATGCTGTTTTCATGCTCATGTTTTTTAAAACAAATCAGTGAGCTGGACCTCCACTTTGACATCCATCTGACTTGATACTTCACCTTTACTCTCGTTACCATGGCTGTGTTTACTTCCAGCCTCAGCCAGCTCGCTAATTAATTTTGATCTGGTCCATTTCCCAATGCACTCACATACTGTGTACAGGTCTTCTGATCACAAATACTGAACATGTTTAAAATTTACAATTTCAAGTAAGAGGGGCCCTAATTATCAGATCAGATATAATTTACGACCTCCAGATAATCCGATATTTTACTCCTCTGAGTCTGTGCCTCTGAGTTTAATTGGAAGTGAAGGTCCAAACCAAAAGTTGGCCCAATTGTTGGGTTGTGTGTACTCTGGTTTAGACACACAGAAAGAACAACAATTATACAAAATATGCAGTGTAGCTCAGAGGAATTGTTTGAAACTTCTTCCAAAATATGTGAAAATATAAGAAGAAGAAAGTTGAAGGGATCAATACGTCAAAATTATAATTCAGAATATATCTAAATTACAATAACCATCAGACCAGAAAATAAAACATGCACATATCTATCACTAGAGCAATATAGTTTATAAAAAACCCCAATACAAATACATAAGGTCATAAATGAGGCCCTTTGTAACATTTCATACAAAGGCATTTTTTGTTAGATGGGAATAACAAATAGCAACTTGCTCCTGTATCTCTAAAATTTGACACTTGCAGTTTAAACATTAAGGAAGATTAACATCTAAAACTTGCCATGTGGTTTTAGATTTAACTCATCAAACTAAAAATAAAATCGACATCCAACTTTGCTGCCTGCTCATGGTGAAAGCAGTTGACTAAATCTCAAAGTACACCTCAATTCAGCTTTCTGTAACGTTTGCATCTAATGAAATTAGTGCTGTGCTTGATTGGATAAATTAAGCTTAGTGCGCTGATTTGTACACAGAAACATGTGAACCAAGATCAGAAGATGCATCAGTCAAGCTTTGTGTATCATGTACTGTAGCTGGCATCCATCAACAGGCTGCAGGACTTCAACAGCTGTTGAACATGAGGCACATTAAAATGTTAATCTTTCTTTTAAAGTCACAAGTAGCTTTGAGGTTTTTAACTTGAAATGCTACTGCTTTCAAGCCGAAACACTGAATTTGTCACGCACTTCCACTCACATTCATCCACACACATAGAGCTGTCCTTTAGCAGCCCCCTTTTTTCCCCCCAGCTAACTTCACCCTGGACTGTTTTGCTGAGAAAGTGAAATATAAGAGCACGAGAGGTTATGTTGTTCTGCAATCTATGTTAGCCTTTTGAACTTCAAATTTGCATAACACCATCAACTGTTTTAGAGACAGTGCTTATACATGCTGAAGCACAACTTAAGGCTGTGTGGGTGGGCAGGTTGTCATCTCTCTCGGAGCTGTGTTCCTGCTCCATCCTTGATGAATAACTATTTGCATTATATAAACCCCCACACTCTACCTATTGTTTCCAAAAGGAACATAAGGCTTTAAAATAACGCCAACTTGAAGTTTGATTTGACCTTTTCAACAAAACAAAATACTGAAAAACTTTAATTCAACTTCATTGAAAGTAAAATCTAACAAAATGGAGGACAAAGTAAAACTGGTTTATATCTGGTAGCATAAACTCACCCACAAAAAACTCCTCAAGAGACAGATGACCTCCTAAGTTGTTATGTAAAAGTAAAAGAAATATATTTTGAAAAGCTCTTGTTTTTGTGAAGACTCACTTCTTGTGTAAATATAATGAAAAAAGTTTTTTTTTATATTTGAAGGAATTAAATTTTACCATCTGTTGGGTGTTTTGAAACTCAGCCATGAGCAGGAGGAGAACAGTTTTAAACAGGGCCGCTGAGTGAGCTCAGGAGCAATAGGTAAAACTTATGTCTGTCTGTCTGTCTTTGCCGGGGGACTGATTGTCCCTCTTATCCTCTGATATCTCCCTCTCTGAGGAACAGCACTATTTTTTTTTATCTCTGTTGGGGACAGCTGGTAGTGCTAAGAAACAACTGCCTTTCTGAACCTGTATCTTGGGTGTCAAACACATTGGTATGCAGCCATTGGTAACATTAGCAATTGATGACTGATTAACATTACATAAGATAGGAAAACACATTTTTTACCAATTCAAAATGAATTGGTAAAAATAAGACAAGACAGCAGAATAAGTTGGTGGAGTGGTAAAATATATCCATGGACTTCACCAAAGGATGACACACCAGTCCAGCATCAAGTCCAGACGAGGGAATTCCCTGTCTGGCTATCTAAGGCTGTTTGACTTTGTAAATACAAGAGATATGATAAATAAGCCGACTCTGCCTTTTAGTGGTCAAAGCTGCCCACCCAAATGCTTGCAATGAAATCCCATTTAATTAATATATAAACATGTTACCCTTGCAACTTTTATTTTATGGGTATATAATTTTTACCCTGAAAATAATCCTTTTAGACCCCCAGTGGCTGGAAGCTGGGCTGGCATTTGGCTGGGAGGGGAAAATTGTAGCAGCTGCATCTGTACAAGGTCCTACAGTTAGCCCTTATAGGTTTTAGTAGACCTAATACTGGCCAACCAAGATTTATGCTAAACACATTAATACTGTTGGTGTTTCATTTGTTCAAGGTCTGGATAGTATTTTATTCTTCGGCGACAATGGGAGTTAAATTATTTTTAAAAAATCTACCATGTGTATTTAAAAGCATTAAAGTTAGCGCAGCAGATGAAAAACAGACCATGCTTTCTACAACTCTGCCTAGACTTTGCAGAGACCAGCCATATACTGTCCAAAAATGGTCTTTGTGGAGGAAAAGCTGAAAAAACTCATAAAAAAATCATCTTTAAGGTGCAAACAAGGCCAACAATTACAGCAATGCATAAAACAACAGACTACTAGCAGCAAGTGCATCAGACTGATCGGTAAAAATTATAAGTATTTGGCTGTGACTGAAAGCAGTTTATTCACAAAAGGGCTGGGATTGGTAAAACAGTAAATACAGAGAAGTGTGGACGAGGTTGCCTACAAGTTTGGGGTTGAAGCTTTGTAATGGGGTTGAAGATTTGATCAGGATTTAAATGGATTGATGGAGTCTTCAATGCAAGGAAATACAGATCCATCATTGATTCAGCCAGTGTCATGAAGAACTATCCTTAGTAGAAAGAGGACCATGTGATGTCATGGCCTCCATAGAGGCCTGATCTCCAAAACATTAGGTTTTTCTGTGAGAACATAAAAAGAAAGAATAATTTGAGCCACACTACATTCACACAACACGGTCATCAAAATGTTTGAAACAACCTAGGTCCTTCAAAAACTGTGTGCAAGTGTATGGAAGAACTGATGGTAGTTTAAAGGCAAAGGGTGCTCACACGAAAACTGATCTGACATATTTATTTCCTATTCTTGTTTTATTTGTTAATTGATCAAAAATATAAACTATAAATAGCCCTTTTCGTCATAGTATTGTCAGTTTAGAGTAAGTTTTCACATCTGCCTTGGACTTTTGCAGGGGTCTGTAAATGTTCTTATGACAAAAGAAAACAGTGTGTATTTTATATCTGACAGATACCAGGTCATTTTTTTGAATTTCATGTTAAACTAAAGCATTGTAAACATTTTTTAAAAAAGAAAAAATGCTACACAATATTGTAAGAGTAGATCAAATTTGAACAAGTATTTGACACATGAGGCCCATTGACAAAATGTGGTAATGATGAATAAATAGGAAGTATTTTTTCCATTTAGGTGGTGCAAGGTTTAATGCTTTTGATAAGGGCTTGTAACACAGTTTAAATGGTTGACTAGCACATGGTCAAGCTGATCTGTAAAAAAAAACACCTGCCTGAGCTACTCTTGCGTACAGGTTCTGTTTACTTGTATCACTGCTCTGTTTTGAGATTGAGATTTATTCTTACTTGTGGGGAAGGTGAGTAATCTCACCTGTTGACATGATCCACTGTGATTGGCAGAACTATTTAAGAGTACAGAAGATGAAACCAAGAATCGTGAACATGCGAGAGGACAATGATTCACATCAACTGCCAATCTTTTTATCAACAACCTTCTGTCCGCATGTACAGTTAGAGCTACAGAATATTCTTAGCAACTGCACATGTATTGCCCACACAAGTCATACAAGAACGAGCAGTGATGACTGGATATTGTAGATGACCATGTGAAGACAGGCAAAGTGTGAAAACTTATCTGCTTTAAATGACATGAATGTTTTTTTCTGCAAAAAAACCACCTGTTTATTCATAATTAAGATCCCACATTATGCAAAATACACTTTTTAAAGTTGTTCTATAAACATACAGTATGTGTCCATGACAGGTCTGCAACCCTAGCAGACATGAGAATTCCCCTGTCTCCCACTGAGGGTTCATCTACTACCCCTCATGCAAATCACTTCCAGATCCAGGTGGTTGTTTTTATTTCAAAACATAAAACATGGCTAAAAACTGCTCAGTATTGGCAAATATAGATCAAGCTTTATGAAGCCCTGAAAATATTAATTTTATGCAAGAGATGCTTTATAAGTAGCACTGAGAATGAGCAGCTGAATATCACCTAAAAAGCTAGATTAATCAATCAAACATGAGAAGAAAATGTAAACTCCCGGTATTACTCTGGAGTACAAGTGGTGCTTATTAAACAATATTGTTAAGTAGGGGTGTAACGGTACATGTATCTGTGCCAAACTGCTCGAAACGGATGTTCGGTTCGGTACAGTGCTGTATTTGAACGAGTACAGAAATTTTACATTAGCCGCTGCACATGACCCTTTAATATTCACGGGGGCACTCGTCTATGATTGGCATGGTTAGGGCAGCCTTTTTAATATTCATTAGGAAAGTGGTCTGTGATTCGTGCTCTTGCGATCATGTACATATCATTTGGACATGATGTCTCATGGTGAGCTAATTCGAAGACAAATGTCAAAGAGCTTCCGTAACCACAAAAGCTTTTGTCTGAATTGTGCATTATGGCTACTGCGAGCGACCAACCAGAGCTTGGAGACCCTCTCCCGTAGCTGAAATCTCCTGTTTGGGAACACTTTGGCTTCCTGGTGAAATATTGCAAGAGAGAAAGACAGGTGGATAAAAAGAAGGCGGTGTGCCGATACTGTTCAACTGAGGTCGGGTATTTTCCGACAGCACGTCAAACATGCCAGCTCACCTGAAACGGCACTACTCAAGTGTAAAGATTTCCATGTTAAGGAAAAAAAAACACCGTACTGCAAATTAAACTACCGTCTGCATTCATGCAGCCTCTCCCAGACAATTCAGATAGGGCCAAAGCGATAACGCTATCCATCTGCGTTTTTATAGCATCGGATCGAAGACCATATTCAGTTGTGGAAAATGCTGGTTTTAAACACATGCTAAAGGTGACTGAGCCCCGGTATAAAGTACCCAGTCGTCCACATTTAAGCCAGGAATTTAAAAAGAAACTCTTTATTTTTTTAATTTCCTTCATTTTTTGTTTATTTATTTTATTGAACTTATTAGTATTAGCGAGCAGCACATTTAATATACTCTGGTTTTCAGTTTGTATAAAAAAAAAATAAAAAGACGAGGTACATACCGAACCGTAATTTTTGTGCTCCGTTACACCACTATTGGTAAGTTAAATTAAAACGGCCACTTGAAGTGATCTTTTGATGCAGAACAGTCTTCTGAAATGGCACATCAGTCTTTCCACCACAGGGGTCAACACAGCCAATCCTCATCTACTTTTTGGAAAAGTTGAAGACTCAACTGACCCCCTTTTGAGACTCACATCAAAAGGTGGGGAACACTTACACAATTAGTTTGACTCTTCTCCACTGTACACCTTATTGGTAAAACACGTTAGAAGCTTTAAGATCAAGCTTTTTGTGAACTCAGCACAGATTATTCTGATGTTGATGTCAGTGAACTGATGATAATAATGATGATGATACTGAGGTGACTTGACAAGGGGTTTTTTTTGTCAATTAACTTGGTTTAAAAAAAAAAAGGGACTGCCTCGAGTCCTTCATGGCAGTGCCTATTTCCAATCAAACTTGAACCAGTTTTGCTGTACCCTCGACTCCAGACTCTTGCTTGATTTGCACTTTCTGTACTCATGAATATATGTGACTTTGTTAAAAAAGCATCAGCTAAATGAAATTGTAACATTGTAACAGTCTCCAACAAGGCATGGGAAGGATGGTTCAATCTGAATTTAAAATTTTAAAAAATAGCAAGAGCTTGCACCTAAATGCACATAAATCTTAGGCCAGTGACTTGCTAACATCACATAGGGTGGCATACCAGTTTGTTCCACACCCTAACACCTGTTGGAAATATCATTGCAGATGTTACAAACTATTCATGGACTAAATGAACAGACTGGATTTGAGCAAAGAAAATCTCTCCCAGGAATTTGCACTCTGTCTCGCCCCCTTCACAATGTTAAGCTATAGCTCCCATCCACACGAAGACAAAACGCTTAACATTTTCAAAAAACAATCGTCATAAAGACGGAGGCGTCTCAGAAAATGTGTGCGTCAATGTGAATGCACTTGATACGCATGAAAAGGCTGTAAAACACATGCCAGGCATCTAGGGGTGCTGTAACGATATGACGGAAACAAGTGGAAACAGATGAAAAAACAGTGGGCATGCGCACTTGCGGTAGAAGTTATAAATAGAGATTATGATAAAGTGAACATAAAGTGCCGTAATGTGTCCTTGATAATTGTTTGTTCGACTCGGTGTCGATTGAGAAGAAAGAGATTTTGCTGCAACAGGGATCGTAGGGTCACTAGCTTCATCAGCACATATGCTTCAAGTACGTCGCCATTGTCGTTGTTGTTGCCGTGTGTGGCGCTTGCATGTCAATGAAGATATGAAACTATGATGTAAGCATTTCTGAAAACTTGCAGAGAGTCAGTAATCACGGAGCTGCGTATACGGCATTTCAAAATCTTTCCACTCTGGAACCTGGTTTCAAAAATGATTGTTTACAGACCCCCAAAACGCAGTCCTCGTATGGATGATACGCGGATTCTGCAAAAAACGTATGCGGTTTGTCTTCGTGTGGATGGGGTCTTCTGGTGTAAAACCTTAGCTTCACTGTGACCATCACTGAGGCAGGGTGGGGGTTTGAGTTGACCCCTATCTGCTCTGCCATCAGAGGTAGTTTCAGACACATAATAAGGATGAGAGGGGAGAATACTGGGCCAGCTGGGGAGCACCACTGGGACTATGTGTCTGCCTGTTAGTGAAACATGCCTAACATTGTGCTTACTTTCACATCCTTTAAAGTCAAATTAGACTGTGAATTGACATTGAAATCATGTCCCGTGTAATGATGTCTGACTTCCTCACAGGGCTTTTGTGCAAGTAAAAAGGGCTTGTAACCTCTACTGCTACTTCAGACGGCCTCCAAGACACTTGAGAAATTTCAGTTGTTGGTACCTCTACTTTTGCTTAATTTTCAACTCCTAAAATTTCCACTTGATTCAAACCCTGTAACAAACCACACATCAAATAGCATATCCCTGAGCTATGATCTTTGGTGTGTCTCAAGAGGTGCCTAATCCCCTGTAAAATGTTGTTTCCCAACAAGTAACTAAACAGTTTCATCTCAGCTATTCACTGATTGGTTTAACCACAAGAAATTTCCAAGACCACAATTCTCAGATTAAGCACACATTAAAGGTCCAATGGAGAACACACAATTAAGATTGACATATGATTTTGACATTCATTTCCACATTGCCATGCTTGAATAACTGTCAAGATGGCAGCTAGCATAAACACCAGATGTCTGGACCGCTGAGGTTTTTCCCCAAGACAGAGGAGCGTGTAAAAGTGTGGGTGTGTTCAGACTCAGAGAAGCTGTTTGCTGATTGTGATTCTTCTTTTTCTCTAATGATCTCCACCAGGAGAGGAGAGCCACTTCCGAATGACTGACATCTCAGCAGGAGGGATTTGATCAGTCCAAAGCAATCGAATACGAGGTGCCAGAAAAATGCTGCTATCATTATGCAGCACAAAAACACAGACGAGTTCTTCCCCCGAGGTGCACAGGAAAATACACAAATGTCTCCTGGTACATTCAGTGTCATGACAAAAGGTAATGTGTTATGCTGGGCTGTGTTTGTGTAAAATGAATCACTGAAGAACACCTTATGGCAATTTGACCTTTGCCTGTCAAATCTGAATGTGTCCATGTAAACAAGTGACAGCTGCTGCTTAGGGTCCAAAGTCAATAAAAAGCTGACAAACTCCACAGCTCATTTGCAAATGTAGCTCTGTGGCTGTGATGAATCAAAGAAAATAGAAATTAAATACTTAGACTTATCTGGTAAACCCACAAAACCAAAAAGCATTGGTCCTCTAAATGTAAAACCAAATTGAAGAACAAAAAAGACATTTGTGATCGACACAAAACAATATAATTCATTCAATGGTACAGTATTTTTTCATATACTGTAGCAGTTTAATATTTCTGTTGTGGGTAAGCTGCGTGCACGCCCTTCCTCCTCTGTTCAGCTGCAGTATGGACTGCTTCATTACTGTCAAGCAGAAACACACTGTACACTGTAGGGATGGGATAAAATATCGTTTGGCGAAATATTGAGATACAGAACGTGACGAAACACATCGAGTTTGAAAAAAATGGATTCCGAAATAAAGACGTCACGTCCGGTAACAGCGCATGTGACCAGATGAGACGACAACAAACATTAGCACCAACTACCTTGCCTCCAAAAAGCCGAATGATGGAGTCAAATGAGTCAAACTGAGGATGCTCCCCTGGATATAAGTCATCTGTCTGGCAGTATTTTGGCTTCTCATTAAAAAAGATGAAGACGACAATAGAGTAACTGACAAGACTAAGACGGTGTGAAAACTTTGCTATGCTGTCATTCCGTATACAGTCTCCAACACAACAAACATGAACCACCACCTTCAGCGTCACCATAAAATGTGAAGACGACCTGGGCGAAATCGAGCCTACCGCTCGTTAGCATACACTCTCTAACCTCTCTCGGGTTAGAGTGTGTGTTATTGTTGTGTTTGGCCTGTTAGGCCTTGTGTTTCCTGTGTGCAACTCGAACAAAACTAAATAAGTTGTAATTACACACTAATATTTTTTCTTTTTTTGAATATTGCATCATGACCGACCATATCGAGGTGCAGCGTATCGTGAGTTAAAGTGTATTGTCCTATCCCTAGTACCCTGCAATTACATGTGCCCATGTCTGCTCATGCCTATTAATCATCTTTAAAAAATCTGTTTTGGGACTATGACAGTACTATCGCATGCTGCTGTATAGTGAGTTATCTCTCCTGTGTTGCGGTGGGTAAATGTAGCTTGTTTGGATGCTACCACACAACATGATCAATGAAATAAGTAATCTAGCTAATGGCTATTTGACTGGCGAAACAACAATGCTACCACAAAGCTATGCAAAATTTTAAGTTAGCTTTTAATGACACTATTTGTTTTTTTTGTTACTGTCCATCATGCACTGCATAGACAGCAGAAGAGCCGAGGTTACATAATCTGGATTTTTTTCATCCTGTAAGCAAACTTTATGAACTTCATGACCAGACAGGAGAGGCAAATCCTCACAGACACACTCTATCATCTCTGAGAAGTTAAATGCAAAAGGTGAGATATATTTAATCAATTTTGCAGACAGGTTAGTCACACATAAAGTTTTCTCTGCTTAGCTTTTTTAAAAGAAAGGACAAAAAAATGCCTTTTAAAAAGACCAAAGTTAAATCACACCATGTTCTGATATTCAAACTGACTTGGAGTGCTTTTGTTATTCACTGTAAAATTGATGAAATTAAGGTACAAATCCAAACCCTCCGAGCCTCTTTAAGTTGCTAATTGTGAGTAATTACAGTGTGCCGATTGAACCAGGGATGAGGTGATGGGGGTCTGCATGTGGGTGGTAACACAATGTTCCACTTATTAAATGTGGCATCCTTCTCCTCCCTTGACATTCACCTTTCTCTCTGAGGGGGTGTAATGAGCAGGCTTATTTGTCAGAGATGTCTCCCTTTATTCAAAATGACCACAAAAAGGGCTGCTGCTAGGTATTTTAACAGAGAATACTCAGCATTCAAGTCAAATGTTTTATTTCTTTTCTGGGAGCTGTGATTAGGAGTAATTAATTTGTAAAGTATTATAAAGTCAGTGAACAGTCTACCATGAGTGTATTCATCAAATAAATTTAAGAATTATACAAAAAGAAAATATTATTTTTGTGTGATGTCTGTCCTTTGTCTTTTTATTCAAATCAGTATTCAGACTGACATTCAGACACACATCAGATCAACAACAAAACATTTCAGAAGTATTTTATTTAAAGCTACTGTATGTTAAGTTATAGGTGGGTATTTTTTGGAAACAAAGATTTTCCTCTGTTGTTTTAACAAGTAACAAAACCCTAAAGCAAATGAATATGGAAATACTTTTTTGTTTGCATAGTTATTGTATCTTATCTAAGTCTAAATGAATTAATCTTAGCAAACTGTTTGAAAAGGCACACATAAAGATTTTCAAAATCTTAACTGATTTTGAAACTACGAGCAAAGACATGAACGCGAAGACAAATAAAAGCATCAGTGTCTGTATTGTTGTTGCAGGGGTGGGCAACTGGCGGCCCAGGGGCCATATGTGGCCCTTCACCTCGCCCAATGCGGCCCACCAGTCATTTCCGCAAAGAAGCAAAATAAAGTGGAAAAATGAAAACAACAAAACAACAGATGCTAAATATGATACATCATGAGTGACCAGTACCACACAATGCATAAATCTGGATAGGTGATGAAATATTTTTACTAACCTTAGATGGTTGGTACGTGCTTTATTTTTTTTTACAAGTCATGTAAGTTCCTACTCAGCTATGATTGTGTCTCTAAAAACATCTTATCATGCATTAAGATATAACTTACAGTCTTGGTAAAAAAAAAACATATTTGGAAACAATGGTAATGGTAATATATTTGAACTTTAAAAACTAGTAAACATTCATTCTTTTATTGCAGTGGTTCCCAAACTGGGGTACGTGTACCCCCAGGGGTACGCAAAGTGATGTACAAAACTTTAAGGTCTAAACAGTTGTTTCAGTAGTTCCGGCTCAAACAGATAAATGTTTGTATTGTGAGCTTTGATAAAGGCCTGAAGTGTTGGCAGAGAGGCTGAGGCATCTTGAAGAGGGAAATCTGTCCTAAATTATCTAAGATTCTGAAAATAACATACAGTAAGTTCAGTCAGACAGCCTTTTAATTAAAGCTTTAAGTTCATTAATGAAAATGTTTCAGAAATGTACATTTCTTTTTAAAGTGGACTGGTGTTGCCCACTGACATTGCTGGTAAATCAATCTATTTAGTCAGAAATAATTCACTTTAATACGTTTTATTTGTATGTTATGCATGTAAAATGTGGGAGGTGGGAGTGTGGCAGGCTTAAATATTTATTTTTCTCGGTGTTATAAGTGCATGAGAGTTGGGGGTACATGGCTGGAGGTCAAGTGTTGGAAGGGGTACAGGCTGTGAAAAGTTTGGGAACCACTGTTTTATTGCATTAAAAGAAGCTTAAATTAGTTTTAAATATGTGTCATGCTCATTTAGATCATTTTTGATTTTTAATTGTGTTTGAGTTAGAATATTTAAGTGTTGGTATAATCCTTGATTAAGTTTTATCTTTGGAATTTTGTGTTTATTTATAGATTTTTCTTTATTCAGAGTGCCAACAATACATAACAGTGCAGCCCTCGGGCACTTTAGAAAAGTTAATGTGGCCCTCTTGGTATTGATTTGGTCAAGTAACTTTTAGAGGCGGTCGATTGATCCTTAAGTGAATGGATTTTTCTCGTCATCGCTGTTAAACTGTGCATAATACAGGCTAGTTTGTGGATTTGTATATTTGTATGTAAGTGTCAATGTATGAATGGGTGGATGAGTGAGGGGGTGAGTGAGGGTGGGTTTGAGGTACAGAAAATATTTTTGGTTAATATAGAGAGAGTAAGTGGGGGTAGGACATGAAAAGCTTTTGCTTCTTCCTACTCTTTTTTCGGACATAATTAATGCTTTATTTAGTATTTAAGCTTTATTTAGTATTTAAGCAACTGGGGTATTATGTACTGTTATGGACTGTTTTATTTTCAACTGTTTTTTTCTTTTGTCCGAAATAAACTGAAACTGAAACTGAAACTGAAACTGAAACTGATAGTTGCCCACCCCTGTTGTAGAGAGCGGTGTGCCACAAAGGGAGAGACAGCAGTTCTCAAGAGGAACTTAGGGGTCCAAAGTATGCTAAGAAGTATCCCCCACACTATTATAACACCACTAGCCTCAATCATAAAAGGCAGGATGGATTCATGCTTTAATGTTTACACCAAATTCTGAGCCTACAATTGACCTTTTCACAGCAGAAAACATTTTTCCAAATTTCTATATCCAGTTTGGTGAGCCCATGAGAAGTGTAGACCCAGTTTCCTGTTCATTACTGATGGAAGTGACACATGATACGGCCTTCTGCTGCTTCAAGATTCAACATGTTGTGCATTTAGAAAATTTCTTCTGTATATCACTCCTGACCAGTGTTGGGCACGTTACTTTAAAAAAGTAATTAGTTATAGTTACTAATTACTTTTCCAAAAAAGTAACTGAATTACTAACAGAATTACTCCTACATAAATGTAATTATTTACCAGGGAAAGTAATTGATGCGTTACTTTTTTGAAAAAGCTTTTGCGACTTGAACTGTGTGTCTCCGTCTCTGTGTCCCTCCGTGTTGTTACCTGCCTGCTGCAGCAGCTCTGACATCATCAGCAGAGTTCTCTGTGTTTGTCTTCATTAGCTTTGAGATTTACTTACAACAGACAAACACTTTGCTTTAGGACATAATGTACACTTCACGTGTGTGTTCTTGTCTTTTACTTCTTGTACTTCCATCCTGAAAGCAGCAGTTTTAACTCCACAGACCGCTGCGGACTTGGTGTTGCTGCAGCTAGCCGCGTTGCCAGATTTTGTGATTGAAATAAGCATTTTTAAAGAGAGAAACCTACATGAAACGTGTTTTAATTTTAATCTACTTTACATTTCAATTTCAAACTTATATTCATTCTTTTTTGTCTCTTAATTTACTAATTTAACACAACATTTAACATCTTCATACAGAGGTGAAGGGAGAGGCTACTGTTATTTGTGACTCCATTATTGCTAAACAGTCTTTCTAACCTTGAATTTTGTAACCAAAAAGATATGTCAGGTTTTTATCTAAGTTGTATCTTAATCCTCTACAGCTTTATTATGGTGTAAACAGTAGTAGCCACATTAGAAATCAATTTAATTCTGGCTATAAGGATTTATTTTAGGAGGGAACATCATTTTTACAGGAACATTTTAATTTGTGTTAGGGTGAGATAAAATAATTTTTATAACTTCTGAATTGGGTTTATATTGATGATAGATCATGCACCAAATTCCTCCTGGGCTTTAGGGCACAAAAAGTCAAAATGAGCAACTGCACTATCGCAATGCAAGTTACAGAAAGTAGCTGAAAGTCGCTTATAATAGGCGGGCCTGGCAACTCTGGCATCGCGTCTACTCGTCTCTCTGTTAGCGGCGCAGCTTCTGTTTATGTCTAGCTGAGTGAGGCAGGTCGGATAACAGCTGCTTGACATCGGTGCAAGGTAACGTGCCACATTTGACTGTTGGTAACAGTAACAGCGTTGTAACGTTTGAAAAAGTAATTAATTAGATTACCTGCTACTGGGAAAAAACAATGGCATTAGTAACGGCGCTATTTCTAAAGCCATTACTCCCAGCACTGCTGTTGACGTTCTCTTTGTATCTTTTGCATCACTGGAAATGCTCTTTTTTAGACCATTCTCTGTATCTCCTCAGAAAGTTTCTTAATCACACAGACAAGCCAGATGATCTGCCACATTTAAAGTCATGCCCCTCATTCTGGTGCTTGGTTTGAAATTCAGCAGGTCATCTTACCATGTCTATATGCCTAAATGAATTTAGCTGCAGCCATGTGATTGGCTGATTGGTTATTTCAGTTGAAACAGTTAAACAGATGTACCTTATAAAGTGGTGGTGACTGCATTTATCATATATTTTAAACCCTCCCTCAGTAGCTGATGATTAATACCTATTCTCTGTGTATACCCCTGGCATGAATTTGCATATTCCTGTACAAATCTGTCAGCGAGGCCGCTCCGCAGAGCCGAGGCGGCAGCAGCCGGGCTTTCACCTCTCAGCGGACACACACAGAGCCGCCTCAAATAAGAGCTGTCACAACATCGATGGGTGCATTTAGAGGGAGTTGTTTAGTTATTAAGAGACATTGATTTTGTCGTGTGGATGTGCACAACGCCACTGAGGGACTGCCCTCCCCCGCTCTGCCTGCACCTCTTTTTCTCTTAGTTGCCTCCTCCATTCATCTTTTATTCCAGTGTTCACAACAGAGCATTCAGAGGAGTCTGTACTATTTTACGACAACACAAAAGAGATCGATTACATGTGTGTTCAAGCTCATTTTGTGGAACAGATCCAAGGTGTAACATGTAAACTTTGTTTTCAGATTTCTTTTATTTGACTGGAAGACAATGCAAAAAAAAAAAAAAAAAAATCTGGAATTTTCCAAAACGTTCTTTCTATCTTACTCAGTGACAAAGGCCATGTCCATACTTTAGCAGGTGCTTGTGAATGCACAGCTTTTATTGGCATTTTGGCTTTCTGTCAACACACAAACAGCATGCTGGATGAAGGAAAATGCACATTATTGAAAACTCCTGCCAGTGTCTGCCTCCATGTGGACAGGAAATACAGTGTTTTAGCCCTGGAACATAACTCTCCAATCTCTCCGCTGTGTGAAGTCACACTATGCACCATTACCATTTTTCTCACTTCAAAGTCACTGTTTTCTCAAGGATGGGAAAACACGAGTCCAGTGATCCACTGAATTCTGCTGCTTTGCTAAATTTAAAATGCCTGACTAACTTATTTTCTTGTACTTGTTTACTGTTCTTATTAGCACAAACTATTCCACTGGAGTGTGTTTTAAGACAATATTCCAGTCATGACTTGCTGTAAAAAGTGAATGTGACTTCAAATCCACTCATTCTGATTTATTTTTAAAGAGAACTGTATCTACTTGCTCAAATGTGAAAACTCAAGTAATGGTTGTAAAAAAAAAGAACTATGGTTGCTGCTTTTCTGTGAATTTAGGTAGTTAGATCTTGCTCTCACAATATGGGATATGCTTTGATGTAACAATTTGTGTGTCTGACTGGCAGTTCTTCTCACATAGGCTACGTTTACATGGAAACTCCTGACTTGAAAACACAAAGATTTTTCCTCTGAGTTTTCAAATTCTTCTCAGTTGAGATGGAGACGACTGAATCTGCTGTAGTATGCATGTCAGTTCAGTAGATGGCGGTGTACATCTGCAGAGAGGCACTGCTGCTACAATACAAGTATGAAGAAGAAAAACTCTTCACAAACAATAATGGCGAGTAGACGCACAGAGAGGCAGGAGTTCTTTTCTGGCCAACAAATCAGTTCAGACAAAAATCTGTCGGGATAGTTTTGTCTGGATAACAAACCGAGCACGGTAACACCGTAACAGACGGCCGAAGCTGTTGTTGTTCCTGGTATGCGGGCGCATCATGTGAAAGAGTACTGCGTATGCGGTGACGTCAGTGTTTCACCCTGAAACGCTCTGATTTGAGTTTACATGGTGCTTTTTGGAGAGTGTTTTGAAAACTTTCCACTCTGGAGCCCGTTTTCAAAAGTTACCATTTTCAAACAAAATGCAAAGCGGTTCAATGTAAGCGCAAGGCCAAAACACAACTTATCGGATTTGACTGTTTTCAGCGCCGTGTAAACGCAGCCTGAGTGTCAGTGAGTGTCAGTGAACAACATTAAGTGAGGATATCATGGTACAGCCAAATGCTTAATTGACCGTTTTAAATTCATCATGGAAATTATTTGAATTTACATTTAAACAGGACAAAATGAAACTTTTTGAGCCATCATATTTTGTTCAAAATGTAGAATAAACTAGCCTGAGTCATTGGATGGCATCCTGTGGTGACTCTAACTCTGTTTCTGTGATTGTGAGTTAAATCAAAGTTAGATGGATGCACCCATGCTTTCTCTAAACATGTAGTTTTAGCATAAGTTTGAGCATTGATTCACCAGTTTAATTGTCATCTCCTGCTTATTTTTTAAGAGACTTTTTCATGAATTGTTACTTTCAATTCATTTAAAATGGAATCAGTGGTTGGCCAATTAGAAGTTGTATTAATTAAATTGTTTTATCAATTTGTGTAAAATCTGAATCTAAATCAAAACAGGTGTTGTAATGTGATATCCCTGGGGTTAATGTCAGCTACAAGCACGCAAACGTGATAGTTTGTCCTCAGTGTATAATCATTTCATTTATTAATGTATAATTTTATCAAAAAAAGCAAAAACTTTTCTAACCAGAGGAGAGAGAGAGGTCATGACTTGCATCCATGTAGGCTGGATAATTTGATACAAGTTGGTGTAACATCAGCACTTCTTCTTTGTTATAAACCTGATGTTATGGCTTCAAATGTTCCAACATCCGCTGAGGATCTGCACTACCTTTGGTGAACATTATTAGATACTAAGGGCAAAAACTTGAGGCTGCTAAGTTGAATGAAAATGTTTGAAAGTCAACTTCTTTCTGATTACTGCTGTCAGTCTGTGCTCTCTGCCAATCACAAATGTTCTATTCACTTCCATTTACCGTGATGTTATGTTTATTATCTCTATTAGCATCATCTGGGGTCTTCAGTTAATTAAAGGTTGGTGGCTGTTGATATACATGATTACATATACATTCACTTCTCCCATCACTCTGATGCTGTTTAATACAACGCTCTGATTACACTGCAGATCCAGTGATTGTTTTCAAGTAACCATGTTGTTCCAACTCATAGCTGTGTTCACTGCTACTGCAGTTGAAACTAACAACTCTGCCCTGGGAATTTTATACCCATTTTTGATGTTTATTTTGCTTTAAATATTGACACCAACCTGACAATGGGACTGGCGATGTAAATAAGCCACCCTGCTATAATCCAACGTCAAACAAACATAACCAGGGATGTTTTTCATAATTACAGGGTCTGATCAAGCTCAAATTAAAAGACAAAACACGGTCAGTAAATATGGTCGAAAGTTAAAGTCTAACACAGTTTGTAAATTAGTCCACTTTTCCACAAAAAATGTGAAAATGTTACAACCAACATTACACGCTAAAAACAACAATTATCAGTGCATTTATAAGTTTTTGGTTTGGATGAGGCTGTTTTGAAAACTTCTCATGTGTGGGTGGGATTGTTGTTTAAAACAAGCTGGAGAAAAAACGCAATTTACAGAATACCCGCCTACATTTGGACATGGCCTACAGCACAGCTCTCTTGAGATAAACACAATTGTCTTCCTTCATCTGTGCTGGTAATCATCTGTAATCATCCAAATTATTATTTTTACAAGAGAAGTCAGCCTGCTCAGGCCTCAATAGCCTGTCATTGAGCAGATGCCTTTATTCACATGACTGCACTGAATAAATCAGCAGAATACACCAGCTATTTCCCTTTTCTCAGGAATTTTTGGTCGGTCACATCGTTTGATAAAGACTTGGTCCCAATGTGTGGAAACATTCTGTGTCTCAGACTAATATGCTAATGATTCTGACTGCTGGACTTATGCCCAAATGATGGACTAGGAGAATCGCTGTGCTCTGCAAACTGTGTGTCAGAAGTCAGACGGCCATTAGAGGAGTCTTTTCTCACCACTCAGGTGTGAGGACTGCTAATGGGGCTCAGAAGCCAGGGATCAAAATCTCACTTCATGCTTTGGTACGGGGATGTTTTGTGCTCTAACTAATGAAGCTTTGTATTCTGATCCTTTACATGGTTAACTGTAAGAGCCATATTCATGTTTTTGTTGGGTCAAGCTGTCAATCATGTTCACAATTGTGCCACTGGGTGTCGCTGTCCTATTGTTTAGGACACAGGTATAATACGCCCCATCCACACGAAGACAAAACGCTTAACAGTTTCCAAAACGATCGTCATTAAGACAAAGGCGTCTCAGAAATTGTGTGCGTCTATATGAGTGCACTCGATACACATCAAAACGCTGTAAAACACATGCCAGACCTCTAGGGCCGCTGTAACGATAAGACGGAAACAAGCGGAAACAGACGAAAAAACAGTGGGCATGCGCACTTGCGGCAAAAGTTGTTTACAGAGATTGTGATAAAATGATCGTAATGTGTCCTTGATAATTGTTTGTTCAACTCGGTGGTGATTGAGAAGAAGGAGAATTTGCTGCAACAGGGATAGTAGGGTCACTAGCTTCATCAGCACATGTGCTACACATACGCCGCCATTGTCGTTGCCGCGTGTGGCGCATGCGTGTCAATGAAGATATGAAACTATGATGTAAGCGTATCTGAAAACTTGTGGAGAGCCAGTAATCATGGAGCTGCGTATACGGAATTTCAAAATCTTTCCACTCTGGAACCTGGTTTCAAAAATAATCGTTTACAGACTCCCAAAACGCCATCTTTGTATGGATGATACGCAGATTCGGCAAAAAACGTATGCGTTTAGACCTCGGTTTGGCTTCGTGTGGATGGGGCCTAAGTGTGTCTATTGTGACGGTATGGGGGTGTTTTGACCGTGGAAGGACATATGGTTTCTGACCGCTATGACGGCAGGAAGAGACCGCAGCTGTATCGTTTGTTTCTTTTGTTCAACAAATGAAACCTTCTGACATTGTGTTGACTTTGCATGGCGCTGCAATAAAATGGCTAGTATTGTGATTTTTCGGTCGTGACTTGGTTCGCAGCATTATTGAAAAATCAAACAGTATTGTATTAACTCAAATAACAGTAAGTGCATCAGCCACCTCACTCTTAGGAGTCCAAACACATTGGCATTTATAGTATTGGACGAAAACTCTTTACTAATAGAAGGTGAAAATTTAACCACCAAGGGACTCTCAACCAGACCAGCCAACAACTGTTTCCTAGTGATTTTAAAAATAAATAACTAACAACATCTCTGGAGATAGTTCAGAAGTTTATCTAACACGGGCATACCTCACTTTTGTCAGAGAAAGAAATAATAATTTGTTTGTTGATCTTAAGTTGGATCAGAAGTAATAATCACTAAAAAGCAACTATGCTAATTATAATTGACCTATCACTGAATTTATGATGCAGGAGTATTATGTAGTGAGTAAAACAGTTACATTTTTAAATCATGAATGAAACACGAGTGTAGTTGAATTTGGAGACAGAAAACAAGCTTTAAAAGTTAAATATGGCCATTGTTTGGTGCAAAGTATATTAAAGAACAAGCGTCTTCCCTAAGTTCCACCTGATGCATGTGTTAGATATATGCCATGCTCTCATGATGTTAACATAGTGATGAACATCCCTTTGTGCCTCGTGAAGTGTTTGTCTGAAAATGAGGAGTGGTCAGGTGCAAAGCCAGTATGTTCCTAACGGGAGGATGCATAAATTGACTGCTCTTTAACTATCCAGCTTAAATCTCTGACTTGACAGACTTGCATGTAAATGCATCCTGTGTGAAACAACCATAACAGCGTCACAATCCAATGCAAAAAAGGTGAAAGTCAGTGTAAATAATCTAGCCTTTAGTTCATAAACTTTGATCAAACAACTTAAGGCTGGTTCGGAATTATGGAATCTACAAATACAAACAAAAAAATACATAAGAGCTCATTTGGTAAAGTACATGAACAAAGAAAACAACACTTAATGACCCTAAAAGACTATTCTCAACTTTGCAAATATAGAAATAGAGATCTGGTGCAGTGATTGCTCATTTTAACCCTTTAAGGCCCAAGACCATAGATTATAGCCTGAAAATTCTATTTTTTTGAAGCTGAAATGTTTGTCTCACTTTCTGCTAAAATCCATAAAAATCAAAATGTCCATAAAATTCAACATATAGATTTTTCAGATCTCATTTGATACATTGGGTGTTTTTGGCAACTGATAATCCATTTGAGGACATTTTTATCATTTATCTGATTGTATTAAGGTGTTTTTTTGTAATTTGTTGATCATATTGAGTATAAAGAGGTATTATAAAAGTATGTATCAAATATGATACATTTGTCTTTATAGGGTTAAAAGTGTCTACCTTGTCACTCATTCATGCTTTCTTTGGTTTCAAAGACTAGTTTGTACGTCATCAGAGCATTTCACAAACTTAAATAGAATAGTGAATAAATAGCCATTGTCATTCTCAAAGAATAATGAATTATAAAGTACACTTGAAATGACCCTGTGCCCGTTTCTGAGCACTTTAACTGAACTTTAATAATCATATACTATTACTCAGTAAACAATGTTCTGTATATTCTGACCTTCAAACACTATGTCTGTCTATGTCCTCTTTAGGCATCCATATGTGGGTGGCCATGCTGCAGTAAAGCCCACTTTCATTCAAATCTGCTAATTGAGCCACGGGAGCTTTGTTGGTTGAAAGTACAGAGAGGACGCTGATCAACTGGAGACATTCAAACTGTCCTCGATTACCATCTCCGTCCATCCTTTCATGGTCCCACTGCTTACTATTCTGCCTTCTCTCCCAGCAGGGACCGCAGAGGGAGCCATTTTCAGCTCCTTTCCTCCCCAGCTCCCCTCATAATATGCACAAAGTCATTTGCACTACAGAGACATGCTGGAAAACGGGGGAGAAGGCATGTTTAAAATATCCCCCCACACTTGAAAACGGCTCCATCCGGATTCCCCAAAGAAATTAAAAGCAGCCTAACTGGGGGCTTCTATAATGTCCTCGTCCATGTTCCTTTGCAACTGTGACAGTCCCCACCGGACACCGACATACATGGGTGCTTTTTAAGTTCACAATGCTCCAGATAGAGGCAGGGGAAAGTGAATAAATAGGGCTGATAGGGGAGAAGTGTACATACAGTGTCCATAAGACTAAAAATAAAAATAAAAGAAAAAAAGGAAGTCTCCTCTGGGTCAGTGTTTAACTCCTTTGTTTTGTCAAATATGGCTGACTCTCACCATGTGGAAATAAAATGAGGGTAACAAATCACAGTGCAAAACTTGCAAAACAGTATGTTGTTAGGTGTTGTTAAGGCAAATTGATACAAGTGGTAACTAGTGAAGGTCAACCACTGATATGCTAATGATCTGGGTAGTCATCTGAGACTTCTTGGTCGGATCATTGATCTTGTTTGGAGGTATGTAGCTTTCAGTATTAACTCTTGGAACTTTGCTAAAAATGGAAGAGCCCATGTTTTGCCCTATGTCTGGTTCACATTAACATTTTGATGACTGTTTAGGTATGTTCACAACCATTAAAATGTTCAAAAACTGTCTAGTTTTCACAAACTGAAAATTCCTGATCAAGCATTCTTAGTCTGTTCAAGTTCCTGCCCTTCATGGGTCAAGTTCACTCTGACTGGTAGTTCTGTGGTAATTGATCAGTGAAGAGGTGCTTGGCGCCATATTGTAATGTCCCTACAAGAGGATGACATTTTTCGGGAATTCCCATGGGTCACGTGATTCCAGCAGGAAGTCATTTTTTAATTAATCCCGTGATCAGGACGGGACGGGAAAAAAAAGCAGAGAGCAGGCAAGAGCAGGAGTGGGAATGTATGGAAGAGTATTAGGGCCATCTGTGAGAAAAAAAAATGAGAGGGGGTAGAATTTTTTTGCATCATGCACTTCGAGAAAAAAAGGTCAAAATGTCGAGAATAAAGTTGACATACAATGTCGTGAATAAAGTTAACATACAAGTTGAGAAAAAAAATCAACACAAATGTCTAGAATAAAGTCGATGTCTCCTTTGGTCCGTCCCAGTTCTCTTTGATAAATCCAGTGAGGACAAAGACAGGGATGCATGCTATAGCGTATGCTATATACATGCTATAGTGTAACGTAAAGAGTATGGCAGATTTAATATATGGTTTCTTACATTCTTTTATAATAGATTTTTTGAATTCCTGTTCTAAGCATAAATGCCAAATGAGGCCACCTCTTCCAAGCTTGTGTGGTTTATCCTTCGGAACAGTCGCAGTTTTCGGCACAGCCTCTTCAAAGTCCTAATACTTATTGCTACGGTATGTCTGTGGGCTAAAAGAGAAAGTATTTCTTTGTTATTTAAGCCGAGTCGGAAGTATAATTTCACTAATTCATCTAACTGACTGGACGGGATTTTGTAGAGGCAGTGCGCTGGTTTTTAGTCTCAAAAGGTCGACTTTATTCTCGACATATTTCAACTTTATTCTCGCCATTTCGATTTTATTCTCGACATCCTATTTCAGCCTCATTATCAACATTATATTATGACTTTATTCTTGACAATTCGACTTCATTCTGGACATTCTATTTCAACTTCATTCTTGACATTATATTTTGACTTTATTCTTGACATTTCGACTTTTTTCTCGAAGTGCATGATGAAAAAAAAATTCTAACCCCTCTCATTTTTTTTTTCTCATGGGTGGCCCTAATGCTCTTCCGTAGGAATGACATTAATAGATGATCATTTCCAGCCATGTTAAACAACCAGATGAACAGATGCGAGCCAACACTCTTGACCGTGCTAGCAACACAAAAGAACTACAAAAGTGGTTTGACTTCCTGTCACCACCGGAAGTGAAAAGCGACTCCGAGCAGCTGCCGGCGACACACACAACAAAACAACTTGGAGGGAGAAGACAACACGTCGAAAAGAGAGCTTTGCACTGACCGAATGTCAGCCATGTGACACTTAAAGGCAGTGCCTTTTATATGCACTGCAATTTTACCTAAAAAAAAAAAAATGCAACACATTTTCAACATGCTCTGTTTTATTCAAACGGGAATGGGACAGGAGTGGGAGTGGGATGGGAGTGGGAGTCATTCTACTGAAGTGGGACAGGACAGGATTCTTTTTTTTACTCCGGCCCAGGATTGGGACGGGATGGGATTTTTTCTCAGGGAGTGGGATGGGACAGGAGTGAAAATCCACTCCCGTGTCATGCTCTAGTCCCTACATTCATACTCTGAGCTCTGCACTGGGCTTACTTTGGCACTCAGGCCTTGTCCACATGGAGACAAACACAGTCTATGTAAACACTGCATTCTTTGAAGAAGTGTGTCCTTCCACACGAAAACAGTGACAACTCTGCTGTTTACATGCAGGGCCTGTTGGTGGGGCTGGGCATGTGTATGCATCATGTAAGATGCATATAAACACTGGTGTATGATCTTACTGTCCACTTGTTGCTCACAGTGGTTGTAAAGGAGCAGAAGATTTTGATGTTGAAGCCATAACTAGCTGAGTGGCATCGGCATTAGGAATGCGACACTGCTTTCCACCATTGTTTTTATTATTGTATTGCTACGGCCACACCGGACGCGAATTGGCGAATTTTAACGCGCTTAAAGCCTGGAACGCACCGCGCTTAACGCCCGAAGCTGGACGCTGGACATTTTGACAAGCTGTGGGACGACGCGTGTCCGGGCGCAGGTGCAGTAGAGAGCCGGAGCCGGTCGGACTCAGTGATGACCCGTGCAGGCAAATCCAGCTGGAAATGAATATTTACAGAACTTACCTTCAAAACCTGTCTCCTCAGCGACTTTCACCCAAGCCTGCTCCTTTTGTTCCAGTCTCTGTAGAGTACACACGCCGAGTAGTTTAGCTCCGGATGATAGCAAACAGTGCAGATAAAACTCTCCTCCATCTTTGAGAGGTGGTTTGAGCAGGAGCAGGAGGCCGGGGCGTCACACATCATTAAATCAAACCTGTCTCCTCAGCAACTTTCACCCAAGCCTGCTCCCTTTTGTTCCGGTCTCTGTAGAGTATACACGCCGAATAGTATAGCTCTGAATGATAGCAAACAGTGCCGATAAACCTCTCCTCCATCTTTGAGAGGGGCTTGAGCGGGAGCAGGGGGCCGCGGAGCGTCACATGTCATCAAATCAATGACGTCGGGGGGAATGTCATCGTTGATTGGCTGCCGCGCCGCGAACTGGCGTCGAAAGCTCAATATTTTCAACTCAAGCGTCCAGGCGTTTGGGGCGTCAAAACGCCTCGACGCTCCAAACGCGCCACGCCAAACGCGTCCAACGCTCCAGAAGCGCCGCGCCAAACGCTTCCAACGCGCCGCCCGGGGCGAATTTGCGTCAAGACGCGTGTTTGCATTGACTTTGTATGTAATCTCGACGCGCGTCCAGGCGAATTCGCGTCCAGTGTGGCCATAGCATTAGGGTGAGTATATGCAGTTTGAAGGAGAGACTTGGCCATAAGATCATTGTTTCTGAGAATTTTCATATTCACTGTACACACAGAAATGTAACGGTGCCGTTTTGAGATTTATAAATTCTGGGACCCTTTTTCAAATAAGTGCATTTCTGGGCTTCCTAAACCCCAGATCCATGTGAAAGAAATGCCCATACAATAGATAAATGAATAAAAACGTTTGTGGATACACCTACACTCACCTCTGCGTGGACAGCTCCTTTAACTGACAGCAAAACTACAGCATGATGTCACACTGGTAGTTTTGTTTTGGGTGGGCAAGGGACAAGGAAATAAGCCACTTCAGGCAGCAACTGGAGCTGTATACATATGGAGAGGGAGGAGTGCAGATGCTGTGAGCACTGTCTTGTGCATAGAAGTATTTCATCACACAGACACAGTTAAGACACAGTAGAGTGCTTATTATTAAAATTGAATCAGCGTGAAAAATTAAAAAATGTATATTTAAACTGTAGCTTATGCTATGACTTAATGTTGCTGAGTGGACACAGAGAGAAAAAAATGTTCAAATTCATTTTTTTTCAATTTCACTCAGCCCTAATCATTAGGAGTGTATTTTGAAAGATGATTGTGGATATTTTTGTAGTTTCATTATTGCTTTGGTTACAGCACTTTGCTCTAAACTGTTTTCTTTCTTCACAGCCAACCTTAGTTACCAAAGGCATGTCAAGTGAGCACCAAAGCACTCTCCTGAGGTCAAATTGTGAAGTTGAACAAAACAAGTTCTTCCAAAGATACCTCTGGTGCTGGATATTTTGGAATCCATGGTTTAAGGGAGATATTTGATATTTTTGTTTTTGACTTTATGTCCTGAGAGAGAAAATCAGACCTGACATTTTTATTGCGGCCATATTCAAAGTCTAGAATAAAGACACCATCATTTTATTTGAAAAAGAAGGAAGAAGCATCAGCAAAACTTCCCAATTTCAGTCCAAAAGTTGCCACGTACTAGTTCAAAACAAGGTTTACACACACACTTGATGCATAAAGAAGCGCATTTGGAGTTTGGTGAAATAGAGGAAAGAGGCCGCGGAGGGAAACTGAAAAGAAACTCCATCACAAGGCAACAGTTGCATAAAAAAATAAACACTCGTCCTTCATTGCAGTTTGTAAAAGACCTTCCTGAGTTTTCTTATAAGTAAAGGGCCTCTGAGGATATGATATTTCTCAGCTCCATCCAATGTCAAGGGTAAAAAGAAATGAAGCATAAGCCTCTTCTACCAAGGAATAAATCTTGAGGAGGATTTTACAACTACAAGTATCTGTTAGGGTCATTCGGGCTATCAGTAAACAAAGTGAGACACAGTTTTATTTCCTCTTTATATTCCCGTATTACGATTGAAATGTGCTGTTAGAGTCCAACCAAAGATCTGTTTTTAGTCCAAGCCAGCATTTGTGCCCAACAGCGGAGGACATATTCTTTTTGGACACACATTTATATGATTTGGGGGGCCAATTCAGTCCATGCTACATTTTTAAACAGACTACATCAATTTCAAAATGGGAAAACTAAAAACTGTCCTCATCGTAGTATGAGGTTTGACATGACATATAAATAAATATAAATGGAATTTAGCAGCAAAAAGCAAGAATCTAAGGCTTTAAAGTTTTACGTATTTGTTCTAGTTGTTCTTGTTTTGTGTCTGAATGTGGGGACAAGCTGTTGGCATCTCATATTTCTGCTGGACAGAGGGTTGCTCCCCTTGACATGGGGAAAACACTCACTGATTCCTCATATTCCTAAATCATTAAGTGTTCAAACACATACTGCTTGGAGTGTGGTCCTTTCAAGTGAAATGATACTGAGGATAAACAGGAAAAAAGAAATAAACATTACAGACATTTCTTGATGTTTAAGGCAGTCTGTAGGATATTTTACCTCAAGCATTACGCACACATCAGTCAAATTTCATTACAGTGCATCTACATGTCTAAAAATCATGTTCCCTAGTTTCAAAAAGAGCAGACCTTGTCTCACTTTTGTGTGTTTACACAGAATAACGTAATTGGTGACCTCCTTTATTTGCATAAAGTGTGTGGGTGTTTGCTTTGCAGCCTATTCCCGTCATATTCTCCAAATTAAACCACAGCACGAAGCTTTGTCGGTGCAGACCTGAAATCCCTCCCTCGTGTTTCAGACTCGCTGGAAAATGAAGTGGCAGACAAACGGAGTTGAGGAGTGGACGAATGATGCTGACAGTATGACATCCGAGCGCTGACGGCGTGTCAGTGAGACTGTTTACACACCCATAAGAAGTATGACAGCAGAGCAATTCAGCTGACACTACGAGCCAGCCATCGGAGCCGCTGTGATGTGATCCATGGGAAACGCTAACAAAACGCTGCCACCTTCTATTTCCACAAAACGCTCAACACGCCTTCATCAGTCAGGTCCTGGCACTCAGCCAGAAAGTGAGGCCCCTCCTGACAACAAAACTAAGACTTCTTCATGCGGCTTTAAGGGAACATTCTGAGTCGAATTTCAGAAAAGCATATATTTTCAGATATATGCTGTGCAAAAAGCCTAAATTCTTGTTACACTTTGATCATCACAAGTTCATTTACTGCATCACATAGCTCTAAAATCTCCACCCTGAGAGTGTGACTGCATTAAAGTGACATTATTTCTGTAAAGCAGGCTGCTGCAGCAAAGGCCTTGTCATGGTGTGTTTGACTGTTTTCATCATGTCATAGGTGTCCATCAAGGAAGAATTTTATTTAAAGAGACTGTGAGGAGTTTCTAAGTAATTGCAAAAAAGTCTCCCTTTTAGATATATGCCTGATCAAAATACGCACTTATTGATGAGTTTTATAGCATCAAAATAGGTTATCTATGAATGCTATTCCTTAGCTTCGCAGTCGGGCTGGACTGGACTGGCCTGGTTACTCAACTTCGGGAACAAGACAATGAAAGCTAGAGTAAATTTATATTATTCGGACACGTCTTAGAGCACCGGGCTGAAAGTAGCGATATATAGCCAGCTACAAAACGATACTAAGTTTTTCAAAACTTGCTTGTTGTCACACATCAAAAACTACCGCTATGTAACTAGAAAGAGATACATAACCTCGTCGCTTTGCATCCTGTAAGTTGTTGAAAAAAAGAAGCTGTAAATCAGTGCAGAGTTCTGAGGAAGGTCCGGGCTATGACACAACAAACACACGCTTTGGCTTGGGTTACGTCTTGGTGCATTCCAGAATAGTCAGAAGTAGGAATTTCCAAGTTCCAAGTAGGAAACTACAACTGGAACGTCCCCAAAGCCAGAATTTCCTACTGGGAACTCGGTGAAACCTCGCCACCCCCGAGTTGACAATCGAAGATGGATGCCCCGGGTGTGAACAGTTATTTAGCTCCTGTAATAATCAATTTATTTGCACTTCTGACTGGGGTGTGTCACTCTACGTCAGCTGTATACACCATATTGTTAGACTTATATTTACAAAAATGCTGCCATACTGATAATCACATTCTTCATGTGGTATTTGTGAACAACAATGCAGGGCGTGCTAACAACAGCTAACAACAGCCTGGTAGATCGGCATGTTTTTTTCAGAATTCAACTGGAACGCCGATAAGTCGGAGATGATGTCACTCCCACTTCCAAGGTTACTGGAACGCAGCATTACAACAGTCGCAGCGCGTGCTCACAGGTAGCAGAGTCTCTATGTCGCCGGTAATAGATTCTCCTCACAGTCCCTTTAAGTTAACCAAAGAAAAAGAAATTTGTCTCTGTTAAAAATCACATGCAGCTCTTTTCCCCTCCTCTTTGGAAACGCTCAGATCTGCAGATCAAGGAGGCTATGTTTGTGATCTTTATGCTGGTTGGCTGCCCAAACAATATCTGATAGGAGAGGGAGGAGGGGACATTCAAAACAGTCATGGTGTCTGCTTGTGACAAACAGAAAACACACATGTAGGGGGAGGCTGTGAAGTTATTACATTACATTACAAACCGCAGAGAGTAAAAAACAGTGTTTTAAGGAGCCTTTTTGAAAAGGTATAGGGTATTTATCAGCAAACTGAGTTATTAGTAAAAGGCATCATGCTGTTATTGCATGTAGCAAAGAGAGTGATTTTGCAGGCAACAATGGGACCACTCTAAGTACTTAATCATCCTGTTCACACAATTTATACTTTTTTTCTTGTAATTAGCGGGTTTAAATTGTTTTGTATTGTTTTGTTTGACCTAACAGATGTTAGGTGAATGACAACACCTGCAAGGTTGTTCAGTTGGTATCCATGATATACATTATGTACAAAAAAGACCTTTACAAAATGTTAAGTATTATAAAAACTCAGTTAATGAGCAAATTGATTTCCTTCTTGCTCTTTCCATCTCTCTCTGACTATTCTACATGCACTGATGCTTGCATTTTGTATTCGATAAGACTTGAATTTTGTGAACCTGAAATAACTGAAATGACATCTGTAAATGAAATGCCTGCAAAATAACAATTAATATGCACTTTTCTCAACTTGCCTTAAATATAATTGACCCTAGCATACTGCTCTGTCCTCCCTGTTAAAAATCAATCAGTCAAATCAGTTCTAACTTGACTTCTCACGGCCTCAATTTGGGAAAAACTTGATAAGGAGTGGTGCAGGAAGACAGATTCAAGTTTCTGTGTGAACAAGTATGGAAGTGCACTGAGCAAGGCATAAATCAACACTTTATCTGACTCCCACTATGCAACACTCTACAGTGAAAATTGAGTTCAAGTAGTAATAGCTTGAGAAGACGTCAGCACATCAGATGGTGCCTTCTTATTCCAGCAATACACCACAGGTCCTCGCTGAGTGGGACGAAAGGAACATATTGTAAAGAGTGTGGTAATGTGTTCAGCAGATATACGATGAAAAAAGAAACAAGTCTGAGAGTTAAAACACTGCTGTGAAATGTTGACGAGATGCTAGAAGGGAACAACAGCTTGATAGTCCTCTCCATATGCTGCTCTGTAAAAGCCCAATCCATCCCACAGTCGCTGAAATAATTACCAGATTCATTTTTGACAAATGCCATCAACAGGACGTTCTGGAGAATTTATTATAAAATATGACACAGCCAAGTTTCCTGGAGGCAGCTTGCTGAGATGCTAAATTGTGTGGCCTGTCTTTCTGCAGGGACAGATGGTTATCCTTGGGAGCAGTGAAACAAACAGAGAGGCCTCAACGTGCAACCGGGAAGAGCTGGAGAAGAAAGCATGAAGAAAATTGGAAGAAATTCAGTGTTTACTGTAGAATGGTAGCAGAAGAGAAATTCATGTGTCAGACTTAACTGTGGTGATTATTTTCTTTTGCCCGTGCAACACCTGAGAATACATTTTAGTGGTCTTAATGTTCAGTCTCATGCTGCATTCACACCGGACGCTACTTGTAATACCTCGTCGATCACTCTCCATGCAAAGTCAATGTACAGCCGCGATGGGGCGGGGCTAACCCTCCCGCGATGCGCCAGCCACTTTTCACACTACCCATATAGCTTGTTGCGTGATGTGAAAGTCCACAGAAAAGACCACAGAAAACTCACAGATAATGCTGCTGCAGGGCATCAGCTGCAGTGTTTTGTGGTTGATAAGTAAATGAAAAGAATACAGCTGGAATAATGTCCGCTTATACATCCTATTATATGATATATCATATGATCGCGGTGAAACTCGGATGTGACGTCACTGAGTGACGGCTGACGGCAACGGTGACCAAAATGAGGTATTCATGGACGCACGACTATACGTCAGTGGGGGACGCGATTTCGGTTGTTGGGTCGTTTGCGGTGTGAACGCAGCATTAGTCACCCAGTATCGTAAATCTATAGTTAGGCAGAGCTGGAATAATATCTCACAAAATTATTTGTATTTTTAATTTAACTTTTGTGAATTTAAATAACGAAATGTGTTAGTTCTGCTGGGTAAATAGTTTTTTCTAACTTTTTTATTAAAGTAATCTATTACTGAACAATGCCAACTTTCATATACCATTTATGACTTTAAAATGGTCATATTTGCCTTAACTTGGTTTATACATTCAATTTTGATGAATCCTTGTGTACATTTATAATCACTAATGTTGTCTTTCCCTTTCTCTACATGGCACTTTGTCAGAGCTCCTCACCATGTACAGCTTAACATATGGGAAGCCCCCACAGTGTTTTGGTACACTGAGTGGCAGCATTTTTTGGTACCATTTCCAAATTTATACCAAGTTCTGTAAAACTGGCTAAGTCAAGGACCAAGTTTTGGGTGTCCTAGGAAGACGACAACCCAAGAAGACAGGTTTCTCGCTCTTGTTTCAATGACAAACTTTAGGCTTTCTATTAGGAGTAAAAGGGGAAACTAACTTACTCACTTACTGGACTAACTTACTGGACTAGACCCACACAGGAAAGTGAGCCTCAAAGAGGTAGGAGCTTTACAGGAGCGTCTCAAGTAGAGAGAGCTTACTCTGGACGAGAGGCAGGGTGCATCCTGAACCGATCGATTGAAGGGTCACATAGACAGACAACAGGTTACACTCACACTGACACGTAAGGGCAATTTGGAGCCTCCAGTCAATGCTTTTGGTCTGTGGGAGGAAGCCAGCATATCCGGAGAGAACGCATGCATGGACATGCAAATTCCACACAGAAAGGCCCTGAGTGACCCGGGATCAAACCTGTGACCTTCCTGCTTTTGAGACGTGCACTACCTGCTGCACCACCATGATCACCCAATTAAGAAGATCATGGGATCAAATATTAAATTCTGATATTCAAACCTCTCTAGATCTAGAACAAGATTTTTTTCTTTTTTTGCAGACTGTTAGTTCAATAAGAAACTTTTCTTTCACCATTTGAACCACAAATAAAAGAGATGGACTGAGATGATACTGAAATTTAATTTCAACTGCAGTGTAACCTTTTATTACTGTGTTCTGTCCACCCTTCAGTCTGGTAAATGGAACTGTTGGCTCCATTAGGCAATGATTGCCCATCATATGAATGACAAAACATCAGGTCTTCTTATTAGTTATGGTAGAAAAAACAGCTCTATAAATTACTTTTCCATTTGTCATGTGAACTGAATGACAAATTACAGTCTTGTCTGATACATAAGCAGAGCTGTGTTTAAAAAAGATGAATAGAAGCCCATCGGGGTGAAAACATGAGGATCCAATATGTACTTTTTAATCAATCAAACAGAATCTAAATACTTCTTTATGCTACTACTCCTGAATAATAGAGCCCTGACAAGAAATGCCTCTTTATGTGATCAGAGAGCCAAAGGAGTACAGCCAATCGTACGATCAAAAGAAGACTATTATCAGACAGCATCAAATGCTGCGAGTCCTTGGAGGAAGAGAACAGGAGAATTGAGACACTTTATTTCATTGTTGGGACAGTGTCTGCAGAAAATGGAAAGGATAGAGACGGGGGATTGAAGGGATCGATTGGAAAGTTACAGCGTGGAATGAAACATTATTATCCGAAAGCTAAATAAGTGAAAGTCATTTTCCCCCCTGCACCCGTGGGACTTCCTGTTGAAGAAGGTGACAGCATGGGGAAGTGTCCCAACTTCCCCAATATCTAAAGATTGGAGTAGCACAAAACTAATGTTCGCTCGTTAGTCTGCAAGTCCAACTCTTGAAGGCACACACTAAAACCTTGAATAACTACGTTTTGTGTAACACTAGAACAGATTTGGGATTAACAAACACAAGAAGAATAACATTTCTCTGCTGTGTTAATTTGAGCATGAATATACTCTACATATCAGGATATCCTAAGGTGTCAAAGTCCAATGACAGACCTCAGATGATGAAGCATCAGGTCTTAAATATCGTACTAGAAGTCCTCAGAAATCGAAGTATCAGAAAAAAGTAATAAAAAAACAGAGTAAGACAGGATGTCATCTGATAAAAGTGAAAAGAAAAATACACAATCAGGAGCTCAACAGAAAAAAATGAAGTCAGAGAGCAAGTCAATAGAGTCTGAAACAGTTAGGTTGCAAAAGGAGTCGGAGAGGCATCAGCCAAAAATGAGTCAGAAAAACATTGGAAAAAGAAGCAACAAGAATTTTAAAAAAGAGTAAAAAATGTCAAAATGAAGAGCAACAGATCACTGATATTCAGAGATGAATAAGTCAGAAAGTACACCGTTACACAAAAAGGAGTTTGAAACAAAAGCAGACAGAATGGACATGGAAAAAGTAAAGTCACATAAGGAGTCAGGAAGGAAGTTAATAACAGTTAGGAAAAAGGAGTCAGGAGGGATGGCATCAGACAGAATGGAGTCAGAAGAAGGAGTCAGCAGATGACAATAAGTCAGAAATAAGAAGTCCAAAAACAAAATGTATCAGCAGGCCATTGGATTAGAAGGAGTGAAAAAGGGCGATGAAAACAAGTTAGACAGAAGGGCATTAATGTAGTTCACCAGTCCACCTGGGCAATAGCCCAGAGAAAGTGTTGGGAATGGGCAGAACCTTTAAAAACCTATCTGGCAGTGATTATTTGATGAATCTGTCAATCACATTCATCAGAGGCCAATCAGATAACGGAGTAGGCGGGAACTTCTGCTGTGGTGTATTGGACAGAAAGTTAGCCACTTTGTAAAATAAACTGTCAGCAAAACATGTTGGAAGTGGAGCCAAGTTACCCTTTCCACAGGTAAGTTTGAGGTGTTGTTATTTGTTTATTTATTTATTTATAAAGAAATGTGTTCCAGATCTCATAAAACAGCTTATGAAGCTCTTAGCAGCTATGCTAATTTCTGTATCAGCAGTGGATTTCTGCCATCCTAACATTTGTAGTTTTCACCTCTTCCTGCTTCAAGGGATGCTGTTTAGGCTATGTCACTCTGGGCCGCTCAGTTTTCATAGGTTGGAGCTTGGCAAAATGGATCAGAACAATTTCAAACATTGAGGCCCTGTTCACATGGAGATAGAAACATTTTTTTACTCATAACATTCTCTGTAAAGATATATACTCTTCTCCGTGACCTCTTGTTGCCAATGGTGGTCATAGAGGAGCAGAAGAGCTTGCTGTAAAGTCATAACAAGCTCAGTAGCTTCCATTTTAGCTATTTTGGTCAGGGCTCGTGCATGCAGTTTAAGTGAAAGATGGGGCTATGACGTCATTCTGTCGACACAGAAATGCTTATCAGGTGTTTTCAGATTAATCCAGTTTGGGATCTTTCATAAATGGGCTTTTTTTTAAAACCTGGAATACACTATCTCTTTGCGAATGCCTTCACAAATTGTGCATATACACCTCAATTTGTTTTCATGTGAATGGCCCCTAAATAAGGCTGATCCATCTGCACTGCAAGTTTGAAAGCTAAAGCGGACAGGAAGCAACTGAATGAAAGAAAGCCTAAAAAAAGTAAGTCAGGAAAAAGGTCTGACTGGGGGAGTTGGAATAGAAAAGGGAAGAAAGTAGGTCAGTTGATGAAAAGGTGAAACAAAAGGATCAGAAAAAATACTAAGACAAAAAGAAAGAAAGAAAGCAGTCAGGAAAAAAAATCAGAGGGGAAGTTATCTGGTGATTTTTTTTTCTTAAATGAGAGAAAAAGAAGGTTATTCGACAAAAACATATAAATAAGTATTTTAAAGTTTAAATGTCATTATTATTTTAAATTCTAAAAAGTTAGTGTCTTAACATGGGAGTCAAATGAAGCCAAATCGATGTACTGCATTGTATGTCATTGAGGGGGGGAGAGGGTGAAGTCCTGATGTTTGCAGGCTTTTGGTTTAAAAAAAGCAGAATATGGGCTGTTTAACTGTAGATGATACAAGCCCTAATTTGTATCTGACCTAAGTTATATAACTGATATGACTACAGGACTTCAATACAAAGTAAGTTTTACCAAAGTAACAGTCTGTAAAAAACAAGAAAAGTTGAAACCAAGTTTAACCTTGCATAATGAAATGCGTCCTACTTAACTATTTGAAATGCTTCATTACTTGTGTGTCTTCAGGCACGTACTGGTTGAACACAATTATCAAATCTCCATAGGATATCCCATACCTGCAGACTGTGGAGAACACTGAATATTGCCCTGAAAATAATCATGATTATTATTCATGTTGTGCCTGGGTGTATATTAAATTATCAGAACAGACAGAGGAAAAAGATGGATGGCAGAAGCCGGCATTGGAATCAGCATTCTTATTATCAGGGGGTCCAAAGTGAATGTTTGCAGCAATTACTCTCTCAGAGACAGTACAGTGTTTATCTGATTGTCAGACAGATTCATTACCTCCTCTGCAACGGGCACAGGAAAGCATAAAAAACAGGTCAGAGCTGTGATTACATTCTCTAGTCCTATTAAGGTTGAGGCTGATGCATTGCATTACTGCTGCCACAGTCCTACATGCCAAACAAAGACAAGATACAAAATCACAGCTAATTTATTTTGAAAAACATAAAAACTTGTGTACACAACTAACTTTGAAATTATTTTTTGCTGGCTCCCTAATGGGTTATCTGAGAAGCCAATCCCCCCTTTTGTCTTGTCTTAGAAGGCTTTGTAGTGACATTATTGCCCTAATTTTGTCACTTCAACACCAACTGCCACCAACAAACCTCCACACGCTCTAAATCAGGGGTAATACACTCAAACTACAACAGTTACTGGGTAACTATTAAAGTAATGAAATATGGGTCTTCCAATCAGATTTCAAGGATCCTTGGAAAGCCCAGATACCACTGTCCAGCCCAGGTAAGGAAAAAGAGATAGTACAGCCGGGTTTTGGCTTGTGTGTTTTTGGCACAATAAGGAGATGAGTTTTATTCCAGAGAAGGTTGCAAGCAGCAAAACAACATTTATTCATTCATTTATTATTAAGAATTTGTAAAGTCATACAGAATTAAAGAGCGAACAATGGGAGGTGTTTCATTCCTTGTTGTATACCCCTACCTCCTTGTGGCTAGATTTATTGTTGTTGTTGCTTTTATTTTTGTTGTTGTTGTTGTTTTATCCTGTACAGTGTCCTTGGGTGTTTTGAAAGGAGCTTTTAAATAAAATGTATTATTATTATGATTATTATTATTTCGTCGATTCTCAGATTGCATTTTAGTCAAGGCTCAGCTTGTGGGGAACCTCGGCTAAGATGGGTCAGCGTTTATAGATTGAAGGAGACATATCATGCTGATACATGATTTAATACTTACATATAATATAATAAATTTGAAAACAAGACCTTACACCCCCTTAATTTTCAAAAAATGAGATATTGTATTTTTTCTGATATCCTAGAACGAGATTTGATGCCTCTGAAAATAGGTCATTGCGAGATGTCCGCGAGATTTCAAACGTCGTGACGACACGAGGTACCTTTCTTTTTATTGGAGTGATCTGATAAAACACTTCCTCCTCTGTGATGTCCGTTAACCACAAAACCGTCACCGAGGGACACATTCATCCAGCAGCAGTTTATAGATACCTCGCTCACACTCACTCATTACCACCTCTGGCCTGTAGGGGGACTCAATACGTGGTCGCTGCATTGAGCCTGCCGGAAAATACAGTAGAAGAAGAAGGACAGGCTGGCTCAACCCCCAATAGAACTGACCAATCAGAGCACAAAGGGCTGTGACGTTGCGAGGTTACTGTAGGTCATCCTGAGATCCTCGTGTTTCAACAAGAGCTTCATAGTGGCTTAAAATGAGGATTTTGAGAACACTATTGTGGGGCAATGAAGGAACTAAATGACTTGTACTGAGGGCAGAAGTGCTTTACAGGCATCCTAGTCAGCCATAGTGAAAAGGAGAAACAAGCATGATATGTCCCCTTTAAGACAATAGTTGGAAATGTGACACTTTATTTAATTACTCTGAAAAAAATTAGGGTGTAACTGTTTTGTTTCTGATAGCTAAAAAAACATCATTTCATTTATCTTGTTTTAAGACTTATGTCTGACCACACAGCCTTTTTGAGGCTCTTTCTGACCTTTAATGTTGTTTCTTAAAAAAGCAAATGAGCTCCATGCAAAAGAACAGCAGCACCTCACGCAGTTCAACAGTGGGAAAGATTAGAGTTCTTTGACCAGCAGCTTCTTTTTTCTTTCTCCATGTAGCTGATCAAAAGGTCAAAACACTTAGTGTGAAGAAAATCCATTGACCTTTCTGAGGTGTTATGCTTTCAGCACAGGAGGGACTACAGAACGGTGTTAAAAAAATAACTTGGGTAAGTATGTCCGACGGGCCTGACTTACAGAGTGTGAGCTGAACAAGAGAAGATCAACTTTCCATTCGATGCTACAGCAGCATTGTTAGAAGAATACAGTGGTTTTTTGACTGACTTAAAAAGTAAGAATGTCTGTCAGGACAAATTTAAATTATAACGGGTGTTATACAAGGACACATTTTTCTGTTTCTCACACTAGAATTTGGCCTTTGTACTGACAAAAGAGGTCTCCTACATATCACAAAAACCTCAAGACTTTTTACAGAATTGTGTTGGATAATTCACATTTCCAAAAGAAAAAAAATATATATCTTTGTACAGAAATCAATAGCATTTAATTTCACATTTAGAATATCTGTACCTAGTTTAATGTTTGTTTGATTGTTGACTGCATATTGATAAAGTACAGCTATTCTTCTCAGATTAATAATACATAACTGAATGGATTGAATACAATTAAATGCATTCTATGTTTTTTGTTTTTAAATTTTTCTAATGTTTGTATTGAAGCTCAGATGAAAAAAAAATAAAACCAGAAACACTGACTTGAGCTGTGTTGACAATAAACAGGTTTTTCAGTTTGTTGCACTATGAAAATGTATTGAAAGTGAACAGGAAGATATGACTTTCTTGCTGTAGCTATTTGAACTGCTGAACTGTCGCGTAACACTTTGCATCGAAAGCATAGTGAGATCGACATAAATACCACCTTTGTCCTTCCCATCATCTGATTCCTTGCCTGAGCATCCTTCTAAAGTTGTGTTCATACCAAATGTGAAAAAAATATTTGCATTGCACCTTTGCGTGAATAAATTTCTTTCATGTATTTACATGTTCAATTGGATCACATATATTGAGGGGAATCTTTGGCCCCCAGACCGGAGGGAACGAGACACAGGGTTGGGCTCGTCTCCCAGCCACAACAAAACAATCCATGATCAACCAAGCAGGATGTTTCCACAACCATGGTCTTCTTCCTGTTCATGAAACAAGAATAAATGGCCCAGAAGAGTCCGAAACAGAAACGTATCTATTTGATGATCTATAACATCTTTCAGAGCCGCACATGGAGAGTTTCACCACAATATCTGGGCAATGGCCCCTTTGTTTCCGAGTCTGCCCAGCTTTACTTGTCTTTTTCCTGGTATGGCCTGGGACCCAATTACCCTCCCTCCTACTCTTTGGGTACATTTAAAAAGTTAAAAAAAAAAAAAAATCCTCTCTAAGACCTTCCTATAACCTTGCAGAGCAGATGGATCTGCCTGAAAGCCTCAAAGAAAGTTAGGAATAAGAGGAAAGGAAAGGGGAACTGTGCTAAAAGAGAAATTCCACTGCACTGTCACTTGGTGTCATTTATGTGATGACAATTTCTTGTGACATAGGTAAGCCATGACAAACTACAATGTTCCAAAAAAAGATAACTAAGAAGCATTTTTGTCACCTGCTCTACGTCACAGTGTTGTTTTATGTTGGCTTGACCTATTAACACCGGCTAACATTAAGAATATATGACAAAAGGATTTACCTGTTACTGGTGTTTTGTCCCTTGGTCATGCAGTATGTGTCGTCTGCTCACAGCTGTGAGGTTAGGTAATATATTACTGTGAATATTGTTTCATGTCATTATGTCTGAAGTATTGTAAAATGCCGAATTTGTCCTTCTTTTATTAATTGTTTCTTAATAAATGTTATTATGGTCCTCATTGCTCTTATTATTGGCGCATTTTACTTTATAATTTAAATAGATGGAAATGTGGAAATGAATGTATGATATGTGCCATGTATATGTATATCGTGTAATTGTTTATCTGTCCACCAATTTAAAAATTAGTAAAAAGGAAATCAACAAAAGGTTTTATTTTGAAAGCACCAGCTTTGAAGCACACCTTTTTCTTTTTACCTGCCAAAAATGTTCATACGGTATTCTATACATGTCTTCATAGTCCCACAAAAGTCGTCCTTTCTCCATCGTAAGTTACTTTAAACGTGCTGCAGGTGCCGTATTTATTTATGTTGCTTACATAAGGTAAAGGTAACAATAAAGAAAGCAGTTTGAACAGCTCTTGTCATGGCGACAGTGAAATGCTTCCTTGTCATTTCTTAAGTTAGGAAGGTTCCTAATCAAAAAGGTTTTTTTAATGCATGTTTAGTCTCTTGGGTGCTCCAGTAATTCTTCTGAGCAGTTTAACATATTTTCTCTGATGAAAATATATAAAATCACAGTAGTAAGCCAGAAAAACACTGTTGTGCTTGCAGACTTGGTTCACAGTCCAGCCCATGAAGAGTGATAAGAACTAAACTTTTACAAGACTCTCAAAATCTCACAAGACACTTTCTCCCTGTTTTTCCTCTGTGTGGTTTGGTCTCTAAAAACTACAACTGTGTAGAGTAGCGCAGATCCCCACATGCAGCATTGTTTATTTTCTCCTCTGTCTGTGATGTCATCCACACCATTGTTCATTCTCCATGCTGACTGGCTGTCACACCATAGTTTCAGGGTAACTTTGCCACAGAAGTTGGATATTTTCAACTTTGGCAAAAAGGACAAAAGAGGTGAAAATTGCAGCTCACATAAACATTTGCATCCTTTGCATGACTACGGCAAACTTGTCATGCAACAATACAAATTTTGCACCCTCCCATTCACACACAATAAACTCCTGTTGAGCAACACGCTGAATCTTGTGTTTGGTGTGCACACAGCTTAGGCCTCCACCATCAACAGGCTACCTGATAATTATTGCTGACCGTGTCTATCTGTTTACGACCACAGACCATCTTCTCAAACTAGCTCCTCGAAAATTAAAGTGAGCTGACTTTAGCTCAGTGGCTGCCACAGTCACCAGATCCAAATCCAACAGAGTGCTTTTGGGACGAAGCTTTTCATTATGGATGTGCAGCTGAGAAATCTGCAGCAACTCTGTGATGCTATCGTATCATAAAGTGACCGACTGCATGTCCTATGGTACAGCATGTTCTGACATAAATGCCTGCGATCATTTTCTGTGAAACTGTGCATGTATGCTTTAAGGATGAAGCTACACAACTTCCTGTGGAGATCATTACGGAGGAGCCATTATTCTCAGATGAGTGTACAGCTCTCATACTGTGCTCTCATTAGTGGCCTGAAGACTTTAAAGAAAGCTGCAGATTTCATAGCGAAAACAAAAACAGTCATTTTGTAACATGAAAGCATAGCTACAACACAAGTAGGACTTCATCTCACTGTTCCGAAGCTAAACTAACCACTTATTTCAGCTGAAGGCTGCTGTTTAATGTTGCTGTGCAAATTGAATCCCCTTTTCACACACAGTTATATTTGTCTGTATGTAAGAGGAGAGGCTCTGCAGTGAGGTCTGTTTGACTGGCGAGTGCACGATCTCAGCATTAGGCCTTTCTTAATGCACTCTTTAACAAGGTTATAAAATGAGGAAAACATGGAGCCTTTTCTCCACGTTTGGCAGACAGCAGAGCGCTGAAAACTTACACATACATATCCTGTTTGCTGATGACACCAATCTCATTGCTTCTCACAGTGATCTTACATGTTTGGTTCAATCAGAAAATGAAGAAATATCTCATGTTCCTAAGTGTTGTGAAGTGAACAAGCTCTCTCAATACCAATAAATGCAATTTCATTATTTTCTGCAATAAAAAAAAAATTCCCAAAGACACACCAAACGTTTGTATCATTGAGGATCAAGTTCATTGAGTAAGGCATACAAAATATTTAAGAGTAACCGTTGATTAAAATTTGACATGGAAGGATCATATAAAGAAGTTCAATGAAATGCTTGGTATTTTTAGAAAAGTTTACTTATCCATCTTCCCATCTAACAATATATATAATATAATGTTTGATTTTGCCTTATCTCAATTATTGTAATATTGTCTGAGGTTCTACATATTCTTCCAGTCTTTCTTAACTACTCATTATACAGAAGAAATTATTGGGATTATTTTCTCACCAACTCACAGGAACCTTCAGCCCCTTTCTTCAAACAGTACTCCAAATAATAAAAAAAAAAATACATATATATATATACATATATATATATATATACATATATAGATATATATATATATATAGATATATATATATATACATATATATATATATATACATATATAGATATATATATATACATATATAGATATATTACCCAGTGCTATTCTTTTGTATACTTATTGTACTACCTGCCCTATCAGTATTTAATGCCAGAAAGCTATATATCCCTGTTTAAACTGTATTTCAAAGTTCAGTTTCCCAGATACAATGGTGGGTCTAAGTAAATAATGTCATTTTTGCTAAATGAAAATGGATTAATAGCATTTTGGAAAAGAGCTCTTCATTTCTTTTTATCTTTAAATATATCCAAAGTAGACATAACATGCCAGTCACTCTCCATGACACTTTTTACCCTTTCTTTTGGTATTCACAATTATCTGAGTAGAAGAGGAAATGATCCCCATGTCCTTTTTTACCGTGTGTCCAGGCACCAACATTGTATAACCTTTACAAGTTCCAAACTTTGGAGCTCCCGCCTTTGTGATTTAAGTCTCACTCCTCCATATCAGTCTTTAGAGTCGAGTTAAAAAAAATCCTGTCATGTCCTCAGCTCTGACCTCCACTCTTTGTTGCGATCTACTACTTCTGTTGACTGCCTCATTTTTCACTTTTCTTATTATTCCTTTTTCATGTTTTTCATTTCTATTTCAGAAATGTATGGTATTTTATAATTGGATTTCCTTTTTTACCCCCTATACCGTGATTCACCATCTATGTTCATTTCAGATGGGAGAGGACTTTGTATAAGTCCTCAGGCTGCGCTTCCCTTCCTGCACTGTATAGCAAATTAAAAGCAAATAAACTAAACTGCACTGTTCTGGAGTAACCTCTCCAACGGAGCGCCTCTGACAGAGAGAGGATACAGCTGGATCAGGGGTACTCTGTTTATAGTTGAGACAAAATGTTTAGGTCTTTAAATTTAATCACAAGATACTTTTAAATCCCTTAAATCATCCAGTGTTTTCCAGTTTTTCTGGAATAACTTTGATTTAGTATGACCTTCAGAAGGTGACATTGTGCTCAACCGTGGCTCAAAACAATGTTTGCAACCATACTAAAAATATCCGTGCATAAAGATAAATGCAGATAATGAGAATTGAGGGGATTAATAATATACAGCACATTACATACTATGAAACAAAATGAATCTGTACTGTATTTGGTTTTCATCATCTCCTTTCACTTGTTATTGCTTTCTGATGATAAGCATAGAAATCAAATCAACACCTCAGGAGGCAATATGAGTGTCATTACTTCCTGCCTGTTACACAAGAAGAGTTATACTCTGTTTGAAACTCTTGACAGGAGTCACACCTCCCAGGTGCCTGTGGGTGACGATTCATCCTGCAAGATAAAAGAATAACTGCTTTTACTGCTGTAATACATTTTTGATTCCCTTAAATGTGACAGCGATCAGATGAATGACTTCATAATGAAGACATGCCTGGATAATTTCTGGATCCAAGAGGGAAATGTTCTCACAAACTTTCCTGAGAAAATGAAATAATAACTTCCATGGGTTCTGAATATTACTAGTACATCCTTACATTTAAATTAAACTTTATATCATAAAGAATATAAGTATTAATGACAATGTCTGCAGTGATAGCAGTGTTATTAATAGGGTGGCCTGATGTCCCAATTCAGTGAGAACCATCTTGTTTCTAGGCTTTGTATCCCATGTCTACACAAATATTTATAAAACACTACTGTTGTGATTTGGAAAGTCCTTTTCCATTCTATTTAACCTGCTTGCATGCCTCCTTTTCTACAATATCAGACCTCTTTTAATGCCTGTGGTGATTAAGCAAAGAGGGGATCAACTTTTTTCCCCAATTCTGTCTTTGCTACTTTCACAGTTGATGGAGCAATTAGTAGGCACTGGGAGAGCACAAACCTCTGCCAAGGTAGCTCACATATTGCTGTTAAATCTATATGCAATAGCTCCATGCTAAAGTTACCATCATGATATGATTCATTGACCCAAAACCTCCAAGCACTCAAAATCATGTTATCATTATTAATTAGCTAGTTATGAGCAAAAATGATTGTCCGCTAATGCCGGTTATCTGGATCACCACCAAAATCGAATCATTTTTGAGTTGCGCCGTTCCCAACATCTCCTTAAATTTCAGCAAATCCATTCAATAGTTTTTGCGGAGTCTTGCTGACAAGAAAAAAGACAAACACATGTGGCCAAACACATTATCTCCTTGGCAGAGGCAAATATTATGTCTTGAAATGGCACGGTGATGTTAAGTCTTTGGTGATGGTAGGTACTGAGGTCTTAAAGAGGTCATATTTTGCCCCAATATGGGTACACATGATTTAGATGACTGAGATTCTGTTCAAAATCACTTCTGTTTAAAAAACCTCCCAGCTAGTTTTCATATAGTTGGTAGTTTTTATAAAGCTGTCCCACCTCTGTTAGTCTACAAAAGGCTCTGTTGAAGCTTCTGTGACTTTGAGGCCTCTATCCCATACGTCCCAGCCTGTCTTTATTGGTTAACCCTGGCAACTCAACAGGGGCCCCCCCCCCAAATCTATATATGTCACACGTTGTTTACAGTGTCTTTGTAACCATGCAATGGATATGTATGAGGTCAACTTTTGTGGAAGCTTAATGATTTGTCGATTAACACATTCCTTCAAGAAGACTTTTCATCCAGCCTTAAAGCTCTTAGTTTTTTTTCTAAAATAATCCTTGATTATGTAATTGTTTTCCACAATCTTTAAAAAAGTATCTGCAACAGTGACAATTGCTCTAAGACAGGGGAGCTCAGTTTCCCCGAAAATGTCCCCAAAAAAGTGGTGATATGTACTGCTGTGTGTACATTTCATTGACTAAATATGTGCCAGAATACCTTCATCTTTTGTTCAGAATCAGCTACTTATGACTTCCTTCTCATTCATCCCTGCAGCGTCTCAGCGGTTTAACACAGTCGAACGCTGAGCGTCTTCTGACCTCGATGGGGAAGCGTAGAGTGGGTTGTTCTACTGTGGAAACTGGACAGTCATTGGATAAACGCTGGGCTTTGTCCTGCCCATCGGACGCTCAGCGTCTCTGGGGGTCTATGAGGCAGCGGGCTGGCCTGGACGCTCGGCTTCTGCATGATGATTGGATGATCTGTCTGAGGCCAAATCCCTTTTTGATTGACAGTGAAATGAGCCAATCCGTGATCTCGAAGTATAACCCTCCAGCGGAGCATCTTCTAAGTTTTAAATTCAGTTGTTCTGGAGAGGAGCTTCTCTTGTTTAAAGCGGCTCAAGTCTTACACCCACAACACAATGGGCCAAGGCAGTTTAAGCAGTCTAGCTCTGCTGGCCATTGAGAGAACACTGGTAAAATCCCTGGACAAGACATCTAGTTGGTACGACAGGGTTACAGATCATTTTCTTGAAAAGGAACGGAGGGTAGAATTTACATTTAAATAAACAAATTTATGATGTAGGCCAGAAAAAAATGAGCTTCCCCTCCTTGACCGACCAGCAGCCGCCACTGATCTGCAATGTTGTTGGATCTCAATGTTGAATGTTAGAGGAAGTAACAGCAACTTTCAATCAGTTTGTTGATTAGTCAGAAACACTCAGTTCTTATTCCCTTGTTTTCCTACAAGCAGCATCCAAGGATGCAAAATTCTAGTTTGTTTTGTGGAACAAGCTAGTGCTTGTTGTTGGTAAAACTGTTTCTAAGTGCTTAATATGCCATTCAAAATGTTTACACTGTGGAGGAGGAGGAGGCACAGGTGCTTATCTTCACTTCAGGGGGCAACACAGAGGTGGAGTTGGGGGGCAAGGGAAAGAGCAAGAGGGCCACAACTGGGCAAAGGAAGTATGTCCTCTGCAAGATGACCAGGGGAGTGACAGGGTCCACCCCCTCGATCTGTTATAAAGGTTTTACATTTCTTATACTTATTAATTTGAAAATATTTTTCAAATTATATCACTTTAAAAATATGGTATAAGAAAAAAAACATTGATGCACCTGCTTTTTTGCTTTGCTGTCTTTGTTGGTCCGTCTTTGGTAAAGCATGTCACTTTCATACACAGGATGAACTGAGCTTGAAATGAAGACCCTGTTCTTGAATGGACAAGAGTTCTTTAGTAAGGCTGTTTGACATTTTACACCAACAAAAATCAAACAAACTGTTCAGAAAAAGGAAACCAGAGTTTATCTGGCCTGGACTTCATATGTTGGGTGTTAGAGCAACCTGTGTTTCAATGTTTTTTGGCCCTTAGCCTATTGTTGTTTAAGTGCAACGTCTCCTTAAGTTTTTTTCAGTTGACTTTGTCCAATTGTGTTTAATTGCCCTCCATATAAAATGAATGCAGCCATTTCTATTAGATGGAATGTTTGAGTGGCATCATGGCTTTTCCTCACCTCCCAACCACTTGACAAAACTACTGAAAAACGAGCATCATCACCACTTTGAATAACAAAGTGCTGAACATCTTTACCAGCCTTTTTCTGAAAGTCCAAATGAACCCTTTTAATGTTCATTATTACTTAATCAATTAACAGTGTGCACTTGAGAATGCACCTCTGGTGCCATGAATGTCAGATTAAGTGGATTTTAAAAAGGCTCATGTACCTCTGGAAACTGTAAAGCTAAGTATATCAGCTAGAACACAAAACTACAGTGAAAGGGTTCTTAACATCTCTTCTGTGGTTTCAAAGGACTAAATTAATAAAGTGAAGTGAAAGAGGAAGACATCCTGGGAACAGAAAAGACACAAACAAGGCTTTCAAAGTAAGTATGACGCACTGTGACAGCTCTTTTTGGGCAAGGTGACACTGTAAAGAAAATTGAATGCGTCGTGTGGTATATCAGAGAGAGACAGAGATACCAAAAGGGAGACAGAGGGAGAGACAGGCAGAGGCAGAGGAAACACAGAGAGAAGATAGCTACAGCAGTGTTTAGCTGCTGCTGACTCCACTCTCTATCACAGGGCTGCTGTCAACCACCAGATCCAGCAAGCAGCCCAGGCCTCCTGCGCTTCACTTCATCTAAATAAAATGACAATAGAACTGCACTCCCGAGTCCTATTCCTTCTCTTTACAGCGATAAACAGCCCGCTCACCGTGGCTTCACTGTCACGCACTATCTGCATCTGATAAAGCTGCGGACTTCATCGCCTGGCAGAGGGGCGGAAGTAATAAATAGCTTTTTACCAGCAGTACTGCCAGGAGCTGATTTCTTAACCTCACTTCGTTATTGACTTCTGTTCAAGAATATTGGGACCAATGTATCTGACTTCATTTAACAGTGATTTATATCCACTGTGGTTATGACCATTTATCATAAAGGGCTCTCGGAAAATTGTCTGGCAAGACTCAAAAATTGGGTTTGAATTTTACCCTCTATTACAATAAGGTACACAAAATTCAACACAGCTCTTGAGTAACACAGGCTTGTAAATGCTAAGTAAAATACTAAGTAAAGGGATGGCATTAGTAAATATGACTGCCACCAAAGCAGCTTGCAAGCTTTGTCACTGAGGAAGCTGTTTACTGACGTTAGGCTTTATATAGCAGTCATAGGGCCACAGAGAGCCTCATAATGGACTTTGAGATTTAAACTACACTAAAAACAACATTAGCTTGACTGGATACAGCAATATTCTTTACAGTGTTTCCCTTTTCCTCGACAAAGCCCGTGTTTGAACTTTTTTATGTTACAGGGTACAGGGCATGCATCTGCCAACAGTGCACTGCTTTCCTCTCATCAGTCAGTCAGACTTTGGTGGGGATCCAAACCTGGATGCAGATCAATGAAATTTTGAAGTATTTGTTTAAATTCAGCAGAAAATGTTCCACATTTTGAAGAAATTTTGGTTATAACTGTGTCAGAAATGCCTTGGCAGGGAGTTATAGTTAATGAAAGAGCTGGGAAATTCCGAACATTTTAATTGAGATTAAAGTTATTACCTTCACTCAATCATGAAAATTGAGCAATTTAGATTTAAAGGTTTCTATGTTGAATCAAATCAAACTTTATTTATATAGCACTTTTCATACAAAAAATGTAGCACAAAGTGCTTTACAAACAGACAGATGAATTAAATGAAGGATTTATGACCCAAACCCTCTCCACCCGCTCTTGAACCCACCCACACCGCAATCCATACACAGTGTTGATAAAAAGCATCATAAATAAAAGGCAATAATAAAGCACACAGCAGTACCCAGTATGCCATCTTAAAGGTTTAAAAATGAGAAAAATCCCGTCCCGTCCCAATCCCGGGCCGGAGTAAAAAAATAATCCTGTCCTGTCCCACTCCCGTAGAATGACTCCCACTCCCATCCCGCTCCCACTCAAAATTACTCCCACTCCTGTCCCGTTCCCACTTAAATAAAACCGAACACGTTGAAAAATGTTGCATCTTTTATTTAAGGTAAAAGTGCAGTGCATATAAAAGGCCTTGCCTTTAAGTGTCACATGGCTGACATTCGTGTGGTGTAAACAGCTCTCTTTTTGACATGTCGTCTTCTCCCTCCACGTTGCTTTGTTATGTGTTTCGCCGACAGCTGCTCAGAGTCGCTTTCCACTTCCGGTGGTGACAGGAAGTCAAACCACATTTGTAGTTCTTTTGTGCTGCTAGCACGGTCAAGAGTGTTGGCTCTCACTGAAAGATGACTACAAAAATGGACGCATCTGTTCATCTGGTTGAAACAGAAAAAAAATGATGATCTATTAACGTCGCTCCTGCTCCTGCCTGCTCTTAAAAAATTACTCCCATCCTGTGGGATTCCCGCGGGAATCACGTCACCCACGGGAATTCACGAAAAATGTCATCCTCTGATTCCAACCATTGTAGAAATGTGAATGGATGCTCCAGCTGATTGTTGAACTTCTGGTCCAGCAGGACCAACATGGATTCCACCCAGGCCTGTTCTGATGGCTACCTCCCGCAAGATAGCATGCCTTATTGTCATGATATCATGACAATGAGTCTGCTGTACTCTTTTGGCCTCCTTAGCCCCCAGATCTCAAGCAGATGGAGCGTCTTTGGTGTGGTGGGACATGATATTATCATGTCTAGATGGATCAAAATCTCAGGAACTTTTCCAACTGCTTGTTGGATCTAAGCCACCAGAATTCAGGCACTTGGGAGGAAAAGAGGGTTTCAATTTGGTCCCAGCAGTGTGTACCTAATAAAGTGGTCATTCAGTGTACAGTGAGAACTGGGAAGAATTTGTGTAGCATGACATAAAGTCTGCACTAATGGCATTTGAAAGGGTCAGTAGACAGTGATGCATTGTGCAAAAAGTTTGAAATTTTACATTGCATTGGTGCATCAGTGGCGTATTCTGATAGTAATGGGATGTTTGCAGGTTTGAGCCCAGCTACAGCTGTCAATTGGCTGGTGTCCCTGGACAAGACACTTAAAGCCAAGTTGTCCCCACTGCTGTGTCAGTGGCATGTAAATGGGTATGAAAGGGCATGAATGGGTCAGCTGATACTGATGGAAAATGTACAAAGTAACTCTGAGTGAATGTGAGGGCCTGCAGTATAAAGCTGCTCTTAGTGGTCAGATGGACTGAAAAACTGCTATAAGCTTTAGTCCATTGTATTCTTGAATTTTTCCTCATTTTACTTAATTATTTCTTACAAGTCTTTAAGCTAGAGTGAATTAGCATTTGCCCCCTGCTTCTCTTTGCCCCATCATTATCAAGTATCTGTATCAATGAGTGCAGTTTAAACACCGACTCATTTAGGCAGAACACGTTAAAAAGAGACTTTAAGCATCTGCCTGTTTCCTCCCTTTTTTTACAATGTTGGGAGAAAAGGGCTCCACCTGTTCTATTGCCTCTTAAAGAGCCTTTATGAAGAAATAAATGTGTTAAATCTGCTCCATAAAACGCTTAACAGAGGTAAGGTATGAGGGGAGCAAACACTGGGTGATTATTCAGCGCAAAGAAAAACACCTCAGAGAAAAATGCTCTCATTTTCTGTGTGTGACATGGAAAATATAAATGGTGCTGGTGCCACTGCTCTCACAATAACCCTTATGATCGCATGCAAATTAAAAACAAACCTATTTATATTTTGCTGCTGGGACTGTGCCGTGGAGCCGCACGTTTCATTTCTCCCCTCGGGCGGGATGAGGAAGTGTACTGAAGTTCTTTTCATTAGATGTGGTTATTAGAATATTCATATCAAACACTCACCAGTATTGATATTCATTTGCTACAGACTCTCTTGTTACAAATTCAAAATGTCACAGTGAAATTTAAAACAGCCTGAAAGGCATGTTCATTATTTTCTTATTGAAGTGTTGTGGTTCATTGGTTTGGAGATTCTGTCCCTTGGGGGCCATAGAGCCCTCTGATATTTGTTCTAACTCATCTCTCAGATGTTTAATTAAAGTTATTAGGAGCCACAGGTGAATCAGTTCATTAGCGGTGAATTGTGTTTCAAATTCCTGCCACAACACACCAGTCCACAACTGATTTTAACATTTATGTATCACCTGAAGGGAGGATGCTAAACTAGGTAACAGCCAGAAGTGCTATCAGCGAGGGAGAGAAGCAAAGGTCCCACATTAACTTGAAAATCAAAGCGTGTAGGGGTTAATATTAAACAGACACATGCTCAGTTAAACAAGCTCTTTCTATCATTAGCATTAATCAGAGCTCTGTCATATGCAGATTTCTTGCACTTAAAACTGAGTTAAACTACAAACAATCATATCCTTCGGAGACAAAGCACGTAAAAGTTCACCACCAGGGGGCTCTCAGTCAAACAATAACAAGTTATGACACATTAGAGACTGATCATCACTGAATCATCTTAATTTCCCCTTACTGTTTATGTCTTCTGACTCAACACTGCTGAAGGTGTGTTCACTGAATGGTAGGGGTGTACAAAATTTCATGCCACGAAACTTCGCGAAAAAAAAAATGCCGAAATAGAATTCAAAGACGCACGAAATTAACAGTGAAAAAAGTGCGAAGGGGTGCCGCACACCACTGACCCCCAAATTCCACTGGACACGTCCTTGAAACATACTGCGGAGTACTTCGCTCCCATTGTAGTCTATCGGGCAAATTCCACTGCACGCACTGTGGTGCATCAGCACCGCTTGGCTGAAGCGCCGGCGCGCGCCAAGGTGTGAGAGATACGCTTCAGGTCTATTTTCTGCGCGACCGCTTCCAAACCTCGTAAATTCACTGTTGTCAAGAAAGCACCCGACAGGAAGTCACTGTGTGGAGTATCCGGAAGTTTCAAAATAAAACACAATGCACGGACTCTTGCACGTAATGTTCCTCAATTATTTGTCATTACGTCAGAACCGAAGGCACGAGCATCAGGTCAGCAGTCGGTCAGAGGGTCCCAGAGGCAACACAACACCATTGACAAAGAAAAGTGAATCGTATAGGTACAGAAATATATGTAATTGTATGCATGACACCAAACATCTTTTCTACAAGGATATAGACGGATAGAAGTTGAATAATTCACGAAGCTGTGTGGTCAGGACCAGCAAAGGGACCTTAGAGAAGCAAAGCAAGGTGTTTTTTATTCCTTTTCTCAGTCTATAATACGTTTTATGAGCGAGGGACATCGCTATTCCCACCGCTTTCAGTGGGGTTTGCCTGTCGGAGCAAAACCATGGCGCTCCGCTTCGCTGCACGGCGGGGCGCTTTCGTGCAGTGGAATTTGGGGGTGAGAGTTTTTTACCCCCCTCGCCTACCGTAGCAAAACACTCGCTTCAGAATGGAGGAAGACAAGGTCGAGGGATAAGCTGACGCTCCTTGGTCAAATAAATCGGTTGTGTGGACCTATTTTGGCAACCCATATAAAAGACGAGAGAACGGTGAGAAGATTGCGAACAAAACAACAACCATGTGCAAAATATGCCGCTACAGTTCGCCGTATACTGCGGCGAGTACAACTACCAACTACTTTGAACTGGAGACAGACAGCAACTGTATGTTTGTGTAAGTCTGCATAAAAAACAATATTTGATTTTTGCATCTACTGTTGAGTTGACAGAATTTGATCATACTTGAAGATCAGAAGTATTATAGATTATAGTTCACAGTTCAGACATTTATAGGTCTAAACTGCAGCTCTGAGGACTGATATTTGTTTTCCTTTTCATTCAAGAATGTAGTTATCCTGATTGTTACATCAACAAAGCACTTTTTATTAAGATTTTATGTTTGTATTTGCGCTGTAGTCTAAATAAGGGGGAAAAAACCTACAAATTTGTTTTTTTCAAAGAGCATTTATTTTGTACTGATGCAGCAATATTTTTTGTATATCAGCATAAAGAAGAAAATAAAGAAAATGAGATTTTTGCACAACTTCCTACTGTTGGGGATTTTCTATAATCTTTATTTTGTATCGTGAGTATTTCGTATCGTGAGCCCTGTTTCGTATTTCGTATTGTTTTGTGAGTTGACCATTTTGTTACACCCCTAATAAGTGGCAAACCAACATTTATGTTTCATGGATGAATTTCATAATGAGGGGGTTTCTCTTGGTAGCAAGCCCAGTGTCATTGAGCAGCAGTCTATAGAAAATTGATTTCTTAATGAAAAAGGTAAAAATATGCCTTTTAGTATGTTGATATGTCCCTCTGTCATGATGGTATACTTCTGTATGCAAGACAACATGTCTTAACATTGAGACGCCTCTATCTTCTCCTGTAACAGCACCAGGAGCTGTAGAAGATGGCTGATTCCCCAACCCCCCTGTCCAAACTGACTCACCACTGTGACATCAGTTGGTAAATGAAGGGCACCTGGGTGAAAACTGGCAGGTTTTACACAGTAGTAAGTTTATCAATCTTTATTTGCATAGTGCAAAGTCATGGTAAGGATGATCTCAGGGCTCTTTACAACACAGCAGGCTGAGGCCAGCTCAACTGTGTTGGGGCAACCGATTGGCTGTTTAATGACAAATATATTGCACAAAAAACATGCATAGTTTTTCATTGTGCATTTCCATCACCTCAACTGTTTCCAAGTGTCAAAGACAGGAGAGTCCTCAGTCTTAAAATTTTGAAGATGTCAATACAGGCAACTGAGCTGCCATGGCAGACTCAGCTTGTTTCTTGCCTCAATGGAAATGTCATCTTAAACCATGAAAGCTGCATAAGTAAGTGGGACCTGCTCAACTCTGCCACTGGTTTCTATTTTATCTCCATATTATTTATTTGTTTTTGCTTCTTACTGTTGTGAACCACAACAGTAAGAAGCTTCTCAATGACATAATATCTTCTTTCCTGATAACTGAGAGGTCAAGCTTTTTTTTCCAATTCAAGCAGTGACCCACTGTCACCTCCAAACAGCCCCACTATTTACTTTGAGAACTGAAGAGTCAGCAAGATCTGCACTCTATGAGATGTATGCACTAAACTGTAAACCAGTATTTTGATTTGGGGATACACCACAAAAAATAAGGGTAGGAAATATTGTTTTCTTGAAAAATAGCATCCAATAATATGCAAAAAGATTTCAAAAGGCGTCAAGATAAGTATCCATTTCTAAATAACTTCGGTGGAAGTGAATGCATTGTGATGTTAGAAAAACTGCTACCAAGAGGGATATAAATGACATAATAGAGAAGAAAAACAACTGGAGGGATGCTTAACTTTGTTAATATTAAGACTTTCTTTACATGTTTTATTTATTCCTTATATTATAGGACTGATATAATCATATTCAGATGTGATAAGGCCAAAAAAAGTTGTTAATCTTTGTGGGATTTGCTTAATGTTCGGTAAGATTATTTTCTTGTAAAGCTGTCTCAATTTTCAGCCAAAATATGTCCCAGGTCATCCTTGAAAATGTATTGAAATTTAAAATGTTTGCCAAAAATTGACGGTAATGCAATTCTGGTCCGACCAAGACAAGTGTACATCAGAAAAAAAAAAAATTGTGCTTTTTTTTTTTTTTTTTTCGCATTGGTATCAAGTTAGAGGTCTTGGTGGTCAGCCATCTTACCTCATCATAGACGCTGTCATTCCTCTCAAAGTCCCCAGCCTTCCTGGGCAGCACATGGACGTGGACATGCTGAAAGCACACAAAGAAGACAAAAGGAGAGTTAAGACGTGGCGCTTTGTCTAGAGAAACGGGTGCTTTTTCACCTGGGAGCTGTCTGACAGGCTGATGTGACAGAGACGCTTTCCATAGAGAGTCTTCATTACTTCACAGTACGCTGGAGAAGCTGGAGCCGAGTGCTACCGCTGTGCCACAAATCACAGGAGGGTGACCGTGCATTTCAACGAGCGCGCTACCTGCACGCCGCAGAGACTCCTTATTTTTATGCTTTCAAGGATTTAATTGACTTTTTCGGCCCTCTCTCTGGTGTCAGCTCCCCTGCTGTCACAAACATGGCCATGTGTATGCTTAACTTGATTTCCTTCTCTGCATGGATGATGATTGTAATGTCCCTCAGAAACTGTTTTACTGACAAAACACACAAGGAAGAACACAAACAACAAAAAGTTACTTATGCAGAAACAACAGAGTGTTTCTCCTGATACACAATCTGTCAATACTCATCAGAGCTCAGGATGAAGCCTCAGTGTGTGCGATTAAGTAACAAATAAGTAATCCATAGATCTTAATCCAAACAAGATAGACAAAGAAAGACAAGAGCACATGTTTAGATGTGCATCAGTGGATAGAAAATAATTTATTATCGGCCATCTATTCTCCTCAAAAAGGTTTGGAAACATTGTATAGTGTATTCATGGAGTGAGCTTTGTCACTAAATGTGTGGGTAGCACCCCCCAATAAATTTTGCCAAAATGATCTGCAAATGGAAGCTGTTGTTCTGGTATGTACTGTGTTATCCATATTTTATGTCAGTCCTGATACTATTTCCAAGCTCAAGACCAAGTTCTGTGACACTGTGAAGTCAAAGACAGACTGCAAAGTGAGCATCCCAGAAAGACAACACACTAAAAAGACTTCACTGCAGAACTGTAGGCTTTCTTCCATATAAAGAGAGGATTTGGCACTTTATTGTTTGGCACTACTAACATGGTTAGCTGCGTTTTTCATTCCACCAATGCACAATATTAACAAGTTGATTTTTGTTGTTAAGTTGACTCATCAGGCTTTCCAACAATTAAAAAATACAACACCAGTGAAATAAATGAATTCACAGGGATGAAAATTTTAAGATATTTTGGATTAATTAGGGTCCAAAACTCAATATTTCTGTCAAAATAAATAACATTCTACAAAAACCCAGTTACCACAATACTGTTCGGTTCAGGCCAGTCTAGCTCAGACAACTTTTTTATAGCAAGATTAAAACAAGGTTAGATGAAAGATAAAGGCAACTAAATTGGAGAGAAAATTAATTTGACAGACCATGATCTGGTTGGCTGATAATTCTTCTACGGACTGATCTGCTGAACCTGATGATGTTTGTTGTCAAGCAAGTTCACCACTAAGCTCAAGAGTGGTGCCAATGTTTTTCCAAGACTGTGATTTTCAGTCAGCAGCTGGTAGGTGAAATTTTAAGGCAACTGCTGACTCTTGAGCATTCAGAGATGTGGCTGTGACACCCTCAGATTGTGGGTAGTAGTAACTGTGCCAGAGTCTGTTTTATGTTGTAATAAAATACATGCCTACATTCTTTTTAGATGTACATGTAAGCCGACATGCTTAGTTATATCCTCTGAAGTACATAAAAAATGTTAAATGCAGTAGAAGCAGCAGCAGAAATTCACAGCCCACGAATAGAGGATGAGATCATTCATTAAAAAATAAATAAAAATAACACCCTCTTTCTTTGTTATTTGAAAAGGGTAATTCATTTATCATTTTTATTTCTTCATGGACCATGACTTATGCACTACAGCATGGCACTGGTCCATGGTTCAGTGGTTGGGGTCTTCTAATGAAGAGGATACATTAGAAAGATGGGCCGACATCCACAAACAAAGCACTCAACTAAGGGCCTGATCTACTAAGATCCAAAATAACAAGTGCTAAATTGTGTAAGCAAACTAAAAAATGCACATGCCATTAATGACTGTGTTGTAGGTGATCTGCTATAACTGTGTGTGCAATTGATAACAGGTGAAAAAGTGGTGCACCGTCCTCCTTCAATGAGGACTTGGCCTGTGCTACTGGCTGTCACCATGGAGAGTTTGAAGCTATGGAGTTGGAGGCAAATAAGCACTCTGGTGAACTCCAGCAGAGACACCTCAGCCTTGCCAGAAGAAATGCGATTTGGAAAAAGCACACAGCTCAAAACTGGCATTGCTGGATAGAGGATATGTCTCTACTAATTTTATTACTGACCATAGGTTGTGGTAACTTTTTTTTTTTTTTTTGCTGTTTGTCATTTTGACAGACAAGTCATCACTTTTCCCTCATGCCATATTTTATCCAGCATTTTAACTGTCCTTTTCTGATTCCAGTTAAACATAATCTAAAGGACAGCATTCACATTGTTCCACAGCTTCATCACCAAAACACCTCTCATGTGAAGAGTAGTCTTAGTTATGCACTCACAGACAATGTATTTATCTCATCATCCATATCCCACATGACAGCTCCTAAACCTATCCTAAAACTGTCAGAGAGTGATGCAGCCAGCTATGAGTGACAAACGGGATGATTCAGGCTATGAAGGGAATGTTTTTTACTTAGGTTAAATCAGTGTTGATTTTGACAGCACTTTTTAATTTAGTTTTAGTCCTTAGCCTCAAATATATTTTAGTTTAACTCATAATTTTGACATCTTAATTCTTTCAATTTTAGTCTAAATTTAGAAAATGAAATATCACAATTTTTAATTGGCAAACTCCTCCACCATGAAGCTAAGGCAGTTGTGATTGGATGTCCCCATAACTCATCTGACTTTTCCACACAACCAGAGTATCTGTAGTTGGATATATTCCTAACTTGTCCCCACTTTTTCCATGATGAAATTATTGTTTACTGTTTAAATGTATAGTTTTTATTAGTTACTGTTTTTGTCAGAGGAAAAAAGGTTGTTGACAAAAACTATGATGAAAATAATTAGTCCACAAATTAAAGCCAGGTTAAATGACCTCCTCCATGATGTATAAAGATCACAATACAGAGAAGGTTTACCTTACGCATGTGTCTGCATGGCCCACTGGATCATCCCTCTTTTTCCAGTCCACCATAATGACAGACAGCCTCCAAATCTTTCCACCATTCGTCAAAAATTCAGTCAATGATGGAAAATATTAGGTAAACATGATCCCTGTTTTTAGCCACATAGACAGCAGCGATTTTTGTGTAACGCTGTGGCTGTTTGCACCTGCCTTTCAAAAGTGCTAAATTTAGACGTAAAAACACAGAGCAAAATCAGTTTTGGGTTTGATAAATCACATTGTGGGTGCAAAATGAGCACATTTGCATCTCCTCCTCTCAGGAAGGTTAAGAGGCAAACAAGCTAAATGTATTGCGCATGCTCATTTGACAGACGCAATCCTCGGCCGGCTCGGTTAGTAGATCAGCTTTGTGCAAGCTATGAAGTTTGCACATTTTTATACATGCAAACCTTTAGTAGATCAAGCCCTAAGGGTGTTCCACATACACAACATACACAACAGCACATTATTTTCGGTTTGATTTAAAATAACTATTTTTTTAAAGTTTTAAATGAATTTGAGGGCTGAGAGATGAAAACACAACATCAAATTCTCTCATGCAACACAGAGATTTATTTAATGTTGTTATACATATTTATAAACTCTATTAATAATTATCCTCAACGGTTTTGAGAAAGACTATCCAATATATCTCAGCAGAGAAAATCAGTAAAACAAAAATGTTCACTGCATTCTCTTTCTTTATCCCAATTTCCACAGTCTACAGTGCTCCATCGCACTCGACAGCAAATTGTCCCACGTGTCGGAGCACTTCGCCATTTGTTGCATCATAAAATAGTGCACACAGAGACTACCAGCTGGAAAAATTAAAGCACTCTAAAATTTTCCCCCAATCATACCTTCAACTTAATGCAGTTTCCTGGCATTTGTTTAAGTAAAACTCATGAAATAACTGTTCCCCCTGACAGCAGTGTACCTTTATCTTATTCTGAGCTTGTGCCACTTTAATGACGTTTGTTAAGTATCTGATAAGTCCCAACTTCAAAAATACTGAAATATTCCTTTAAGAACATGTTTAGCTGACAAAAACCCGACAGAGGCTTTGTCTTTATGATGGAGGACAAACTAAGGCAGCCAGGTCACATTATCATACAATGATAAACATTATCATACAATAAGAAAGAGAGAGCTGGACGGAGGTCAGAGTGGATAAATGGGTCAGTGAAGTACCCAAGAGACTCTTGAATGTTGGCTGTTGTTTTGTCCAACTGCCAGCTGTGTAGTTTTCAAGTGTTAACTCAAAAGTACTCTGAAAAGAAAAAGATCCCTTCTCACTTTAATTTTTAAATGAACCGTCTATTAAAAAGTCTTTGAATTTTTTATTATTTTTTTTTGTATCCAAAAGTTGGTTTCCTACTTCAAGTAAGAGAGCAGTGAAAAAATATAGAGTGGCTGGAAGGCCTTGCTGTTCTGAAAAGAAGATGAATACTGGTGTTGCACTTCAAAACTTATTTATCTAAAGAGCCTTGAGAGTTTACAGTGACATTAACAACAGGTCAGGAGCCTCGCTCAGACGAAGGGCAGGTCACCCTCCACTGATATCTGCCCCACAGGGCTTGGGCCCAGCTGGATCCTAACCAAAGTTTATGCTGCAAAGTTTAGGACAAGGTGGATGTGATATGAATCGATCTGAAGATTTTCACCGGTGAAATAACCAGAGCCTGTGTGAAAAGTTCGAGATCAGCAGAACTTCTTGTACTGCCAGGATTAAGTTATATTCAGTGTATATATGACATCTTTATTTTTGACGCCTCCATACATAGAAGTTTTCATCTTTCATTAAGCAACCAAGACAGAAAGAGAGAGAACCGGACAGAAAGTAAGCCAGCACATAGCAAGACGTCATGCTTTTTAAAAACAACTGCCAAATGAATATTGGTAGTAATGTACCACGTCACCTTTTAACCATAAAGCCAATTTCAGAACAAGATGGGGTTTGAACTTCTGCACCTTTAAAGGTGCGTTCACACCAAATCTGACTTGGATGACCGAGATCTCATCGTCTACCCAAGTCTGCAGTCCATCTTGGCCAGGGGTGGGCAAATGGCCAACCGGGGGCCACATGCAGCCCTTGACCTCACTCAATGCGGCCCACCAATCATTTCCAAAAACCAAACAAACTGGAAATATGAAGGAAACAAAACCACTGCTCAATATGATTCGTTGAGTAAACAGTGCTTCATAATGCACAAATTAGGATATATGATAAAATATTTCGGTAACACTCTCTATGAAGCCCACATTTATGATGCATTATAACGGCATCCATAATGCTTTATAATGCAGTCATAATGCCTCATAACTACACTTATAATGCTTCATGATGCTTTACATCAACGGTCATAAAACATTATGTCATTTATAATGAATTATAATGATTAGCTCTATCGTTCATTATAAGTAATATCAATGTTTTATGACTGTTGATATAATTCATCATAGAGCATTATGAGTGTAGTTATGAAGCATTATGAATGCCCTCATAATGCACTGTGATTGTCGGGGCTTCATACCTCATAAAGCATTATGGATGAAGTGTTCATGAGTATTCATGAGCATCCATGGAACAAGTCATTATAATTCATTATAAATGACATTATAATGTTTTAGGACCGTTGATATAAAGGATCATGAAGCATTATGTTTGCTTATAAGTGTAGTTATGAACATTATGAATGCATTATAATGCATTAAGGATCCCGTTATAATGCATTATAAATGTGGGCTTCATAGAAAGTGTTACCAATATTTCTACTTACCTCAGATTGCAGGTACATGTTTTGCTTTTTACAAGTCATTAATAAAGTTAGTTTGAAATGATTTCAACACTAAATACCTTTAATGAGGCATTAAAACATAATATGTAGTATTTGAAGAAAATATATTTGAAAACAATAGCAAAGGTAATATACTTGTGTGTCCATATAGGTAAACATTCATTCTTAACTTGAAATAAAATAAGCTTAAATTGACTTTAGCTATGTGTGATGCTGATTATTTTGCAAATTTTTAATTAAAATATACCAATGTTGGTACAATCTTTTTATGGAGGGTTATAATTGCTTCTTTTTGTTTGTTAATAAATATTTTTTATAGTTAGAGTGCCTAACTGTATGAAAAAGTGTGGCTCACAGGCACTTAAAAAATGAATTATGTGGCCCTAATCAAAGTTGCCCACCCCTGATCTAGGCGGAAGTAATGTTCTCACGAACTAATGTTCGTGACATGGACATGGATTGTCACTCTCTGAATAGAAAGAGTGTGTAACAAGTGTTATCACACATCCACACAATGCTGATTGGCTGTCGTGGTGCAACATCACCTGAAAAGTAAACATTTTTTAACTTTGACAACCAAGCGGCGCAACCTGGTTGCGCGTCCAAAGCAACCACAGAGATCCCATCTGCAGCAGCAGGGGCACCGAGATATGGCTCCCAATACGTGACCAAGTCGCCCATATCTCGTCCTCACATCACATGAGTTCTCGTCACACCTGGTTGTTGCTGATCATGGCTGTACATTGACTCTGCACGGAGAGTGATCACCCAGGTTGCTCAAATCATATCTGGTGCGGACACAGTGTAAGACCCCCTTCTCCAGATTGGCCCTGTCAACTCTGATTGGATAACAGGTCAACTCTATGGTAATTGGTCAGTCCGGCATTGCTCAGTGCCATGTAGTCAACAAAGGTTGTGAGCCATCATTTAGAATAGAGAAAGCTTTTCTCTGTAATTTTCTTTTACATAAGAAAGCTGGGAAGAGTTGTGGCTCCAAAATCAGAAGACTAAGCATTGGCCAATCAAGTCAAAATGAGTGAAGGAATTTTTATCCATTAAAACAGAGATTCTGTTCTTCTGTTCTCCAATGAAACTGTCTAATCACATTTTTAACACAAAAAATAGTAAATAAATAAAAAAATACCAGGGGGAGCAAAAACCTGGTGAAAAACACAGCTGTTCACATTCATAAATGCAGCTCACACAGGTAATTTTCAAAATAATTTCAGTGTTTTTCTGCATGTGTGAATGGAGGTTGAAGACTCTTCTGATTAAAATATGAACACACAGGGGTCTTTTAGGTCTTTTTCAAATATACACTTCATGCCATCCTGTTTCTTGCACCTCTGCACTGGCTTCAGGTTTTAACATTGAAGTTTTCGCTCAGATCTAGGTCCTCAAACATTTACTTTTTCCTGAAAAACTTTTCTTTAAAGTTGCATTTGTAAGAGTTTTTTCAACCACAACAAATCCTGTTTTTTTTTTAATTCAGCTTTAGACAGTTACTCTGACTGAATCTCTTATTCCATGTCTACCAATCCAAGGACACCAGATTGATTGCTGCTTTTCTTCCATATTCTTTTTTATAAGGATTGAAGTGGTTTATCTAACCTTCAAGTGGATCATTGTGTTGTTAAGGCTAACAGAGTTGTTGGTCCCTGTTTGAGCTCTCATCCAATTTATTTACATATTTTGTCCACTGGCTAAGGCGAGTTCAGAGCTGTGTACTACTCTAAATCCCCCATGTAATCCTGGGCCTTACCCTCAGGTGTGAGTCTGTTTGTGTGTATGCATCATCAAGGGCATAATAACCTAATTGTGGCCCCTTTATTCATTTTCCATTCCTACACTATGATAAACTGTGGAGGCAGGCTGACTGAATGTTTCTAAAAGCTACAAACAAGATAGCATGTTTGGAGGCGTCTGCTTTTTCACTATGCATTTGCTATTTAATGAGGTCATTTACATAATGTCTGCGTTATTAAATTTGCCTACCTTGAGGAAAACTTCTGAGGCAGAAAAAATAACACATCATGGCGGGGGAGCTATTTATCACAGAGGTTTTCTAAATGAGTGCTGCATGAATGAGGCGGTGGCCACTGGACGCTGTGTGCGTGAGCATGAGCGTACCAAAAACAATGAGGGTGGTATAGCTGTTATGGGAAATTAAAGTGATCTGACGCAGCAGTGTGTGTTTGTTTGTGAAGGTTACACACTATTAAATACCCACAAACACAGCGAGGGGTACAGAGCACAGGATTCATGTCTCCGTCCTTTCTCTGGGAAAACAGACCTCCTACCGACAACCACAGAGGGTGTTCCTCATGCTCCAGTTTCGAATCATTTCAAAGTAAAACCATCTATCTATCAATCTATAAACCTTAAAAAAGTTTGTACACTTTATATGGGTCAATAAATTCTTTCCTTTGACTGGTATTTTATTTTACATTGTTGGAAAACCTGATTAGTCAACTTTACAATGAGGTAGAACTTGATTTTACTTCCATAAAAACTATCAGTACACAGACATAAGGATCCTCCTGAAAATGAGATGCTGCATCTCAAGGGGCTAACCTCCTATACATTCCTATTCATGAATTTGTCACTAGCTTTAGTACTTACTTTAGTCCACTTGTCTCTGACCACCTCCCTTCCTTCGCCCACACACCCAACACAACTTACTGTGGACGGCTGTTCATCGTAAGACTGGGATCCACAGTCAAGATTTCCTACTGCTAATTAGAAGTTTTTTATTGCTGCCATGATTAGTTCATGTTGGGATTTGGATATGTGTAGGTGTATGTGTATATATATATGTGTGTATGTGTATTTTTTTTATATATTTTATCTATGCATATATGTGTTTCCATAAATTGAAGAGTTTGTCTTTAGCCTGCTCTATTGCTAAATGTTTTGAGAACACTTTTTATGAATTGGCACTACACAATTAAAGATTGATTGAAAGGATCATACATTCCTTTTAAAAGCCTACAGCTCATCAGTGAAGCAGCGCTGAGGAACAGGTCTTCCTTGGGTGTTGTCTTTCTATGATGCTCATTCACAGTCTAGGCCCTAATTTCATGGCGCAGCGCAGGGGAGGCACACTGCGCAGTGTTAATTTCATCCGGCGCACGGCCGTGCGCTGCCAATTTGACAATTTGGTAGACCGTCTGCGCAGAGATGGGTGTGACGGCGCACCAGGGGGAGTTGTCAGCAGATTCATGTTGGTGCAGTGACAATTTTGTGCCAAAAACAGTGCAGAAAGTGCACTGAAAGCTCGCCAGCTCCAACCTGGTCTATTCTCAGCGCAAGCGGAGCGCACCCTCCACAGCTGTAATTTGGTGAAAGGCGCACATGTGCGCACACATCAACAAAGCCTCAGAGGCAGGTTTCCAGAGCGTCAGGCATATTTTAATGCAATAAACAATCACAGCATCACTATTTAATGTAACTGTCTGAACCAGCATATACATTTGTATCTATATTAATTGTCCTGTCACATCTGAAGTTCGGATTAAAGCCGTTTGTCATAATGGAAACTTAACCTGACGGCAGCTGGAAGTTTGATGCACATCTTACAAGTCTACAATAAACACCCTTAACATCCGATACTGAGTATATATCTGGCTTCTCCCATTTCAATAAATTCAAAGAAAAGAGGGAGAAAAAGACGAAGAAAAAAGATGGAAAATAAATGTATGTCACTAAGGATTTACTTGTGATTTCCCAGATTCCTCTGTTTTAGTCTTTATTTTTAACTTGATCTAAAAAGATGGAGTACATTATTGCAAGGAGGATGAGGCGGGGACACCGGGAGAGTATACAGTATATCACTAAAGGCTCTGCTATTTGGCGATGACAAACCAGGAGTGCAGGTGGATCACAAGCATTATAAATGGATAAGCCAGCTGCTGTGTAACTGTCTCTTAATTTTTTTACTCTTATAAATAACAAAGGAACAGATTACATCTGTCCTGGCCCTGGAGCTGGCCCACACAGTGACGCGCTTCGTTACCCCCGATGCGAGACCCGATAGCCAGTCCGTTCTCCCAGTTGCTGAAGTGACAGCAGCTCTGACCGTCTCCGCTACCGGGTCTTTCCAGCACACTGTTTCCGCGGTGGCCGCAGCGCATTTAAAGGCAAGGAGAGGCAGTCATTTGATTGGTGAAGACAGCACTCAGCTGTGTTAAACCCACTCATGCCTCCCTCTCTGGCACTTGCGCTGAGGGGCAAGGACGGAGGCGTGGATGCGCCTCTCTGCGCTCCTCTGTGCCTTGAGTTCGCCTCTCTTGGCACTGCAGAAAAGTTGCAAAGTGTGCTGGTCACACCCTGTCTGCCGGCGCAGGGCAGGTGCGCCTGCGACTGGTCTATGAAATTAGAGCCCTCTGTCTTTGACTTCATCAGTATCATGGACCTGGGTCCAAAGTTTTTGTGGTACCAGGGCTGCCACTCTGCAGAACATCAGCTTTAGATGAAGGACATTTTGGCACTATCTACAACTGTGGGTGGCTGTGTTGCTCATTCCATTAATCCCAAATCCTTACAAGTTGTATCTTATTGGGAAGATGACTAATCTGGCTCTGCAACACTCTAAAATACAATACCAATTGGTATTCTTAAAGATGAGAAATGATCAACTGAGATAACATTTCAGAACTTTTTTGAGGAGTGTGTCTGTCTGTGTACTTATCTATTTCTCTGTTTTTTCATCTGTCTATTTACCATGTCATTTTCATGTTATTAATCAAATGCAAATCAAATTTCAACAACCACTTTTCTCAAATTCCACTAATATCCCGCAAGTTTTTTCACAATGCAGAGCAACATATCAGAACCAGTCCATGGTTGTATAAAAATCATCCTGACATTAGAAATGCGAGGACAAATGACACTTTTTGTCATTTAGTTTGGAAAGGCTTTTGGGGTGGTGGTGTTGGCCCAAAATATATTGTCATTGATCTGATTTTTGTTATTCCAGATGATGAATGCACAGAAAAATGTTTCTGATGTTGATTAGCAACCAGTTTAGCCTTCAGTGCTATGATGAGTAAACTCAGTGTGATGCTTTTAAAGGTACAAAACTCCATTTTGAGAACTTTTCCCTGTGCAGCAGAGCTCTGAGCTCTCCTCACACTCTTTTTGTCCTTGACACTGAGTCACGGAGTCCTCCTCTCTTATTGGCGTTGCCTGATTAAACACTCTGCAGATGTTGAGGTCATGGTTCACTGTTAGTTCCTATGCAGCGTCCTTCAGTCAGGCTTTGGGTGAGCACCTCCCCAGGCTGTATGTCCTGTCGATAATTAGTCAATCAACCGCTGCTCGAGATTATGCACACTCAAACAGAACGTCCTTCATGCAGAGCTGCTTGTTCACCTTCCCTCAGCTGTGTGGAGAGATAGAGGCATCCCAGGAAGAAGAATTGGCCTCTAATGTTTGCACATAATAGAGGTAACAAAGCTGCAGCGCCTTTCTCAGAATAATCAAACCAGATGGCTCTCTTTTAATCTGTAAGAAACAACAAATGTAAATGGCCACCATATCAATTAAAGCAGGATGCAGGGATCAAGTCTGACAGGCACAGAGAAAGTCTTTGTCATAAACAGATGTGCTCCACATTAATGGAATGGGGAAAAGAAGGTTGACTTGATCAAAGCAGAGAGCCCTAATTAGCTCTGAAAGACAAGAGAGAGAGATGGAGAGAGAGAGAGAGAGATTCTTCCCACGATGCCCTGCTTTCTAAAGCCAGCATCACCTGAAACCAAGAGATTTATACTGTAAATCTCACAAGAACCCTCCCTGTTGTTATCCAGGTTTCAGTTTCACTCATCTTCTTCATAATTTTCCTTCACCATCCTGCAGGGAAATTAATCAGGATGAGCAGCTGCCAAAAAGATCTCTCCCCGTACTAGAGAATGACTTCAGGCCGGTTTATGAAACTCAAATTACAATAGAGACCACAAAGGAGGAGGTGGATAGAGTTTAAACTTTATTTTTTCATATTTGCAGAGAATTTGTGTTTTTGCAGGTAATGAAGGTTAACTTTACTGATAGATGATTTCTGTGTTTGACTATATGGTACACAGTATTAGGAGTATTGCATTACTGAGGTAATTTCTACAACAGCTTGGATGCTTGTTCCAAATCAGGTGAAAGAAACATTTATATTTGCATATTTCATTTGGATCATTTAATATGTATGTGGTATTATTTTAGAGCGGCCAAACCACTCAAAAAGGCAGGGCTGGACTTTGTCCTCAACTCCACAGGCAGCTTTATTATGACTGAGACATGCTCTGCATTATAAGAAAGGAGTTGGACAAAGCTACCCACAAAGTGAGTTGTTATCCCTTTTCACAGGCACTTTTATACATAAGGTCCTTATATCATTGCAAGGATGTTTTCCTCATGGTCTGTCTATTTGCTTGTTTGTTTGTCTGCTATAAGATTATACAAAAACTAGCCAACAGGATGGATTTACATGAAAATTTACTACAGGTGTGCTTTGGTCCAATGAAGAAACCATTACATTTGGTGATGATCTGCATATCTGCCTGGATGCAAAAAGATTCCAAAAATTTTCTGAAAATTTCATAACCTTAGGCTGTATTTAAAGAAAAATCATACCTCTGACATCACTTGATGGATTTGCTTCAAAGCTTACAGGATAATATAACTTTATCATCAATGTCAATTTCACCTGGATCACATCCAGATTGATTAGAAAAACATTGACGTTTATGATGGCAAATCCCAATCATTTCTCTGTGGCTGCTGTGAGGGTTCTTCCGTTTCCATAATTCTGTGAAATGTAGTTTATCTGAAAACTGACGTCAACGTTTTTCCAGCCTATGTCACTACATTTCCCAGCTTCCCTTGCAATACCAGCCAAGGAGTTCTCCACATGCAAACATGATTGGAGACATTATATTGGAGTGTGTGGTGATCCAGAATTGTGTCTTTTTGGGTTGTGGAAAAGTCACTGCTGTAACTGAGCTGCTTGGTGGAGGTCTGTGCCCTCCAAGTGCTTTTCTCGTCAAATGGTGCAATTACTTTTGACTGTGCACGACACACTCCACCTGATACACACACATGCTGTAGAGCTTCTGCCTCCTGCTGAGTCTGCATGATATTCTTTGGCAAGATAATCATGAGGTTAAAATCTAATACAGCCCTGGCAGCCCTAAATCAAGTTCATCTTCCTGCTATGGCAAAAAAAGCCATAGACTGAGAGACAGCTATGTTATCACTTCAGTGTTGTTTTGATTTAATGTTCCGTCACACTCATAAGCACTAATGCTCCAAGAGATGGTGCCTGATAAGTTTGATTGATTCCAGTGCCATAACTGATTCTGTTTATTAATCTGATTACAGACTGCCTCTTCCCCATAGACTGTAAAAACAGTTGGACAAAACCATGTGTCCTTACATCACCTAGGCAACCAGCCATCCAATGAAAAGAACGCATTGAGTTTTCTCACTTCCATGTGTGCTTGTTTGTGGAAGGAGAGTGCTGCTCGCATGACAGAGAGCCAGAAAGTATTTCACGACACGTAAAACCTCACAATTTATTACTTGCGGATTTTTGTTTTGTTTATTTTGTGAAAATGACTACCCTACTGTCTGCAAAAAAAAAAAAAACACCAGTGGACATAGGATTAAATACGCTACAGCCTGCTTACTACAAGTTGCAACCTATCACGGTAAGCGAGTACTGTAGCCTACAAATGATAGCCTAGTGTTCATCAGGCACATTAAAACCTTGTTCAACATGTCACAGAAGGTGTAGCCTGGAGGTGAGTTTTATATATTCATAACTTTTACAGAGATGCCTCTCTCCTATCAATAAAGACCATCTTTCACATTGTTTATAGAATGAAGTAGAACAATATACTTACTCAGAAGGCTTTGCTGATCCAAACAGTGCTTCTGGAGATATTTACATCCGATACATACAAATCAAGCGGCGGACCTCCGTATAATGGTAGCACACGAGGCATGTATAGCACTGCTCCTAAAACTGCATTAATCGTCCAAAAACTCATTAGTTTCACCAATATTTCATCATGGTCTGCTCTCGCTACTCCTCCAAGACAGTCTGGGGTCGCTCCACCCATGTTTTGTTTCAGGGCAACTTTGTTTTTCCAGTTTTGTGTAAAATGGACGAATATCTATCGGATGAAGATGTTGTGGACGAGAACTTTGAATATGATGGGTGTCCTTACAGTTTCAAGCCAGAGTTTACAGATGAGGAGCTCATCTAAAGGAGGAAGCCGTACTGCGCATGCGCGGCAGCCGTAAAGAAAGTTTTCAGTTCAGAAGTCAGCACAGTCACAAAAACATGTCTGGAGCGACCCTGGACTGTCTTGGAGGAGTAGCCCGAGCGGACCATGATGAAATATTGGTGAAACTAATGAGTTTTTGGACAATTAATGCAGTTTTAGGAGCAGCGCTATAAATGCCACGTGTGCTACCATTATACGGATGTCTGCTGCTCGATTTTGGATCTAAATATCTCCCGAAGCACTGTTTGGATCAGGAAAGCCTTCTGGGTGAGAATATTGTTCTGCTTCATTCTATAAACAATGTGAAAGCTGTAGAAACTGAACTTATCCTTTAAACCAGAAATCTTCAATAAAAGAAAAATGGGCAGGATATAATCAATTCACCCTCAGTGAAAGCAAACAGATCATTATAAATATGAAACTGAAGCCATTTTATACCAGCTGTACAGATGCTGTTGGAAGAACACACAATTACACTAAGTGAAATAAGAACAGGCAAATCCAAATCCCTTTTAATCAGGGTATTGATGTCTGAAAAATGACATGGCTATCCCCTTCACAGTTGTTCTCACCTTCTGAAAGAATTCCTGATGCACTTGTTCACTTCTCTGTTTGTCACATCCTTTTCTGATCTGAGATTTGAAAATTAGCTGCATTGGCAACCATCATTGGCACCAGGCAATTGTCACAAGTGTCTGGCGTGAGAAGAATTACTTAAGACATCTATGAGATCGATCTGTGATTGTAATTTGACAGAGAAAATAGAGCTTTCAAAACCTCTCCATAAAGCTGTCACTCTTAGTTAGACACTATGAGAAGCTGAACAGTCATGCTAAAAAGCCTGGTGTCTCCAGGAAAAACATTTTAGCTGTGCTCACACTCACAATCACATGAAACAATGAGAAAGAATTTAACTGTTTGGAAATACAATCTGTTGAAATTGTAGATGGGATTTTGCAAACTGCTGTAAAACTATTTTGGAGTAATGCCATCATTTCATCAACTTTTAACACCTTTTCTATTCTATTACGGAAAACAATAAATATACTGTTAAGATATATTTTTTCTGACTCATTGTTAATTCTAACCCGACACATCAGTGGAGATGATCACATATTCGTTGGATAATTTCACATCCATACGGGAAATAATCTATAGAGAGTGATTACAGAGGGCAGTAATTTTCAACAAATAATGAAGGGCAGTTGCATTGTTTTGTCTGTCAACTTCATTTTAAACAACTAAGAGGCTTAAGGTTACTTCTCACTCTTGGCACAACCAAAGCAGGTTTGTACCACTTCTTCTTTGTCCTTTAAAGCATGCTAAAAAGCACAGCCATTTTCTGTCATGACAGATTTGTCAGTTTGAACCTTTGCAAGCCTGACCTGCCTGATGACAGACAGGGAACCTAAATAATCCAGGGGTTTGCAGGATTTGATGACTGCCACATTTATTTAAATGTCCTTATGCTGTCAATGAAAACCTTTTGAACTGGTCTTGAACACAGTTACCTTTGCAACGGAGGTTACGTCTTCGCCAGAGTCTGTTCTCTTGTTTGCTTGTTTGTATGTTAGCAAGATTACACCAAAACTACTGGATGGATTTATATGGAATTTTTACCAGAGGTGTGGTTTCGTCCAAGGAAGACACCAATTCATTTTGGTGCTGATCTGACACAGATTGACATCACAAAAAACATTTAACCCTTTCATGCACAGTGTCATCTACAGTGGAAAGATATTTATTTTATATTTTGGACCATTTAGGTTAACCATGTCCCAACTATCAGGTGGTAACACCAAAACTACATTCTCAAGTTAAAAAAAAAACATGATCTTTATGTGTTTTGGTTCATTTAGAGATCATCATAAATCCAAAATGTCCAACAATGAGGGATATGCACCACACCCTCCAGGATTAAGTGTTAAATCCTTCTATTCTCAAAGAAGTAGCCAGGAAAGAACATAAACTCTAATTCAATGAGATAAAAGGAACATTTGTAAACAGATTTTAAAAATGTTTTCCTTGTTTTTATTCATCTGTGACTAAAAATTAATCTGCCCACTCCAGAGGACAGTATGCAGTAAAAAGTGTATTCTGTGTATTATGCCTGAATTCAGATTTCCCCTAATTTCATATTTATTATTTTTTAAATTGAAAGTCACATGTTAATAGTAAAATTAAACTGTAATATTAAATATACTTGATATTTTGCATTTTACTTTGTAAACTTTTAGTAAATGTTGTGACAAATATGTGTTTGTGGATCTATATTAAGTTCCATTGAATTATTACTTATTAACACACTGAATATATAACATATTGAAAGCCACACATTATTTTTACCTTGTTCCAAAGCAAAAACAAATATTTCAAATATTCCCATGTGATTTAATAAATTCATGCATGAAAGGGTTAAGTTTATGGTCCCATTACTTAGGTCATATTTTGTCCCACCCATGGCACCATACGATTGATTAGACACTCTGGTTACACGCAGAGGTGCAGCACATTAGCCAAGCAGCACTGAAAGCTTGGCATGCAGAGTTCTGCTCACAGATACAGAGGAGAGGAGGAAACATTTTGCTGATGGAGAAAGCCCAGTGCTGTTACTGAACCCTTGGTTTCTTAGCAGAGTCTCCCAAGATCGGAATAAAAATCCCAGTCCTCCACAACTCACAACTACTTGTAACATTACTGTGAGCCCATTTACGCCATAGAAACATATGGGACAGCTCTTCTCCCTCATTATCTCTCCAAATGTGCCGCTTGATCACTTGAAAGAAGGTTGCTGATAATGTTGAGACAGAAATAGGCCATCATAGCAGAAGTCTGTGTGTGTGTGTGTGTGTGTGTAAAAATCTAACCCCTAAATTTCACATGGAGCAAAAGCACAGCGCACCGAATTGCCGTGGTTTTGCTCACACCGACATCATCATTGAATGTGCCGTGGTGCACAAAACAACATCATCTGTACAAGCAGCAGCCAGCTGTTTCAGTCAACAAGTTACAAGTCCCACTACTAACTAGGTCACTGTGTTGGATTTATTTATGTTAACAATTATTACACTTCTTACAGATTAATATTTTTCATCCCCAATGTGCATATAAAATAAATACAGGACTATAATACTGGCCGGAAATCACAATTTATGGGTAGAACTGAGCTGCTTGGCGGAGGTCTGCGCTCTCGGAGTGCTTTTCTAGTTCAAGCTGTGGTCACATGCCTTTCAGATATGCACTCTTTTGATATTGCCCTGTGATTGGCTGGCAGTTGATTCAGGGTGTACCCCACCTTTCACCCAATAACAGCTGGGATAGACTCCAGCTCAGGAAAACTGAAATCACATCCATTCATGGAGTCTGTTGATATTTGATGTAACTCATAATGAATCATAATGGCACAGAATGGCCTGTAAAGTAACACCTAATAATCACCATTTAAAATAATTACTTTGTTCTGATAATTTTAATAAATATTAATCAAAGTGAGTTGTGTTTCAGAAGAGGGACCTCTATTGTAGCAGATTTCATATGCAAACGCCTGGTAGAAAAGAAGCTGACGATCTGATGCTGAGCTGAAATAGTCTCGTTGAAAAAATGTGTTTTTAAAGCTATTTTGCCTGATGCTTGTGCCTTCACTGTGAAAACAATATATCAAAATTAAAGTTGAGTTTCTGCTTCTGCTGCTTGTTTTGTTTTTAACTAGTCAGATGTTTTGACTCTCAGAAACACCCAACTTTTCTAAAAGAGAAAAACTTTTATTGAAAGCTGCCATTCTGTGTCTGTATGTCACTGTTTTGTGCAGTGTAGTCAAGATGGACCGACATTATTCTCTGCAATCACCTCCATGTCCATCATCTTCATTTCATAGACTGTTACTATCAGAAGGTGGGGGGGCTGGAGTTATAGGGAGTAACTTCAATGATTCTCTGTGCATCTGTTGTACTGACGTACAGCTCCTTTAAACTTTCAGCTGTGTATTCAGATTGTGTATTCACAATAATTGCCCATGATCTTATCTAAATACCTAAATTGTTTCAGGAAGGACAAATAAAAGGAAAAAAAGGCAATTTTAAACTTTAACAGAGTGGGAAGTTAAGTTATCACAAGAGCCATAATAATTTTATTGTCATTGCCGGAGGGCCAGATTTTTGTAATGCAAGATACTTTCCACTTATGATAGTTATGATTGCTCAAGAAGAACAAATAAATTACTAATCAGTTCTATCAACATTTCAGTGTTTAAACTTAATACAAATATTAATACTAAATTAAATGAGCAATGAGCAAAACTGAACATGATGCAACTTTTTTCAACCCAATCACAGACCGTTTATTGGCTGACAAAGTACACTGTTTTATTTTTAGTAATTTATTTCGTAAAGCACAAAACAGGTTTTACAGAATTAGTTACAGCCAGTTACATCATGTTTTTTTCCCAAGAAATAATGCTATTTTGTGATTTTAACCCTATAAAGCCAATTGTATCATATTTGATAAATACTTTTATAAAACCTCCTTCTACTCAATATGATCAACAAATTACAAAAAAACATCTGAATACGATCAGATAAATAATAAAAATGTCCCCAAATAGATTATCAGTTGCCAAAAACACCCAATGAATCAAATGAGATACAAAAAATCTATATGTTGAATTATATGGACATTTTGATTTTTATGGATTTTAGCAGAAAGTAAAACAAACATTTCAGCTCCAAAAAATTAGAATTTTCTGGCTATAATCTATGGTCTTGGGCCTTAAAGGGTTAAGGTGAACTGTTCACTTTTTTAAGTATGTTCATTTTTTTATTTGAATTGAATTGTAAAGGAGTAGGGGGGCTGCACATGGCCCCAAGGTTGCCCATTCCTAAACTAAGAGATTGAATTCATTTGGAATAAAGTGTAAATCTTAATACAATAACAGAAATCACATTCTCACAAAGACAGAAAGTTGAAATCGGCAGCAAGACTCCTATTTGAAAATCTTTAAAAATAAGCTTCAATAAAAACCATTTCAGGCCTTTAAGTGCTGTTCTATTAAGATGTTTAACTAACTATTGGATGATAGATCTTCAAACTAAACCAGATTTTATTAATGCATGCCGTCTTTAAATGAATCTTAGCTGAAAAGATTATGAGTGCTCTTTATCTGTCTGGGCTCACAAGTTCAAACATTCAGCTAATGACTGTAAAAGCCACTAAAGCCTTTCATGCTAATCTTTAGTCGATACTGAATCTGTGTTTCCAAATCAAAATCAATCATTTGCCTCCTCGTCTCTCTCTCTCTCTGCCTCCCACTCATCCCTCTATATTCACCGCTGAGAAAATACAGCCCTGTGAGTTCTCTTTCAATATCATCTACTTTGCGAATATTACATCTCATCATCTTCATCCATAAAACCTCATATATAACAGCCAGGCTTGCTCAGTAAACAAGCGGATGTATACGTGAGCCTCCGGTCCACATGATAAATCACTGTAATCACACTGCATTTTTCCATAAGACAAAAATAAAATCCAATTCCATCATTCAGAAACACTCAGATTTGTCTTGTGTGTGTGTATGTGTGTGTGTGTGTGACTCCAGGCAGTGAGTTTATAAGAGTGCATTTGCCTCTCTCTTATAGGCCACCTCGCTCTTATTCAATCAAAGGCCTATTTTTATTGCTGGCGTGCCGACACCTGATTGCAATAACCTGGTTGATAGATGGGGGTGGGCTCCTACAGTAGCAGGTGTGCTATACGCGCTCCGATAATCTGTTTTCATAAAAAGACAGGACAGGTTCTCCACATGAAGAGTTCCTTTGCACAAGAGTGACTTGATAAAATATGTAGATTCTTCCGGAGAGTTAAGGATCTGCGGAGAACAACAGCTCCTACATTACTGCCTTGATTCACTGCTCCCCTCGTTTTCTCTCCTGCAGTAACAACACGCTTGACAAAAGACTGTGAGAATATATATATGTATAAATATATATGTACTTTTTTTTTTTTTTAACAGCCGCTGAGATTGTAGTAATTCTAAAATATATCCTGCCTGCTGGTGTGGATCTAACTGAGCTCAAGCAAAAATGCATTACTCTTTGACCTTGTTTGTATTGCCAGATGAAAGCCATTTCATCTCACACAATCTATAGATGAAAAATGCAGGTTGTTGTGGAAATGGGCAAATAAAGATCTTAAAAAAGACATCGTCCTTTTAAGGCACACACGGGAGATTGCTTTTAAAGGAGAGAAGACGAAGTGGAGAAAGAAAAGGTTCCAGGACAGGAGAAAATTCCACACTAGTATCACACAAAAGCAATGTTAGTGCTCTTTTTATGCTTGCCAAGAAGAAGGTTGCGAATGCTCACCTAACAGACTTTACTGAAATTTTATTAAGACTTTCTCAGTACTGTAGTCCTACACAATCTAACATCTTAGCTGTGAGGAGCAGTAACCTCACACTAAATAGAATCATTAGTAGTAGTAAGTATTTCCAGTAGCTTTATGGTGGCATTGTTTTCTCTGTCAAATAGACATAGCTTATTAGACAACTTGGTCAATAAAAAAGAAGCTACAGAAAAGCTAAGTAATGTCTAAATAAGATGAGCAGAGCAGAAGCAGAACTCTCTAGTAATATGATGTTCATGAACGAGTTAAGTCTTTTGAACAGCTCTTTTACGTGAACAAGGAGAACCGATTCACAGCTGTGGGTGAGCCGTTTGCCATTCTTACGAGCTATTCTTTCAAGGTTGCCTTCACGTGCCACCTGTGTGCCCCATGAGTCTGAGTTGCGCTATGCCTTCGCGTGAACAAAGCTGTACACATGCTCAGTGTTCCCGACTGGACTTAAAGTTGCCGCTGTATTTTTAGGGAGAAGGAGGGAAAGTAGCCAGAGCCCAAAGCCACCCGAGTTAGACCTACTGTACTGGAGTCATTTTTTACGGCTATATCAGGGAGTTGGAGATAGCTATGGATAAAAACCCACAAAATCAGCCAGAGTCAGGAGTGCAGCAGCATTTGGATGCACCTCTCTGGGGTGAAAGGCAAGGTAAACATTTAAAAAAACATTTGTAAAAAATAAAATATATCTTTCAAGACTAGGTCCTCCACTCAATCTGTTAGTTCTGCCTCCACTTTAGGTAGTGTTAATGTGTGTTCATGCCAAACACAACTGATGTGACCTTTGCGACCACTCTCCATGCAAAGTCAATGCACAGCCATGATCAGGCACAACCAGGTGCAACCAGATCTCCTGCAATGCAGAAAAGTCACAAAAGTTACAGAATATGAACTTATCTGGCAACATCGCATGTGACTGTGTCACAACAGCCAATCCACATTGTGTAGGTGTGTGTCGGAACCTATAACAATTAATTTTGGTCTGGATCACAGAGTGACAATCTATGTCAGTGTGAGAACATTAGTGAGTACATCTGTTCCACCTCATTTAACAGAAGTGTTGGTTCTCTGCGGTTCTGTCCTTCCTTATCTGCATCAGCTGCAGTGTTTTACTGTTGGTAGACGAGTGAAAATACAGAATAATGTCAGCTGATACAAACAAATATATGATCCATGACATGAAATAATATGATCATGGTGGAACTCGAGCGGGCGTGATGTCACTGAGTAACGTGACTGTGACAAAATGAGCTATTTCTGGACAGGAATGTGACTTGGGTGGACAACATGATTTTGGTGGCCAAAGTCATTCAGTATATCCGCTGCAAAGCAGCATAATAGTTGTCCGTGAGTCCATCCAATCCCCTGTCTCCCCTGCTCCACACCATCCCGCCCCCTCCCCATTACCTCCCTCATATACCGGTGAGCAGCGAACTGCACAGCTACTGAAGCATCATGGAGCGGGAGCAGACCAGCACCGAAACCGGGAGGCCGCTTTTGGAACAGGTAGGCTCTTTCAATAGATTTTAGCATAAGTTAGCCACTCATCGTTAGCAAAACTGAGCTGGTGAAGACACGTAAATCCTCGCTCACAACCGGCTCTGCTCTGATTGGCTAACAGTTGAGAAACAATTTTCCCATGGGATTATAATAAAGTTGAAGTTGAAGTTAAAGTGGCGACGCCAGACCCACTCCACCGCCAGTCCAACTGAAATGGCTACCGCTGTGTGTTACAAGGGGGGTGACTGTGGTCTGTGTTACTTTCAGCTATGAGAAATCTCATTTATCTTCAACACCAATGAATATTTTCTGCCGGACGGCTTCTTGCTCTATCGGAGGGGCGTGTTGTTACGAGGCGACACGAGCTTGGGGGTGGAATCTTGGAACACGGAGGGGAGGGGTGAGTGAAGGGGGGGCAGACTGCTTTTTTCAAATCTGTCTCAACCATAGACTGTAAAAAACATGGACGCCATGTCGCTGGGCTCAAATTGAAGCCGCCACAAAAACTGCTTCCCCTGGTGACTGGCTGCAGTATAGGTCAAATTTCCGTCTCCCCCATTTATCTGGACGGACTGAAGTGAAACTTCAAAAAATTATTACACCCCGTACAAATATTTCTCCCATCCGTATGCTGTGGTGATATGAAAGTATTATTGGGCTGCGTGTTTTCCAAGTCCTCTTTTTTCGGAAAAGTTTCTTTTTTATAAGTTATTAGACTTTAAAAATAACCGCGGTTTACGGCAGCTTCACAATGATTGTTTACGACAGCTGCGTCCGGATTATGGCCCAAATTCTCTACTGGCTGCACAATGGCGGCGCCCTGACGGGGGATATTTAGGCTTCAAATCCGTTACATGGTAGAAGGCGGAGCCACGCTATCCAGTTCTTATAATACATCCATGGTCTCAACAGCCAAACTGGTTTTCAGATCGTAGACCCTGGCTTTAAAAGGGAACGGCTCCTCAAGACCTGGCTTAAACATAAGGAAACAGGGGAAGTTCATTTTCAATTAGAGGGGACAGAAACAAGTTGAACCAACAAGGGACCGATCAACCAATGTAGATAAGCTGCCTGCAAAAATGGGGTGGTAAGTCCACCTAACAGCTACTACTACAGTGGGGCTCCCCCACCTCAGAAAGACTCCTTGAGATTTTACTACGACTGTAGAGTCATTAGGTGTGAGGCCAGCTTAAGGAAAAGCATTTTTAAGGGACTCATCACTGTGAATTTGGGATAGAGGCAGGGTTCTTTTCCCAGTGCTCTGTTCTAAAACACAATCAAAAGCAGTGAGAAGTACAATGATATGGAGGCGAAGGATAGAGAGGTGTTTCAGTGGCTGATAAAAATTCTGTCCCACGCTTTAACCCTCATGGACCACTGAGGGTCTCTCGTCTGCCTCCTGGATCCTCCTCACAGCCCCCAACCAAACCAAAAACCATTCAAACCTTTAAGAAAAGACCCTTGAATAATTCAGGCATGCCAAGAGTTTAGCACGGCAAATGTGATGATTATTTAATAGTGTGTAACTGTTGCGGAGGCCTCATGACATATTTAAAAGTGGTAAATTATTGAGTTCTCACCTTCACAGTTTGTCCGGCTTCAGGGCCGTCCTGGTGGGAACAGAAAGAGGTAATTAGAGAAGAGTGGGGAATACAAAATTATTTACATCAATAATTCAGAGACAGATTATAATTTCAGATGAGATACAGCCCCTCAGACCTTTCTCTGGAAAAGAAAAAAGCAAAGGAAGGGAGAGTCTCTCTGGTTTTGTTTCAAGGCCTCTTTGTCCTGGCAGTTATTCCTGACCAGTTTTATTCCTCTGACTTTTCTTTGAATGCTGAAGTAACATCATCAGAACTGTTATATTTTGCTTAAAAACTTCAAGAATAATCCATCATCTTAGCTCAGGATTGGGTTGCAAAAGCATTTTTAATTGCCACTTCATTTTTTTCCGGGCTTCTTCTTTCACATTCATTCCCTCCTGCACGGTGTCAAACCTTGACATCCTCAGTTAGTCAGGTGTGAGCCCTTCGATGAAGAAGTTCAGGTATCAGAAAAACCTTCATACAATGACAAACTTGGTACAAGAAGTCCTGAAAAATGAAGGGTGCAGACATAAAGGAGTAAGTGTTAAATTAGTCTGATGACATCCCCCACTTATTTTTTTTTTTTTTTACAAGGACCTTTTCTTCCATTGACTTTTACTGATTCAGGTCGTTCTGAACTTTTTCTTTCTTTATGACTTTCCTTCTGACTCCTTTTTTCTGATCCCTTTCCGTTTGACTCTTCATCATCCTCTGACTCCTTTCTTTAACAAATTCTCCTCTAACATCCCATCTTCATAATCACTTTTTATCTAATAACTCTATTGCTGACTCCTTTAATAATACTCTGACTCTGACTTCCCTGACTCCTTTTGTACTCCTATGGCTTTGAATTTCTTACCAACTCCTTTCTTTCCAACTCTTTTCTTCCGACTCTTTTTTTTGAGGACTTATCTTCGGGGTCATTGTATTCTGACTCCTTGGCACCCTTTGACTCCCTTTTCTGAATTTTCAAGTTCCTTCTCCCTCTCCTCAGACTGCTATTTCTGGCTTTCTTGCAGACTCTTTTCCTTTAGTTCACTGTTATTTAAATACTTCTTTTCTTATGCCTTTTTCCCTGATGACTTCTCACTGTATTTGGACCCCGTGCTTCCTGACTCCTTGCCACCCTTTCACTTATTTTCCTGACTTTAATATGACATCTGACTCCTATCTTTTGGGTTCATCTTTGTTGAATTTCTGTCGGACTCTGTATTATCAAACTCCTCATTGTCTGGTGACAGTCTGTCTGAGTCCTTATTTCAGATGCCTTTTTGTTAGTTGACTTTCTTACTGGCTTTTGTCCAATGCAAGGGCGTAGGCTTGATTTTGACATTGGTGGGGACATAAAAGTGCACCAAGACGGCATCCCTGAAAGCTGATGTGTTTTGCATTTATGACTGTTTTTTAATGTCATGTAGAGCTAATCACACAAACCATCTTATTCAGGAAAAAAAAACTACTCTACTGGCATATACTTTACCTCCAGCCTCTCCTTCTAAATCTCTACTGTCTGTACCTTGGCAAAACTATATTGATGCATGACACATGCACAGTGGGGCAATTTGGAATCAATCCGAAATTTTGATGGTATAACTATAGTCTGACAAATACATAACCAAAGCCAAAAAGGACTACAGATAAGTGTATTCCCCAACTATAAGATTGTATAAAGTCATGTTATTAATCCAAGGTTTTATTGTATTTTTCCCCACAAACTTTTATTTTTGGTCTTAAATGGCTGCTGCATTTCAACACACAAATAATACATTGGATGATAAATAAAATAACCAGAACATGTATGTGTTGGCATTAAATATAAGCTTTGTTTTGTTATAAAGTTATATACTATTCTTGTTTTTATATGTTAGGGACCATGCAGTCGTGGCATGATATTGATAGGGACGTGTCCCTAGCGTCCCTACCAAATTCTACACCCCTGGTCCAATGCTAATCTTTCTGTTTACCTTTTGTTGATGCCTTTTGTTTTTTGAATTACTCTCTGACCCCATTTTAGACTTATTTTTAAATGACGCCTTACTTATAATTCTTCTTTTGTCTTATGTCTTCTTGTTGACTCATTTCCCTTTCTATAATTTCGTCTTGCAGCTTCTTTCTACCTCTTTTCCTCAAGACTCTCTTTTTCTTGGCCGCTGTTGACCGTTCTCCTCTGACTACTTTTTTGTAAGACGACTTTAGTCTAATGACTGGCTGACTTCATTAATATGACCGCCTTTTGTCTAATGACTTTACATAAGAAAAGTAATTAGACGAAAGGTGTGAATGCACCTTTTTGATGCCTCATCTCTGAGGCCTTTTTGATGCTTGTCTTCCTAATGTGCCCTGTTTATACAGGTATAACTCTGCACAACAGACCTCTAAGTTTAGATGAGATTTTAGATGGTTGAAGGCAATGTTGTTTTCTGAGTCTTTAAAGATGCTATGAGGAGTTTCTAAGTAATTACAAAAAAGTCTCACTTTTAGATAAATGCCTGATCGAAATACACACTTTAAGATGAGTTTTATAGCATCAAAACAGGTTATCTATAAATGCTTTTCCTTAGCTAAGTCGTCGGGTCGGACAGCCGGCTACAAAACTACGATAACACGTTTTCCAAAAATTGCTTGTTGTCACACATCAGAAAATACCGCTACGTAACTAGACAGAGATACATTACCTCGTCGCTTTGCATCCTGTAAGTTGTTGAAAAAAGAAGTCGTAAAGCAATGCAGAGTTCTGAGGAGGGTCCGAGCTGCATTTATTAGCATCACAAAAAAAACACACGCTTTGGCTTGGGTCACATCTTTTGGTGCGTTCCAGTTGTAGTCAGAAGTAGGAATTTCTGGGTTCCGAGTAGGAAACTGCAACTGGAACGTCCCCAGAAGTGGGAATTTCCTACTGGGAACTCGGTGAAACCTCGCCATCCCCAAGTTGACAATTGAAGATGGATGCCCCCAGTGTGAACAGTTATTTAGCTCCTGTAATAATTAATTTATTTGCACTTCTGACTGCGGTGTCTCGCTCTAGATCAGCTGTATACATAGTATTGTTAGACTTCTATTTACAAAAATGCTGCCATAGTGATAATCACATTCTTCATACAACAACGCAGGACGTGCTAACAACAGCTAACAATAGCCTGGTAGATCGGCATGTTTTTTTCCGACTTCAACTGGAATGCCGATAAGTCGGAGATGTCATTCCCAGTTCTGAGGTTACTGGAACGCAGCATTACAACAGTCGCTGCGCATGCTCATGGGTAGCAGAGTCTTTATGTCTTTGGAAATAGATTCTCCCCATAGCACCTTTAAGGTAGTAACACACCAGTCTTGCACCTAACCAGTCCTTTAATATATAGACCAACATAAAATGACACCTGTGTGAGGGGAAATTAGGAAAGATCCCCATGCTGCACACAAAAGTGCTTTGAACAAAACGTACTGTGGCACCCTAACGCTTCAGGATGTACCATGTCAAGCCATCACAACAGGCCTAATATGAGAAAATGTGCATGTGAGAAACATTGTGCAACACTGCCCTGGCGATATAAGTTACAATGATTTTAACAAAATATAAGAGAGCACTTAATGTATGATATAAAGACCTAGTCAATGTTATTTTGTCTTTTTTATACAATACTGGTTTGGTGTGAAAGCACCTTAAGTGTTTCTCTGAGCACAGATTTGATCTTAGAAAAAGGGAAATAGTCACACAGTGCTAGATCATGTGATTAGGGAGGAAGATCAAGCTCTGTGATTGTTTTGGGGACCGAAACTTCTTCACTGAGAACAAAGTGTGAGCTGATGTGCCGTCTTGATGAAGGGTTAAACTATTTTTCGACAGTTGTGGTCTCTGTCTTCAGACTTTGCCTCACAGTTTTTTCAGAAACTGTTGAAATAGTGATTCACTGTTGATCTTTCTGGATCCCACTCCTCTAAAATGATACTGTTATTGTCAAAGGAAACAATCATAATGGCCTTGAACTTGGTGTTACTATGTTGTGCTGTTGACAAACACGATGCTGATTATGTTTTTCAATGCACTGACTTCTGTTTGTCTCAGGATCATTTTGGAAGATCAAAGTTTTATGGTATGAAAGCGGTTCTTGTGAAAACTGAAGTTCCCTCAATGTGTTCCAAAATGTCTCCACACATTTTCTTGCATGTCTCTTTTTTATCAGGAGTTAGACTTTTGGCTCATAATGCAATAGCCTTAACATGAATATCTTATTTGCATTATGCTAAATTTTGGTAAGGAGAGCTAAATTGAAAGGATTCTAATTTAATTTTACACATTAAAATGGACATACCACCGCTTTAACATCAAAACTGATGAAACTTTTAATACTAGAACATCATTCAAAGAGCCTAGACCTCCACCAAGTTAAAATTCTGGATCAACACGTGCTCCATTTAACGGCCAAGTCTCTTCTCATGTCTGTCCACGAGGAGAAGAGAAGTCCCCTGCTGCCATTGCAAGGGAAGCTGAGTAGTGTCGTGACATAGGCTTGAAAAATGTTAACATGTTTGCATATGCACTACAATTCCCATAATGATGTAAAGGGGGTGAAACCCTCACAGCAGCCAAGGACAAAATTAATGGGATTTCCATTACAAATGTAAAGGTTTTTTATTACGTCAGTCTAGATCAGATCCAGATGAAATTGACCATGACGACAGAGTTACATAATAAATATTATAATGTACATTTTAAAGTAAATCCATGAAGTGATGTTAGAGATATGATTTTTTAAAACACAGTCTGATGTGAAGTTAAGGGATTTCTTGCAAATTTTGTATTTTTTTTCCACTGAGACAAAGATTCGGATCACCACCAAAATGTAATGGCTTCTTCCTTGGACCAAACCAAACCTGTGGTACAATTTTCATGTAAATTCATTCAGTAGTTTTTGTGTTTTCTTGCTAACAAACAGTCAAACAGACCTTAGCGAAAGCATGACCTTCTTGGCGGAGCTAATAATATAAATATAGAGGCAACATAGCTAGAAAATCTCTGAGATAGAGCATTTAAACACAGAAAATGATCACTATCACAGCAGACATTTGCTAGTTTGATCATACATCTTGCCTGTGTATTTTTTGGAGTCAATTTTCTGGAAAATGAGCATTTATCTCAACTTGCAGTTAACTGAGATCACACTTTATTTGTGAGGGGGAAAAGTGTAATCTGGACTTTAATACACCACCAAACATCACAGTAGAGAGTGAATAAACCGTTTTCAAACCCACGATTAACTCTCCTGTAATTCCTCAGCTCTGATGGAGTAAACAGTGAATCTGTGTCATCATCCAAAAATCTGTTTTTCTACAGCAGTCCTCCCCTGTACTTGATTTGTGTGATATTATTATTTGTCACAGCGGTGAGGGTTGCCCCCTCCTGCAGAGAGCGCTCCTTTAATGTGTTAGCTGTAACCTGGGAGCTGTCACAACTAATCTCCTATTATCACTTCTCATCACCTCAGCAGTCACAGAAAATGATATCCAACGTAAAGATTACTCTCTGCTGCTCTCTTCTTCTCCTTTTCTTTCTTTCTCTCCTAACCTGTGAAACAATATTCTGTGGCAGGGCCGCACAGAGAGCTAGGTGCTATTTGGATATTAGCATATATATCACTGGTTATGCAGAATAGGTCGTTCTCGTTCAGTGTGAGACGAGAGCCTGTCTGCCTGTCAGAGTCGGCTCTGTATTTAACTTCCATCATATGACTGCAGAGCTGATCCAGATTGAAAACACCAACAGGCTTCTTTGTTCTAAGAGAAAAGTTTTCATCTTTTCAACTCGTTTGGTCTCTTATTGAGATCCTAGAAATCACATTTTCTTTAAACAAGCGAAAAAGACAATACAGAATATGGAGACTTCTTTTTATTATGTTTTTATATTCAATAGAAAAACAAATACCTATTCTTCTGACTTGAAAACCTAAAATTGTTTTATTTTGAAGCCTTTCCATCTTACCATATACAGTTTAAATATTCAAGTTTCCTAACCCTTGTGCTGTGTTCATTTTCTGGACCCTTAAGTCCTGTTTACTTTGTGAAGATTCAAGAGCTCCATGTAAATGAAATTAATTGATCAAATCCTCTCCATATATTGTTTTTATCTCAATAATAAACCTACACATAACATATGTGGTTATTGTTTAAATTCCTCGACCACAGTTTGATCATAGCTTGTCTGCTTCGAGAGCTGAGAGAACAATCAAACTTGATTATCTTGAGGAAGTAAAAGTTGTAACAAGGTTTCCATAGATGAACCTGTGGAAAGTTAATTATCTTTCATGACGTGATGTGGCCTAAAAGTAACTACTACTACTACTCAACAGGTTATACAGGTACATCTCAAAAAATTAGAATATCATGAAAAAGTTCACTCATTTCAGAATTACCAAAATTTCAAGCAATAAATGTTTGACATGTTTCACTCTATCTGTAATGAATCTATATAATATACGGGTTTCACATTCTGGAATGAGTGATGAAAAATATCGAACTTTGTCACGACAGTCTAATTTTTTTAGATGTACCTGTACTGTTTCTTGTGCCCCTGTCCAATTATGTTTTGCAGCCTTACCCAAAGTTTTAGTCCTCAGCTACAACGGCGTATTAGGGCCAGTTAAAGAAAAAAAATAAAATAATGAAAACTTAAATTTTCACGTTCATAAAGTTGTAAATTGGGGACTTTATAAACTCGAAAAATTTCCAATAAACTCATATTTCAGGTTAATTAATCAAGGTAGTTCCAAACCTGACCCCTCATTTTGATCAATGTGAAAAGACGGTGAGCTAAAACCTCGTTTTCCTTCAAACGAGCCAGACAGCTTCGCTTGGTCTAAACATGCTGCCAGTGATGGCTGGGTCGGCGGCTTAGGGACTGCTGGCAAGCTACTAAATCGGAGAAATAGTGAAGGAAATTCAATAACTTGACCATACAGACATACAAAGTTTTCAAAGCCATAGCACACATAAATGACCATAGGTTGTTCATAGTACATGTCATAGTTTTTTAAGAACTGGGTTATTTAAGAGATATAGGTTTCAGTGTAATTGATGTCATTTTTTTTTCATTTTTGACATACTTTCCTGCATATTCATTAATGGGTAATAACTTTAAAATCTGTAATAACCTTACTGTTGTTGACTGTAGTGCTACAAAGCCAGCCTGATGATCAGACATATCTTCTGGTTTATAATACAGCTGTACTTGACATAAATATGTTTAAATTCAATCACATGGCTTTTATATTTATATTCATTTCCTATTGATAAACATGTGTTTATTAAAAGGAACATATATATATATATATATATATATATATATATATATATATATATATATATATATATACATACATATATATATATATATATATATACATATATGATATTTCTCTTAAGTAAGAGCTTACGTGTAAACAAGAGATGTGGAGATGTTTCATTACCAGGCTGAGTTTGGTGCCACAATAGTCAACAACAGCATGGTTTTTACAGTTTTTACACCCTTTTCCTATAAATGAATATATGTCATTATTAAAAAAAATAATTACATTAAAAACTATTTCTATTACAGTCAGAACTGTAGTATAAACTACAAGAGATGTGTGATTTGGTTTCGGTGGCACTACAGTCAACAACAATAAAGTTATTACAGTTTTTAAAGTCATTACCTATTGATGAATGTATGTCAATAATAAACATATTTCTCCAAAGTAAGAGCTGCAGTATAAACTGGAGGAAATGTTTGATCATTAGTATGAGTTTGGTGTCACTACAGTCTGCAACAATACAGTAAGTAGAGTAATTATTGTCATTACATATGAATGCACTCAGTTCAATGTATATAAAAAATTTGAATCAAATCAAAAGCTTTTTTTCTAAAGTAAGAGCTGGATCTTCTTTCATGTGTCATTATCATTTTGTTGGTAGATCTCAAAAGTCTGATGGCATTTGCTTTATTTTCAATGAAAAAGACGATCAGGTTATTGAATTTCCTCTCACACTATTCCTCTGACATGGTAACTTGTCAACGGTCCCTAAGCCACTGAGCCAGCCATCACCGGCAGTGCAATGAGACTAAGTGAAACTGTCTGGCTCGAAGGACGGCTCGTTTAGAAAAAAAAAAACAAGATTGTAGCTCACCATCTTTATCACATTGATTAAAATGATGGGTCGGGTTTGGAACTATGTTGTTTTATTGATGAGTTATGGACCTGAAATATTAGTTTATCAAAAATTTTCGATCCTTTGCCTTCAGTGCCTCCAGGAGCCCTCACCATCCCCCACCACCTTTAACCGGGGGCGGCTGGCCCATAGTGGGCGATAGTGCATCGCCCTCCTTAATCCACATGAGAAAAATGAAGAGAAAAGAGTTTATAGTGCCTTGATTGTTCCTGTCTAAGTCTTCATATTATTGTTTAATCAGCAGCCCGACTATCGCTGCGATGTCACTGTCTAACCAGCGGCCCCGCCCCCTTGGGGCGACTTCAGTCAGACTCGAAATCGCCCCAGCCGCTCTCATAGACTTACATGAAGAGACTCTTTTTTTCAAATTTTGGACCTCACAATGCATTTCTGTGGGCTCAGGGAGGGCTTGCCCCAACGTGATAACGTCATACGCACTGATGCCTACTCGGACGAGAGACGCACAGCGCGCGCATGCGAGAGAGATGATTCTAAGTTAACGTGAGTGATTTATCGGTGGATTAAAGGTATTTTCAGAGTAAATAGTGGACAAGTATTGCAAATAATAGCATTAGTTTAACTCTGGGGTGTTTCCTTGTTGTTCTTTTGCCTAATTTTTGCCGTGTTTTGCTATTTATTTGCCGTTTTTGCCGTGTATTCGCCACATTTGTACCGTGTTTTGCCGTATATTCGCCATTACGTGCACATGTTAACATACACGCTAAAACCAAGGACGGGTATAAAAGCAAATTCCAGTTGAGGATCGATAAAAACTCCCTAAAAGAACAATAAAAGAGAGCATATTGAGAAATGACAGAGGGAGGAAGGAGGAGAAGCAGTGAACTGTGCAGAAAAATCCATGGATGTGAGGACAGCAAACTTGGACTTATATTGGACTTCATATGGACAGGAACTGCTTCAGGAACTTATTGTCAATTAAAAACACCTGGACATGGTCTAATATAACAAACTGTAACATGGACACTAAATACAGTAGGCCAACAGAATGTTTGAGTGCATGCTGTGTTTTTATCATCTCAAAAACATTTGTACATGTTCATTTACAATTTTTATAAAGAGAAACCTGTTGAAAATTCATATCAGTTTTCTTTTCTTGTAATTACACACTTAGCATTTATTAGATAATTCTGCCAAATACTTGCCAGACTTGTTTACATTTATTTCTTATGAACATAGGATGAATAAAATTTGTCGAAAGGACATTTCCATGGACATTTAAGACATTTTTTGACAAAGAAAGACCAGGCTGCCTGTTATAATTACAGTATTCAAAGAGTTATTTGGGACCACCTAATAAGTAAGTGTGTACTGTGGAACCAAATGTATAGCATTTTAGACATTAACTTGATTTAGCTTTACAAAAATACTGTACAGTATGTGCATGTTATGTCTGGTGTTGCCATCAACAGGGAAAACAAATCAAACAATGTCAAATAACACTAAAGTAGGCTATCTGACTTTTAAATTATTATTAGCTATTGAAGGGGTGATCGTAGCCAGTACCACATCTGTTGCCCCCCCTGAAAAAATTTTCAGGAGCCGCCTTTGCCTTTAACCCCCACTCATGTCCTACTTAAAGGAGCATGCCACATTTTTTTGTTTGTGCCTTGCCACACTCCCAAGTCCATGACAAGCAGCCTCTGTTTAGGTGTAGAAGAAGACAATATGAAGCAAGAAGAAGATAACATAACATAAAGGGGTAAAACAACATGTAACAGCAAGCACCCAGTACAGTTTAGAGTTGCTGTAAAGTTTATCTGATGACTTTAGGCTGAGGCAGGCTAGCGCTACAGGTTAACTCCCGTTTGGGCTAAGCTAACTGGAGGCAGGCAATCTTTGGCTCTTCCTTGTTACTGTACACACAGTCAAAAGAATGGTGTGTACCTGGTTGCCATGGACTCTGGAGTGAGGCAAGACACACAAGCAAATAAAAAATGTTGGAGTGTCCCTTTAAAAACACTCTGGGGACAGATCCTAACAGGTAAGTGCTCGGAGATGAAAGCTTAGCTCTACATACTGAACAGGCACTTCGAGACGAAGCCTCTGCAGCAACAACAAATGTATAAAAAGTGACCAAATAATAAGCAAGTAACCTTTGGCAGGCATTTTGTTCGTGTTTTAAATTTGAATCATTAGATTGGTGAGTAATCGTGTGCAGGATTACACACAATGCAACAGAAAGTGAGTGTTTTACATTAGTGATGGACCAGCGGATCCTAAGGTGAGTTTTGTTTTAAGCCTCAGTTTGAAGAAAATAAATTTAAAGAGATAATTCGCATCATCATTTCATTGATATTACAAAAGTGACTGTGATGTTTCGTTGGAGCAATGATCCATAAACTTTAATATGGACAGATATTCAACCGTAGCTTCAGAAAATTGGTATAATTTTATTTTTCTGAAAAATTACAGCAATGATTAGGATGTGACTAAATCATATTCAATGTTACTTATTCATCTTGACTAATTTGTTGTTTTTTTCTGTTAAATCAAATGGAATAATTCTGTGTTATTTAATTTTTAAACTTTTTACCAAGAAAGTTTTGTAATAAAGTCTGAAATGTAGTAGGAACCCTTAGGATTTTGGAACAAAGCCCACCTGAATGAGATTGTTTGTGTATTTGTGAATTTTTGTATTAATCCACACTGTAAAAAATTAGACTTGAATGTGTACTGTACCTGGATGGCAATGGTGAGCGAGGTGGCATTGAAGTGTTTCTCCACCAGGCTGGCGACTCTCTGTGTGGTGCTGAATAAATCTGCCACCTCATTGGGCTGAAGGTCCTTGAATCGCTCCACTGGTCTCAGAGGACACACCAACACATCTGAACAGGGTATGTTAAGGAAATCTCTGCAAATTCAACAGTCAAACATTCTTCTGGAACTGAAATGGAGAGGTCAGAGTTCATTCATTTTTCATTAAAAAAAGTCTCATGGTCGATCCAAACTTTCAGAGCCCAATATAATACACCCATGTGACATCTCTTCTTCTCTATGACCTTCAAAACGGTGGAATGAGGGGCTCAAAGAGATCCCCCCTCTGTTTCAGTCAGTGGTTCTCAATTACGGCCCCCTATAGCTAAATATTTGCATGTGTGAAAAGGCCTGTTGATTCTGAATTAAAACCCACCTCAGACAAGACAAATAGCCATTTATAGCAGAATTTTGGCTTGGCACCATGGTAGCCGATCAAAATTCCAGGCACACTGATTTAAGCCTATTACTTTGTCTCACCCAGCTTGTTTGAAATGCTGCAGGATAGTTTTAGGGTGATGCTTCTGCATCTTTGATGATGGGTTGCTTTAAGTACTTAACAATAGTATGTATATTAACCAAAGGAAATTCCAGTTAGCCTGGCTCTTTTTAGGAGACAACAGCAGAATACCATGGAAGGTAGGTTATGTGATCATTCATACATTTAGCTTATTGATAACAATGGGGAAAAATGTGTTGCAGAAAAGAGCACAATACTGACAAATATGTGTAGATTCTCAGTCGTCCCAGTCAAGTCTATCTAGAGCTGTTCAAACTGGCCAATCATCTTTACAATCCTCTGTCGTCCAATTTAGGTGAGCCCATGTGAATCAGCAGTTTCTCTTTCTTAACTGAGTTGCACCTGGTTTGGTCTTCTTCTACTTTAACTTTTCTGCTTCAAGATTTGTTGTGTTGTCCATTTAGAAGTCTTCTAGATGCGTTGGTTACTTGAATTACTGTTGCCTTTATTTATCTCCAACCTCTCTGACCATCCCTCTGACCATTAACAAGCCATTTTGCCCTTTTAAAGTCCTACTATAAGATTCTGGCTTTCAGCTCTGTAGTGGCCTCTGTGGTCGTTGAGTGTAACTGCACTGTTTTAAAACAGAGCACCTCAAGCCAACATGCATTTGCTGACATACAGAGGGAGGAGAAGTGAGCCGACAGGATGACCAGAGAGACACATAAACCATGTAGACTGTTAAGGTACAGTCTGATAATTTTTCTATTCAAATAAATTATCATGTACTTACAAGTTCAACAATAACAGGGCAAAAATCAGCATCGGTCGGACATCCCTACTCGTCTTTCAGCTCACACCTGCAAGTGACTGCGGGCCAATGTTTATCCCTGTCCAGGCATTTAGCTTGTTACTCTTCCACTTTCCTATTGTTGTCTCCTCTGATAAAACTATTCTTTTCTTCGGGTTTTACCCTGCTTCGGCCATGACAATAACTCCATATTTAGCATTCTCCTTCCTCCGGTTTAACGGCGGGTGTCATTCAACGTCATAGCAGCATTACCGCCACCTACTATGCAGAAGTGAGCCAGAGGTCCCTGTATTTCCATAAGGAAAATAAGTGCATATTTACTTTAAAGATGCTATGAGAAGTTTCTAAGTAATTACAAAAACAGTCTCACTTTTAGATATATGCCTGATCGAAATACACACTTTAAGATGAGTTTTATAGCATCAAAATAGGTTATCTATAAATGCTATTCCTTAGTTTTGCGGTCGGGTCAGACAGGGCTGGACTGGCCTGGATACTCAACTTCGGGAACAAGACAATTAAATTAGAGCAAACTTATATTATTCGGACACGTCTTAGAGCACCAGGCTGTAAGTAGCGATATATAGCCGGTTACAAAACTACGATACTAAGTTTTCCATGAATTGCTTGTTGTCACACATCAAAAAACTATCGCTAACTAGAAAGAGATACATTACCTCGTTGCTTTGCCACCTGTAAGTTGTTGAAAAAAGAAGTTGTAAAGCAATGCAGAGTTCTGAGGAAGGCCCAAGCTGCATTTATTAGCATCACAACAAACACACGCTTTGGCGAGTCTTTATGGCGCCGGAAACAGATTCTCCTCATAGCACCTTTAAACAAAATTCTCTTCATCAAATCTGTTTAAAAAATTCAACAAATGCTTTATGTTCTCTTTTACCCAATGTTAGCCTTCACCTCAAGGGGGAAGTGACGTATGTAAAACAGTCAAAGCAGCAAAAATGTGCAATTGTTTTTAGTGTGGGAGGGTTCCACACCCAAGTCACATAGTGCCATCTTATTATATGTGCACCGTAGTTAGGATTACTTTTAAGATTCAAAATGTATTTAGAAATACATTTTGATGGACTTTTGTTTGGAGTCCATCTGCACAAAAAACAGAATTACAATAATCTTAGGATCTTTGAATACCTCATTCAAAGCTTTTGAGACTGTAATGCAACCTATAATACTTTTGAAACCAGTTTAGCTTTCTTGCTGAGAAGAGCTCAGTTCTGTAGATGTTTGGTCATAGATCATACATCACAGGTGATCATAATTCTGTGCTAATGATGATATTTTCCAATGACACCAATGTATTATATCCACAACATGTCAGAAAACGTTTTAATTGCACATTCTAGTACGCTGTGTTCAGATTTTTTGCTCACAGTTCATAAAGAGTGAGCGATGCTGTGAAGAGAAATGATCCATTTCATTTAAGTCATAAAGGTCAGGGAACATATTGCGAGGAAAGCTCTCATCCCACGTCAGAGCGATTGCACACAGAAAAGTAATCACGCTCACTGACAGAAGTAAGACATAGTTTGATGAGTGCCATGATGGCTGTGGCTGCGGAGGAAATATCCAAAAGGCTCCGGGAACATGTTGCTTTCCTTCACGGGTCATTTGATCAATAACGGCGGCTTAGAGGGGGAAAGTGAGAAGGAGTTCTACGGAAATAATTGAACAAAAGAAAGACGATGAAAGAGCGAGGGAGTTACACTAAGCCATGATGGAGATGAAGATGAAAAAAACTCTTATGAGCTTAAAGATTCGAGACATTAATGAACAACATAAATGTTAGATCATGACGGGTTGTCTCCCTGAACGAGGCACAGCAGTCAGACAGCGTGTGCATTGGAGGCTCAAAAGAGGAAAAACAACCAAGTAGTTTGGCCATCTTTCCAGGGCTTATGAAAGCTGTTTCTTTATCATACATAAGAAGACTTCTATGAACACAGTAAAACACAGCAAAAATATATGTTGATGGAAACTGAGTGGGTTTGAATTATAAATGTCAGAAACCTGAATGTGAACAAGAGGACACAAGAGCACCCAGGTTACCTGTTGACCAGGTGTCTGAATTTTGGGCTTATGTTGTCAAATTCAGGAAAATACCAGAGTTACTCATGGAAAACGCTTCAGGATGTTTCAGGATCAGAGGAGATCAACAACTGATTTGTTTAACCCTTTAACTACCAGCTCAGCTGTTTGGCAGAGGTCATCAATAAATTCAGGGATGTTTAAAGTTTTAAAACAGAACACATCAAATCATTGCTAACACCTCAGGGAACAGAGAAAACTAAAAAATATATATTTTCTTGGCGTGGGATTGAAGGTTTAAAAAGCTATCAGTTGATTGTGATGACAAAACAATGCACAAATGATTGGGATAAAAATCAATTACTAAATGCAGAAATGTTTGAAAATAAAATAGCAATCAAAAATACTTTAAAATAGATGGTACTATACTGAGGCACTTAAATGTTTTTGATGATTTTTTTTTAGATTTCATATATAAATCATATTATCAGTAAATGGTTAAGTAAAGTATTTAAATAATAATGATGGTAATAATAATAACAGCTTTTAGCTTTTAAAACTTTAAAATTCCACACAAAGGAAATATAAGTTTTTTTTGGTTTGTTTGCAGTTTTTTCTGTATTCTAAAAAATTCCTGAATGTGCTGACTTTTGCTTAGCAGTTGAGCTGGGAGTTAAAGTGTTTTTCAGTGCACACAACAACCCTAATTGCGAGTTATATGCTGCATCATTAATGCATCTGTGTGATGTATACTTTTTAAGTGCCTATTAAAACTATATAAAACTATTGTAAGCCAAAGTTTTGACACCGTTCTGTTCCCTGTCTAACATGATGTTTGACTTCTTTGTTTTCATTTCTCTTGACTGCCTCTGATGATATGGTTAACTCCAGGACTACAGAGTTGCAATTTGAAAAGAAAAAGGTACAATTTAAAGCTGAAATTTCAGTTTTTGTTGTTGGATTAAAAAATAAATAAATAAATACAAAAGACAATTAATTGATTCTGCTCTGTAATCAGTTGAATGAAATAGTTTATCAAATAATATTTTTAGATATATTTCAACATCTGTTGCGTTGTTTTTTTTCAGTTACAGGATTAATATTTTCAGATTTAAATGATATTTCTTTTGGTTCAGACTTAGTTTTCTCACCTTAATATCTTTTTTTCACTTTCAAACTTTTGGCTGTGTTCTGCCATGGGGGCATGGCAGCAACTAAGAAGGGTGTGAGAATGTGATTGTGACAGATGTGATTCAGCACCTTCTCTACACTGAATTTTCTTGATACCTGTATGTAAGGTATGCTAAGTACAAAGATACTTTTTACAAACAATTCAAGACAACTCTTCGTAAGCATTGATCAGGCAAAAGCTGGAAAATATTCAAGTGTGAATGAAAATGTTTAAGTTGAAGCAAAAATTAAAAAGGTGGGGAGGAAACAGCCTGCAATAACAAAAAGTTAAAGAGACATTCGAGTTCATTCCCTTCTCATGAAGCAGCATCCTGTTGTGAGAAGATAATTACATTTTAGCGTTTCATGGCACAGCGGCCACGTCTGTGATCCATTCATCTCTAGAGCCACAAGCAGGAGCACAAATGGTGGTTTTCCATTTGTTTCCCCATATGTGTTTGTGAGTGTGTATATGTGCTGCACAGGAATGAAATCAGATGTCACATGAGCTGATATCTTTCTCCCCTCTGTGGCACCACGCTGATCGAGCTTGCCCACATGAAAGATGATGCGGGGCCGAGACGCCAGAGAGCGCAGAGACACAAACAAAGCTTGTTTACTTTGTGTTGTTAGATGAAATATGTCTCACAACATACCCTTTAACCTCAGCAACACATCCAAACTGTACAGCTTTGTTTGATGTGTGTGAGGAGAACGACTTCAAACCCTTTAATGCAGGACTTGCAAACTCATTCACAAAAATAAAAATTATCCTGTATGACAGTTTATTGATCAGTCTTTGAGGTTGCTTGCTGTAAAATGACTTTTCAAAACTGAATCTTAAAGTTGTTCCTTGGTCAAGGTGACAACTTGTTTTTTAAATTTAGAATTGAAAATAGAAATGCGGTTTGGCAAAATTATGCAGCTGCCAAATAACAATTACCAAACCATGGGCCTGGAAGAAGAACTGGGGTGGTCCGTGTGAGATAAAAGAAAAAGAAGGAATCAAAAAAAGTCATTGACCCTTAAAGCTACAGTATGGTCCACAATTTGGAAGCGTGGTACATCTTAATAACACCGTTGACAAGGCCATGATGGTCCTATGGTCTGATCTACGCAATATAAAGACCAAAAAGAATGGAAAAAATCCATTCAGTATATCCGCTGCAAAGCGGCATAATAGTTGACCAATCCGAACCACGGGGAACGGCAGTTCGGATTGGTCCGTGAGTCCATCCAATCACCTGTCTCCCTGCTCCGCACCGTCCCGCCTCCTCCCCACTACCTCCCTTATGTACCGGTGAGCAGCTAGCTGCACAGCTCAGCTACTGAAGGGTCATGGAGCTGGAGAAGACCAGCACCGAAACCGGGAGGCCGCTTCTGTTACCCTACACATCGAAGGAAAGGAAACGTAAAAGTTTCGAGGAAAAGGCTGAAGTAAGGAAGAAATATATATATATATATATATATATATATATATATATATATATACATACATATATATAGGCTACATATATATTGTTAGGAGGCGACACAAGCTGGGGGGCAGGATCTTGGAACACGGAGCAGAGGGGTGAGTGAAGGGGGGGCAGGCTGCGTTTTTCAAATCTGTCTCAACAGCCAAACTGGTTTTCAGATCGTAGACCCTAGCTTTAAAGGACAGAATCCTATTAGTGGAGTTAGGGCTGAAAACTAGTCAATGTTTGTCAGGGATCATTTAATGCAACAGGAGAGCCAGAGATGTTGCATTCAAACTGAGGGGATTATCATGTGACCCCAAGACTTTTGACTTTGTGCCTCCAAAAACTATTACAAATTTTTTCATACTTGTGTAGGCAATTGTGCAACATCTGAAGAAAATTCCCAAAAGCATTTGTGAAACCTTGTGTTCACAAGCACAGTGAACACGATAACCTGGCTCTCCAGATGGACCATTTGATTTATTACACTAGTCCATCTGGCCAGCAGCTCATAGAAAGTATGGAGTGGGCAGAACCTTTTCAAGAGCATATCCAGCAGGTGACTGTATGATTGCTCCATCAATCACATTGATCACGAGCCAATCAGACAATGTAGTAGGTGTGCACCACTGCCACAGTCTGAAGAACAAAACATGAGCCACTTCAGTGAACAAACTCACCAAAACATGTTGAAAGTGGAGCAAAAAATAACGTAACGATTGGAAAGTGCTTCCAGTATTGTTGTTTGTTCTTCATTTAATTATAAAATTGGGTTCAAGTCTAATAAAAAAACTACTAAAGCTTTCAGAATCACTTCCTGCTGTTGTCTCGCTGATAGGTCCCACCTCTTCCCTCTCTACAGGACGTTGATTAGCGCCGTCCTGCGTTGAGAAGAACAAAATTGTTGTAGATTGGAGCTTAGCAAGATGGATCTGCACGATTACAGACATTAAATCAGGCAGATCCAGCTGCAGTGTCAAATTATGAATATGAGAATATAGAGTTGAACCTGAATAAATAATTTTCTTTAAAACACAGAGATTGATCATATTCACAGGAAAGCAGCAATCATGAAGCTTAATAAGCTTGGGCTTTGACCTAGTATTTTTGACTCTGGATTTTTAGCAGATATTCAAACGTTAAAGCAACCCTCTTTCAGCTTTCTTGTACTATTGTTCACAAGCATAGGTATTAAAGCATGGGATTAACAAGAGGCCCTTTGAGACATGAGACCTACAAATTCCAATCACTGCATCCTGGCATCAAAATGATAACCTTTGCAAAGTCTGAAGCAAATCACTTAAAGCTTTGTTGGATTATTCTTGTCACTATAAGGGATGATCATGAGGCACCATGAGCTTGACCTTTAATCGAGGACCATGTCTTTAAAAGGGTACTGACTTTTTGTACAAGTTGGGGAAACAAGTCTGTTGATGTGCGTTTGGGACTGCTTTAAAAGCAAGGAATGAGCATAAGACCTTGACCTTGACTTCTGGCCTGTTACTCCCAATGGACAGACAGTTCACACTCAGGAAACACAGACATTTGAACAAAGCTGAGTAGAAGTAGTCCAACCTTGAGATATTGTGCTCACAGTCAAAGAATGACAATAGGCTCCAAGACCTGTGACTTATATATCTTACTAGTTCATCTTTAACCTAGAAGCCTACTTTGTGCCAATTTTAAAAGAAAACTCCTGGAAACATTCTTGACATATGACACCTGAAAGCAAAGGTCACAAAAAAGACATAAATATTGGTTCTGCAGTTTTGATCTTTGACCTAGGATTAGGAGGATGGATGTATGGATGGACAACCTGAAAAATCAACGGCTCCAAATTATTGCCTTTGCTGGTATGAAGGCATACAATCCATTTAGGGACCTTTTCAAAAACAGTTCAGGGGTTTTTTGTATTATTTCTTCCAGGAGGCTGAATTCCCTTCCCTGTTTTTTTTTTCTTTAAATATCGTTATTTATAATCAGTGAGTCTAGTGATAAAAGAGAGGCAATTTTAAAAAGACACCCTTATTTTCTACTATGAAAATTAATAAAATTAAAAACTTTTCTGGCTTAATGGGATAATTTGGAACTACAAAGAGGTGATAGTAATACTATTTTGCAGCTGAATTTAATGATGAAATCCAACCATGCAGAAAGTTTTCTCCTTTGTTCTTTTTCAATCTTGGTTAATATTTGGGTCTCTTAACAACTTTAATTGACAATTAGCTTTGGAGAACTTGTTTACTAGCCAAAACATTAAAATGATGGAGCCAAAACCCGTAAAAACTTCTTTTATCCAGAATTTTCCCGGGTGTCGGATATGAATATTAAGTTTCCTCCAAGTTACAATTTATTTTTGAGAACTTTGTTTCCTTTGCCAAAGAACGTTTTCTATGTCTTTCTGCATAAACTTGTTTGGCAAGGTAGATTTATTTGGACCATCCATCATATGACTAGACTAAATGATGGAGTAAACTTAGCAGCTGGAATTATTTCAGGTTACATCATAGTCTTACACATTTGTTCTCTCCTCTAAATACAGACACCTCTGGCTAAAATAAACAGTACAGTGAGAGTTTCTATGTAAAACTCCTGCTGCGAATCAAATTCCCCTAAAACTTCCAAGTTTATTTTGTGTAGTGTTTCATAGTATTAACCTAATTCAACAAAATACAATTTAAAGGAACTATATTGGCATTAATGTTTCAGGAAAGCATTACACTCATAAAAAAGGAAGACCCCCACTAAGGCATTTCTGCATTCTTTACCTAGTTGTTAGCAAAAATGAAGGAAACTTCTTGGTCTTGCAATGGTAAAAGAACCCTCTATTTAAAAATCCTGAATCAGCATACAGTTTCAAATCACCACCAAATGTGCTGACTTCTACCTTGAGCCATGACCAACATTTCATAAAAATCAGTTTTGAGTGATAAGGGGACATGTGGAGAACCATCTTATCTATCTGTGTAATCACATTTTAGACAAAAAAATCTTTGATCCAGAATCTGATCACTACCCATATCAAATCACTCCTTCCTTTGCGCCATGCCCAACATTTCCTGAAAATTTCTTCAAAGTCGAATTTTTTTTTCAATTAATGGTGAAAATGTGGAAAACTGTCTAATCTCACAATGCTTACAACTATTTTTTAACGAATTGCACGATTAGCATTTGTCTTAGGATTGTCACCAAAGTTTATTTATTTACCCCTTGTGCCATGAAAACATAACCTGACAAGCCAGATGGACAGCTCCATATATCTGCCACAGAAATATTTCACTAGTCCATCTGGGTAGGAGCCCTTTAAATTTGTTTTCAGGGGCAGGACGTTAAAAATAAAACACAAGCTTGTGATTGGACAATCATTTGGCTCGTCACATTCATCACAGACCAATCCACATCAAGCAGGGTTGCCTCCTATAATGTAGCATACATAGCAGCGAATGTAGCGGCTAATGGCTAACAACAGTTAAAAACAGTTCATGGACATTAGCCATAGCGGCTACCTTAGCTGCTAACAGGTAACAACAGCTAATAACAGTTAGCTGCGGCTAACAGCTAACAGCCTTATACTATCGTCTTACACTAAATTGTACCACAAAGATGATTCATTTTACACTTATATGTGACAAGAACCTCATCAAAGACCATCCCCACAAGTAAACTTCTGAGGAGGGCAGATTTCGCCAAGTTTTACGAAGTATCTATGAGGACAAAAGGCTAATCGGCATGTCTGGTTCTCAACTTCCGGTTCTCAACTTCCAGTTGTCGTCACGCCCGCATTCTGCAGCTCCTGCCTCTCTTCCCTGATTGGACCGTTCAGAATTCAGCCGAGTGAATTTGTTGGACGATGGAGGCTGGCAAGACAGAGCTGCAGGATTTTAGAAACCGGCAGGTCTGTCTGCTCTGCTAGGCTATGACCAACATTACTTGATAGTTCAAATCTGTTCAGTATTTTTTTAGTTAACAACATTCCCAGATCAACATTTGTGTTCAGATCCCCACCAAACTTAAATAATTACTTCTTGGTGCAAAGGTCATCGTCCCCTAAATATTAAATCAAAGTCCCTTCAAAACATTTAGAGTTATGTTGCTCACGGACAAACAAACCAAAAGCATAATTTCCATGTCAGAGGTGAAAAGTATAACATTTAATTATATAAAGAGGCTACATCTAAAAATAATGATTTAATTGGTAATGTTTTAACTAATGATCCTGAAAAGGTAATACAAATATATTCAAATATATCTACAATCTTTACTAAACTCTCTAAGTTCTCTACCTTCCTCACCCCCTCATATCTGAGTATTTCCCACAGGGTTGAGAAAAGCAGCTGCATTTGATCCGCTATAGAGACAAATGTTGAATCTTTATTAGACCTAAATCAAATCCTTGATAAATAGACACCCAAGACCCAAGACATGATGTAAATGGTCAAACACACCAGGACATGGAGCCATAACAGACAGCACACCAGATTTACCTCTTCTGTTGGGACAAACACACACGCAAACCCTTATAAGACTACATGATTATTTTCTATCCAAAGAACATGAGCTTGAATATAAAAACTACATCTACTATGGGAGGAAAATGGGAAAGACACCTGTGCTGCACAACAAAATTCTTTGTGCTGCTAGCCCTGTGTTGAATGACCTTCGCAGAGGTTTTAACTTTGTAATGCTTGTCTTATAACACATCAAAGTAATCCAGTTATGCACATCACTGTGACTAATTTTGCTGACATGCATACCTCATGATTCATAAATAAGCCTTATTTGGTTAAATAAAGATTGATTTGGACATCTGACATGATCCGCCTGTCTTATGTGGCCTCCTGGCAGGGTCATGATATGAAGACTTTTTGCCTGAACACACTAAATTGTTATTCACATTTCACTCTCCGGCATAAACTGTAGAACTGCATTGGCTCTGGACATATATCGCCCCAATGAAAAGCTCCTGCTGTCCCAGACTCTGGCCTCAAACCTTATCAGGAAGCAGACTAAACACCAGTCTGGCAGTCTAATAATCATCTGAGCTTAATAAACACTGGAAACTCTTCACAAGCTGCCAATCCCTCTCTCCTTTCACTAAATGCCAAACACCTTTCACAATATATCTATGCCCACAACCAACCATCATTTTCTTTTTTCTTTTACAGGGGATCCCAAATGGCTCAGGTCATTAGCGCACCTGGGGAGGATGATTTCACCCCCACCACCATTGTGTGGGTAAGAGAGGAGAGAGCTTTCCATATGTCTGTGCCCGGGCCAATCTCATCTCCAGCTCTGAACAGCCTCTTCCTCTCTGTCTCCGGCCGGCTGCTCCAGTCAGGGGGTTTGAAGGATGAGATTGAAGAGCCCCAGCATTTCCATATAGTGAGAAAACCATCTGCTCATATCCCATTATTATCTGTCACAACAGTTATTTGACTGCTTTCGTCTGATTCACTCCCAGGGTCGTGGTGCATGTAATAAGAACAAGGCATCGCAGATTGGTTTTACATTGCAAATGCAATCATTTCTTTTAGGGAAAACATCTGTCCCCATGCCCCTCATTCCCCCCAACACCCCATTCACATCCCCAATCCCAGTGCCACTGTGTCGATTTTACACCAGAACAATGAGTTCACCTGAGCCTGAAAAAAGCCTCTCCGTGACCTTCCTCCACCTCTTAGTCCCATCTGTATTGCACCAATTTCACACTACATACTAATGCTAATACAGTGTGATTCTGTGGGCTGATCACAGTGGAAAATTACCTTAAGAGGTAGATTCTATAATGGACACATGCAGGAGAAAGGTGCTTCAAGTGGGAGTATGGTGTTGATGGACTCCACTGTAACACCAGGGCAGTAAAATGGATGAGTATTTATGTCGACAGGCACTCATTTGCATTTACATACGATAGAATGTAAATTATGAGATTAGGGTGTATGCAGAGTTCTTGGTACCTTTTTCACTATGGTTTGGGAATGATGGGACTTACATTTTGATTGGTGCATTTACTTTAAATCAAATATAATTTTGATGGATTTGAAAAAGAGCTAACATTTATCACATAATGTATATAGCCAGGTAAAAGTTGCCACAACTAAAAACACTGAAAAATGTTTTCTTAAATCAGTAACAAAAACAAAACCCCAATCCCAAAAATGTTGGGTGTTTTTTTTTTCCCCACAGAATAAATTAGAGTACAATGATTTGCAAATCCTTACACCACAAAGACAGGATATTTAAAGTTAAAAGGGGCAACAAAAGACGGGAAAGTTGAGGAATGTTCAAAAACACCTATTTGGAACATTCCACAGGTGAAGAGGTAAATCAGGAACAGATAAGTGTGATGACGGAGTGTATCCTTTTGCACTCAGTTCATTTTCCAAAAGTTTACAAATTAAGTTTCCTACAGTCACAACGTTTTTAGAGGTTTCATCATGATACCATAATGTCATCAGAGAATTCAAAGAAATCTCTGCACCTAAGTGGTGAGGCCTAAAACCAACTTTGAATACCTATGACCTGCGATCCTTCAGGTGAAACTGCATTTGAAATTGACATCACTCTCTAAAGGATATTACCAAGAGCACACTCCAGAAAACTACTGTCAGTTAAAACTCTTTGTTGCATCTACAAGTGCAAGTTAAAAGGATAGTTCAGTATTTTTTGAGATGGGGTTGTATGAGTTCCATATGATGCAGTAGAAAGTTCTCTCCTCTCCCCCAGTAAGCCACAGTCTGTAAGAGTCTGTTACGCAAAACCAGCTGCAAACAGGGAAGAATCATATCAAGAACAAAGGATATTTTCTCCGCCCACAAGAACTCCCATTAAAAAATATTACCACAGTTTAAGAGGACGCTACCTTGAAACGTTTCTAAGTGCTGCTAGCTTGTTATGCTTATCAACAGCTGAGGGTGAATCAGCAGTTCCAGATAAACTTTATATTTCTGAAAAGTTAATGCACATAAAAACATTTCCAGGTAGTGTCTTCTTAAACATCCTTTTAAACTGTGGTATTATTTAATGGGAGTTCTTGTAGGTGGAGAAAATACCCTTTGTTCCTGGTACGATACTTCCCTATTTGCTGCTAGTTCTGCGTAATAGACTCTTACAAACTGTGGCATGTAAGGGAGAGGAGGGAACTTTCTACTGCATCTAATGCACTTAGTGGCCATATGGAGCTCATACAACCCAACTTCAAAAATATTGAACTATTCCTTTAAGACTTCAATATGCAAAGCCAAAGCTATATATCAACAACACCCAGACACCGCTGGCCTCTCTAGGCTCTGATTCAAAGAGGAAAAGTCTGCTGTGATCTGTCGGTCCACATTTCAAATTTATGTTGAAATCATGGACACTGAGTCCTCCAGGCTAAAAAAAGGAAAGGGACCAAAATCCAGATTTTTATCAGTGCATAGTTCAAAGTCAGAATCTGTGATTGTAGGGGTTTGAACCCATGGCATGGGTCACTTGCATGCCCGTGAAAGCATCATTGATGCTGAAAAGTACTTAGAGGTTTTTAAGCAACATATGCTCTCCTCCAAGATGTCCCTGCTGATTCCATTCATCTTATTTTGTAAGTAACACACAGGCTCTGGTATCTTATATTAGAGCTGGGCAACTGGCGCCTCCCACTCACTCCAAACTGCCCTCCAGTCAACTCTTCAGTCTTGCAATGTTGTTGTACTTGTTGCAATGACAAATAAAGTTCTCTTCAAAAATTAATTAACATGTAGCAGACAAGACAAATTTTGCCATGATTACATTAAAAAAGCAACATTTAAGAGAAAATGAGTCTCAATTGGCTTCAATTGTTTGGTAAAACTCCCCTTTACCCCGAAACAAATTGCTTTTGCAGAAATTAATGTAAAAATGTGAATGAAAAAACACTTTAATGACAAATACATGCTGTGACTTGAATCAAAAGAGCTGAAATTTACTTAAATTCTATGTTTAGCTTATAAAACTAAGTTTTATTATTTGCTTTTATGTTTTAAATTACAGCTGGAGCCACTTCAATTTTCCCTGACTTCCTTGGCCGAGTCTTGGCTGGTCCATGACAAGAAAGTGCTCCAACCTTTCCATCCCTATGGTTGTAATGTGATCCCATTCAATTATGTGATAAGGAGGTAACTCCTACATTTTATAGGATATATAAATTGAACATTTTACCTAGCATAGAAATGCCACCACGATGAAGAACAAATAGAACAAATACAAACAAATAAATATAACCCTTGTTTAAACTCCCAGTGGCTGGAAGTTGACTTGTAACTGGACAGAAATCGGCTGGCAATTGGCTGGGAGGGGAAAACTGAAGTGGCTGCATCTGTATAAGTGTTTATATAATTCCTTCTTGTCATGGATAAATACATTTGTTTAATTGTAGGCTACTGTGATTGTTAAGCTGAGAATATCTATCAGAATAGAATAGAATAGAATATCTAACAAATTCCAGTGAAGTCCTCTGAAACGAGGACTCCATAACCAACATTCCCAGCCTTAATCCATGTTTGGGGCAAACCCACTTTTGTTCTGAGGGAAAGCAGGGACCCTCAAGAGACTGATAGAATCAGTTTGACTACTTTCTTTGGATCAAAAAGTAAATTAAAATGAATGACCTCTTCTTTATGTCATAGTTACTCACAAGGCTTCTCCCTTCTCAATAATGCAAGGCTTCTTTTTCTTTAGTTTTCATAGTACATTTATATAACAGCATTATATAACATTTTCCAACGCAAGGTCTAATAAAAAAGGAAACTTAATTCTCCTCCATCTGTTCAAAAAGTTTAAGTAAAGTTTGATAAAAATGTCATTTCCACTTCCTGCATGGTGCACTGTACAGGCCTCGAGAAACAGATTTGAGCCTTTTAGTGAGTTTGTTCTCTCAAATGCCCCCTGGCACTGACGTTGATGTTGGGTGATGGAGGCTCCATTGTCTCTATTCTCAGAAAAGTAGTTTGGCCCGGTCTGCACCTTTTGTTCAGTTTGCTGTTTTCTTAACCCTGAGTATAATCCTGTCCACAAACTCAGTCTGGTCAGAGTGAATTCTGCAGCTTTGTCATGAACTCCTTTCTCCTCTGTGCAGTGAATAAAACTCATCTGAACCTGCCAAAGAAGAGGACCTGGAAGATTATTTTTCTCTTCACAACAGTCTTCTCACAATAAAATTCTGAGTCCACACTGTGGGACTGTCAGTGTGAGCCCTTAAGTGGCTGTCCTTGAAAAATCCCAATAGAAGTATGAGTATTTACAGTGGTTAGGATTTCTTTGTAATATTTAGTGCTAATTTATTTCTCCTCTGTGCTCTGAGAGGCATTGATTACATACCATATCATCTTCCCATTTAAATAAAACATGCTGTCTTTTAATGGTGCATGAATAAGAGACAAGTTAAAGGTGTACTTACATGCAAGATCAGGAACTACAACTGAGGAAGCCAATAACATCGCTGATCTTTACAGGCAGTATAAAGGTCATCAAGCATTATTACAGTCAAGACCATGACATGTAGCCTGTCCGCTGTACAAGGCATAGCTCTCAACACATCTGACCTTGAACAAAGGTTAAAGTCAAGCATAACAAGATGAACACCTCTGCTGACATTATGGTGTGACATTTTTCTTTAAAGGACAGTTTGATTGATTCTTTCAATATTTAATCCAAATGAACTACGAGGGAAATCCATTCTTTAGCATTTGCTCTTGTGCTTGCCCCTAAACGCTTCGGTTTGTGATTTCATAATTAATTGACCATTTACTCTCTGAGTACTGTATACATATCAATGTTATTTACAAACCACAATTTCAGTGAAATTGACACATTGTGTAAAGCATAAATTAAAAGAAAATATTTTTGCTAATACTGTTCAACCTATATTCAATTAAACACAAACAAAGACAAGATATCTGTTTAAACCGATTAAGTTATCTTTTTTTTCCAAATATTCCCTCATTTTGAATTTGATGCCTGAAGCAGTGACAACAAAAAAAGTAGGAAAGTTGAAAAAATACTTAAAGACACCTGTTTCAAACATTTTACAAGTGATCAGGTTCATTTAAAGTGGGTGGTGTTGTGTGGGATTGGATGTAAGTGGAACATCCCCAAAAGGCTCAGTCGTTAAGAGGAAAGTGTTAAGTGAGGTTCACCACTTTGAGAACAAATGCTTGAACAAATGGCCCAACAGTTTAAGACAGGTTTTTAAACATACAATTGCAAAATAAATAAATAAATAAATAAATAACAGGTGGTGGTGTGTGTGTGTGTGTGTGTGTGTGTGTGTGTGTGTGTGTGTGTGTGTGTGTGTGTGGGAGGGGGTAACAAGGCTCAAAAACAGCACTGAATGCCACTGACCTAGGATCCTCCTAAAAGGCAATGCATTTGAAGTTTTACACTCTCTAAAGGAATGAACCATGTAGGCTCAGGAAGACCTCAGAAAATCACTGTTAACAGAATTTGTAGCTACATCTACAAGTTCAAGTAAAAACATGCAAAGCCAGATAAACAAATGAATGCTGACAACTTCTCAGGGCTCAAACTCATCTGGGATGGACTGACACAAAGTGGAAAAGTTAACTGTGGTTTGAAGAGTTTGCATTTCAGATTGTTTTTTGAAATCATGAGCATTGTGACTTCTGGGCTGAAGAGGAAAAGGACCATAAAGACTGTTGAAGCCAAAAGTTCAAAGGCTAGCATCTTTGATGGTATGGGGCTGCGCAGGTGTCCATGGCATTGATTGATTGAACTTACACATCTGTGAAGGCACCATTAATGCTGAAATGTATCTACAGGTTTTGGGGCAGCACATGCTGCCATCCACTCAACATCGTTTTGAGGGATGTCCCTATCCTGGAATACGTATTCTGCACATGTTACAACAGTTTGCCTTTTTTTTTAGTCACGGGCTGCCATTTTGTAAAATTCAAGATGGCAGCCATATGGCTACTGTATCAGGGCAAATGGAAACATTGTTTTTTCAGACTGCTAATACTATAAGCTTTCCAACAATGTATAATTTACGTACTGATCACAAAAATATAGCAAAAGTTAAAATCCAAACAAAGTGAACCAGAACACTGGTGGAATAAGTTGGGAGTGCTCCAATCAGAGCTGCTATCTTTATCAATCAATGGATTCATGTACAGCAGGTTCACTGTTTGTTGTCAATTCTGGTATAGTAACTGAGATTCTCTGCCAGGTAGCCTAAATAAAGGTGATTACATTTCACTCAGTATTTATACATTTAAACTTTACTAGCATTCAGTCAAGGGCTGTTAGAGGTTTCATTTAATGAAAGTGTAAAACATGACTTAAGAAATTCAATGAAACATAAAAATACCTTATACTATACACTTCATATTTTAGTTGACTGAATTTAAAGTAGATTTTGTTTATTAAAATGTTATTAATTGTCCTCAGCTTAAAGAGACTGTGAGGAGTTTTTGAGTAATTACAAAAAAGTCTCACTTTTAGACGTATGCCTGATCGAAATACGCACTTTAAGATGAGTATCGATGAGTTTTATAGCATCTAAATAGGTTATCTATAAATGCTATTCTTTAGCCTTCCGTTCGGGTCGGACAGGGCCGGACTGGCCTGGATACTCAACTTCGGGGAACCAGACAATTAAAACTAGAGCAAATTTATATCATTTTATTATTTATATTACACGTCTGAGAGTGCTGGGCTGTAAGTAGCGATTTTTAGCCGTCTACAACGACGATAATAACTTTTCCCCGCATTGCTTGTCGTCACACATCAAAAACTACCGCTACGTAACTAGAAAGAGATACATTACCTCGTGGCTTTGCATCCTGTAAGTTGTTGAAAAAGAACTTGTATAGCAATGCAGAGTTCCGACAAAGATCCATGCTGCATTTACCACAACAAACAAACACACTTTGGCTTCACGTCTCCGGTGCGTTCAAGTTGTAGTCAGAAGTAGGAATTTTGAGCTCCGAGTAGGAAACTAAAACTGGAACGTCCCCAGAGGTCTGAATTTCCTACTGGGAACTCGGTGAAACCTCACCACCCCGAGGTGTCAATCAAAGATGGATGCCCCCAGTGTGAACAGTTATTTAGCTCCTGTAATAATCAGTTTATTTGCACTTCTGACTGGGGTGTGTCGCTCTAGATCAGCTGTATACATAGTATTGTTAGACTTATATTTACAAAAATGCTGCCATAGTGATAATCACATTCTTCATACAACAACGCAGGGCGTGCTAACAACAGCTAACAATAGCCTGGTAGATCGGCATGTTTTTTTCTGACTTTAACTGGAACGCCGATAAGTGGGAGAAGATATCACTCCCATTTACGAGGTTACAGGAACGCAGCATTACGCTGGCGATAAATTCTCCTCATAGCACCTTTAAACTAAACTAAAATTAAAACAATTTTGATGACTAAATTAAGACTGAAATCTCAAGATATTTTAGTCAAAAGACTATAAGCAAAAATAAATTAAGTGTGCTGTAAAAATGAACACTTATTCACACACACTTGCTCTGTGTGTCTCTTCTGTGTCTCACACAAATATACTCCTGTTCTAAGAGGCTGTGATGAAGGCAGCCAGCCCCTCAAATGAATCAAAATGCCCTTTTCCTTTGGCAGCTCCAAATCCTGGCTGGCCAAAACAAAGAGATCCATCACTGCAGCTGCAACAATTGGCTCTTTCTGCCAGATTACAGTTGGCCTAAAATGGCCCCTATCACCCAATCAAGCCCCGGAAAATGACACACAGCTCCTGACATGGACATCTGTCTGCACACAATAAATACCAAAGGTCTCCTCAGAAGTCATGACAATACATCAGGGATTTGTTGTGCTGTGTGCATGAATGTGGGGAAACAACAAGTTCAGATATACAGCCAGCCTTGACTGCCTGTTTTAAAAACTTTAATCACATCATTTTATTAAATATTTGTTCTGCTTTTGATTTGTTTTTCATACAACATTGAGGTTTTAACCCCAGACAAAAAAAACATGATTTGTCCTTAATGGAACTGACTTGGTATTCAGCTGCCACTGCAATACTGGCTCGACATCAGTGATGGAGGACTTTTTGAGGCTTTCTTTTCACAGGCGTGAAGCCATCAGCCCCCCGCCCCCCGCTCAGAGCTCCATCAGCCCTGTAAGCACTGAGTAAAAACATCTAATTAAGAGCTGTGGTGTGTGACATCGAGCACGCTCAGTGTGTTTTTGTGGTCAGGTGTGTGGCTGGTGTAAAAGACAAGGAGTGAAATTAAGCTTGAGTGAAGGCGATAAAGGGATCAATGATTTTTTCTTTTTTTTTGTATATGGTTCAGTGCATTTTATATCAACAATAACCCAGCAGCTAGATTGTATTAAGAGTTATCACAGATATTCATGGCTCCCTTTTTGTTCAGGCAAATAGTTACCCTGATTCCCAAAGTCCAAGACAGCACAACAAACAACGTGATCCACCAAAAAGTGATATTTGATTATCAGGGAGAAAAATATGTTTTGTTGGTATTCCCAGAAAGATAAGTGAGGGATGCTCTGACCCAGGTCGCCCCCCCCAACCCCCAAATCACTGCATTCTGCTTCACATCCATTTTTACTCTGATCTCCTTTTCTTTTTTTAAGGGTATTTAAAGATGCTATGAGGAGTTTTTAAGTAATTACAAAAAAGTCTCACATTTAGATATATGCCTGATCAAAATACGCACTTTAAGATGAGTTTTATAGCATAAAAATAGGTTATCTATAAATACCATTCCTTCGCTTCGTGGTCGAGTCGGACAGGGCTGGACTGAACTGGATACTCAACTTCGGGAACAAGACAATTAAAGCTAGAGCAAATTTATATTATTCGGTCTTAGAGCACCGGGCTGTAAGTAGCGATATAAAGCTGGCTACAAAACTACGATACTAAGTTTTTCAAATAATCGCTTGTTGTCACACGTCAAAAACTACCGCTACATCACTATAAAGAGATACATTACCTTGTCGCTTTGCATTCTGTAAGTTGTTGAAAAAAGAAGTTGTAAAGCAATGCAGAGTTCTGAGGAAGGTCCGAGCTGCATTCATTAGCAACAAAACAACAAACACAGTCTTTGGCTTGGGTCACGTCTTTACGACAGTCGCCGTGCGTGCTCATGGGTAGCAGAGTCTACATGTCGCCGGAAATGGATTCTCTTCATAGCACCTTTAAAATCACTGGCATCAAATACATTTCTCAGTAAACCAAAAATCTATTCACTGTTTTATCATGCAAACATACACAATAAAAAAACATGCTCCAACTGGTCTGGGTAGGTATCCCGCCTGGGATTGTGGTTATTTTAAATAGTTGTTCTCTCAACTCAAAATTTGAGTTTTGACCCAAAACTCAAGAATCTAGAGTCAGATTAATTACCTTAAGACTTTGAGTATTCTGGATTTTTAAAGTGTACCCTGCTGCTCCAATGTGCACCAAAGAAATGCCAATTCAATTTACAACAACCAAGGGTTATTGTAGAAAATAAAAGAAAAAAATGAAACAAACCAATTGCAACAATTATTGATCACATTCACTTGTCTGTGGCATCACAGTTTATCAATTGTAAATGTAGATGGACCAACGGCTGGAGGAAGAAAAGAAGTGAGAATATTGATTTGGTCTCCTTGGTGGGGTGAGATAGCGCCTCCCAGAGGTCATTAATGAAAAGTCTCCAGAAAGTATTTTGTCTGGTTGGTCCAACGTCCTTTTTGCTGTCTGAACCAACTGTTCCTTCCACAGAGGACTTTAGTCTTTCGGCTGGACTCCAATAATCTTGTAGCAGACTTTAATAAGATTATTCAGACTGTTTCTGCCCCTGACAGACAAGCCATTAAACCAACAGATAAAAGAGAGACTTCCTATAAAACAACAATAATACTGCACAAATGCTCTTGGAGACAAGAGCGGAGGCACTCCGGAGTTTAAGGAGTTTAGCCTCTGAAATAAATGAATTCTCTGGTAACCACGTTTAATTTTCAACTCCGTGTTCTCAAGATCTTGAAATCTGTGTTAAAATCTACACTGAGACCAACAAAATAAAAGCTAATTAGCTTGCTTCATAAGCTACACAACTGCACTGTTGTATTAGGATGCAATTGGGGTGCATTTATAAACAGTAAATGGACTTGAGCTTATATTGCACTTTTCTAGTCTGCTGGTTGCTAAAGCTGCTTTACACTGCAGGTCACAACAACCTATTAACACCCATTCACTCTCACATTCAGTTGGATTTCCTCTGTCAGTTGTCCATCAGTATCAACAAAGACATTCACGCCCTTTCATACCACTTTATACGATAGTATTGATGCAGTAGTGGGAGCAACTTGGGGTCAAGTGTCTTGCCCAAGGACACATCTCCATGTGACAGCCAAGCCTGGGCTCAACCTTCAATCGCTCGATCACCAACCAAGCACACATGTGGGATGTAACGGTTACCGGTAAAATGGTAAACTGCGGTAAAATTTCCTGCAGTAATCATTACCACGTCCTATAAAAATTACAACATTTACCTTTAAAATTATAATATTAAAGAGGTCAAATGGTTTCAATTCTGTGTTAAAGTACATTTTGAACATTTTGAGCACACTGTGACAATACCGGGATAATAATGATAACCATGATAATTTTGGTCACAATAATCGTGATACAAAATTTTCATATCATTACATACCTACAAACAATCATACTGCGCCAGTGATGAAACATTGTGGTGTTTTATGAAAGAAATTTCCCAGTTACAAAAGATTTATGTATGATTTGTACAATGTAATTACATAAACATTTGGGTTTGGGCCAAAATACTTTTTTTTTTCATTTAAAAGATAAATTTTTGGGGGGCATTTTGTAGGGATGTCCCGATCTGATATTGATATCGGATATCGGTCAAAAAAACAAATATCGTATTATATCGGCCTGCATCCTAAATCTCCGATATCAGCACTCCGATACAAGCAGTCCATTCTAATATATTTATTTTTATTTTATTCAGTTGTAGAATATGCTTATGTTTAAGTTCAACACAGTGGTTATTTTGCAATTGGTGAAATATGTTTTTGTTTGATTTATTGAGGTCACTTTTCAGGGTCTTCTAATATTTTTTATTCATGTTGTTTTAATTGTAGTATATTCTTATGTTTAAGGTTAAAATTTATTTAACCTATTGGTTAATAACAAATGGGTCAGTTTTTCTCATACCTACTATTGCTGACTACTGTTCTCTGTTTGAGTAATCTGACCTGATCAAGCCTTTTCTTACAGTCCATACTACAAAATAGGTAATAAAAGTCTGTATGATTCCTGCTGATATCGTATCGGATTGATATCGGTATCGGCCAATACTCAAGGCTGCAATATCGGTATTGTATCGAAGGTGAATTGTTGTATCGGGACACCCCTAGCATTTTGTTCCTTCATTGATAGGTGAGAGAGTGACAGTGGATAATCTTATGAAAGTGGGCGAGAGAGAGTAGCGGAGAACACTACAAACGGGCCACAGGCTGGATTGGAACCCCGGCTGGTAGAAGAATATGCATTACCACATCACCAAACAGGCACCCCCCAAGCTAAAGAGTTTTTTTTAAGTAATGTTCAACAGAGGTTATATTTTGTTTGTTTTTATGGAATAAGAAGCTCAGTTACACAGAGTAACTGAATAAGTGTTCTCAGACTTATTCTCTTTCAATGTACTATGTGCTTCACTACGCAGCCTACTGAATAAAGATAACCTAATCTTAAAGATCAAATACTGTTCTCCATTCTGCTAATAATTTTTATACTTAAGTCACATAATCAAACACTTGTAATAAAAGACTGATCAAGTTGCGTAACTCGGCTTGTTTCATTGCTCTGTTAGAGGTTTCTATTCTTCTCTCTGTTAAGAAAACACACGACCTGTTGCTATAAAAAAAACCCGTCTCAGCATTGACAGCTTCTCCAGATCAATAACTGATGATCGGTAGCAGCAGCAATAAATCTGATCAGGCTTGTTGTTGTGACTGTTAAGTTTTCTGAACTTTAAAGTTGCATTTGCAGCTGTCTTCTGTATTCATGGCTTGAGTATTTATGTATTTAGTCACTGATAGTTCTGTTAAACAAGCTAAGTCTTAACCCTGCAGCCCTTCAAGACGATCAGACAAAAAGTTGAATTTTGCTCTGCATAAGGAATAAAGTGATCTTCTCCAATCTGTGGAGTGATTCTCCAAGAAAAATAAAAACAAGAGTGCAGCTTCCTAAGGCTTCCTCCAGGCCCAGAGCTCTTAACACCCCCCTCTTCAGTAGGCTTTTGTTCCCGGGCTGTTCTGCCGTGCCCCCTCCCCGCTGATGGACACCGGCCTCCTCAGCCAGAACAAGCTCTTGCACACGCTCTCGCACTCCCTCTCTGCAGGCGTAAATGGGCAAGCATATTAACTTGCACCGAGAGATCATGGTGGGAAATTTCTGTGTGATGGAATAGCTTCATATCTTCATGTCAGCCTGAGGGTCTTTTTTTCCTCCAGTTGGCAGGATAAACAAAGACACTCAGAGGTAAGATGACTTCAGGTTTTGGACAGCAGATAAGCAGCTTCTTCAGGAGGTACTCAAGATCTTTATCCACAATATGAGTTATGATAGGACAGATGGATAAATCTGGTCAATATTGCAATAACAATAATTATTGCAATAATCCATCAAATAGGAGGAAACAGAGTGTTCAGAGATCTACACAGGCACGGGGGAGACCATGAAAACTCCACACAAAGTGCATTTCCATTACCCTTGGATATGCGCAAAATGTAAATAGTGCTATAAAAAACTGGTAAAGGAAACATCTGAATTTTGAAAAACTACTAAAATATCGCTAAAAAGGTTTTACGCTTTCATGAGGTGGTTCTTCAGATGTTTCGATGTTCAAATATATCCCAAAAGCGCAATGGAAACACTTTTTCTGCAATTATACGTCACAGGACGTGACGTACCTGGTCACATGATCACTTCTCAGAGTAAACATGGCGCTTTTCGTTTGGACAGACGAGACGGAGACTTTTCTTGCCTTTATTCTCAAGAAAAACACAACATGCTAGACAGCAAACAACAGAGGAATGCAGAGTGTATAAGGAGATAGAAACAGAAATGAGGGAGAAAGGGTTCAACAAGCCTTGGCATCCATATTCCTGCAGTGAAATCTCGCAGGATGATATTTCACGAGAGTTACGACGCTCCTGCATAGAACAACATTCAATGGAAACACATTCAAAGCGCAAATACTGTTATGGACTGTTATGGAAACCCAGCTACTCAGAGATGCTGGTCAACGTCAGGAGTCAAACCAGCGATCCTCTTGGTGGGAGGCACATGCACAAACATGCTGTGCCCCTGTGCTAGCCCTTGAAAAGTAAAGAAACTTTAATTCAGTTTAGTTTCAAGGCCTCTAATTTGCTGCTCCATTTTCCTCTTTGTTCTTCTCCTTAAATAGGTCTGATGTTTCGTTCAGTGACAGCTCATTTTCCCAATTAGAGCGACAATCTCCTAATCATAGCTTTGCAGATGAGGTCACGTCCCTCCAAATATGAAAAATATGGAAATAATTGTAATTGATCAGGCACATCATTAAATCCATCCTAAAGTTGAGAGAATGTAAATTTGTTCTACTTATTATTCAAATGCTTTCGCGAGTGCAGACACTCAGAATCCAGGACAATTGATGAACAAGTCATTTCAAGACCATTTGGCTGTATTTGAATTTCTTTTATTTTAAATCTTTGTACAAAGTCTGTCAGGCAGGAATTAACTTGTGTTTACTTACATGTCCAGCTTTGTCATGATCATAACTATAAATATACTCTGACTGAATGTAGTGTTTGCTCCTGTAGATCATATTGAGAGGGCATATGGCAACACATCAAACTAGTGTTGTGTTACTTGAGACCAGTCTTGAGACCACATTTTAAAGATCTTGGTCTTGTCCCAGACTCGAGAGCATTTGTACTCAGTCTTGCCTCAGTCTTGTCTCAGTCTTGGACTGGCCGGACTCGGGATTTTCCGTCAAGACCGATCAAGACCAACACTGATCTGCTGTTCTTCAACATCATTAATGTTAACGATGAGGAGCACTTGGTAAAACAACAAGAAGCTTCAATTCATGTGTTATTTCCCCTGTGATTACTGCAACCTTCCTGGTGTTGTGTCTGAGGGACCCCCCCTTCACTGTTCAACCTTGTCATGGTTCTTAAAAGTGATGTTGATGGTCTCGGTCGTGTCTCAATCTTGGCTTGTCTCAGTCTTGGTCTCGACTCAGTCTCAACTCCCAAAAGTGTTGGTCTTGCCTTGGTGTCGGTGCATTATTGGCCTCTCGGGCAAGTCTCAGATAGTGTGGTCTTGAGAACTACACTACAACAAACATGATAACATGATAAAAAAAAAACCTTTTTTGTAATGCATTACTCCCAACACTGATCATGTCATCATCAGCACCATCTACTGTGCTTTCCATAGCTTCCATACTTTCTGTAGACATTATTACTGGAATACCATTGAAAACAGCAAAGATCCATGGGAATGCTGCTTTAAGTTTTTATTATTTTGCCAAATATACTCCTCAGATATGTAATTCATCAGAAACTGAACAAGTTAGCCACAGATGTCCTGGGCTTAAAGTCTCTAGTTCAAGAGTCTCCTATTAGAGCAAAACTATGGTGGCTGACGAATGAAAACAGCTTACAGTGGTTCAATGCAGTTCAATAAGAGGAAAACACTTACAAGAGCAGGAAAGAGTTGCAAGTTAGAAAGAAAAACACAGTCCAAAGCAATACAACCCAGAAAACAACTGTAAGAGCAGACATGCAGCAAAGTCCAGCAAGAGAAGAGTTCCAGGCCTGCAGAAAGGTTTGGAGCAAGGAGAGGCAGGCAAGTGAGTGTGTGGTCAAGCCAGCCTCTCCTCCATGTTTTGTAGTCAAACCAGCCTCTCCAAAGGGCCCATTTACATGCAGTTCTCATTGCATTTGTGCCCTCTGAATCCAAACTTTTGAAACCAAGGTCCAGGATGAAATGTTTTGAAAAAGTTTTTGCTGTCATCTCCATGTAAACAGAAATCACCATATCAGAGAAAACAGGGACAACAAGAGCTATGATTAACTACCAAGCAACATGTGTGCTGCTAACTGTGCAAGGCTTATTATTGCTCCGACAACAAAATGTGGATTTGCAGCGTCAATACTCCGATCAGCGGAGACACATTTCTTATATTCATCAAGGATACTACAAAACTTACATCATCACCAACTACTGGATTGGCAAGCACACCACTGTATTTCCAGTCGTTCTTGCAGATCCATGTGATTACGCGTTGTTAGTACACCATCTCCGTGCGAGTGTGGAGTGCTTTTGAAATTGCAAACCACAGTATTAACCTTTCCACTTTGTGTCAGTCCATCTCAGATGAGTTTGAGTCCAGAGAAGCTGTTGGCATTCATTTGTTGATCTGTTGCATGTTTTAACTTGAACTTGTAGATGAAGCTACAGATTCTGTTAACAGTGATTTTCTCAGGTGTTCCTGTGTCTACATGGTTTATTTCTTTAGAGAATGTGAAATTTCAAATGCAGTGCCTTCTAAGGGATCCTAGGTCAGTGGCATTCAATGCTGTTTTTGAGCCTTGTTGTTTGCCTCCCAAGACAAATAACATACTCATTAGGTTAAGTGTTGACATTTTTATTGCCCTTAGGGATGAGTGTGAGTGTAAATGGATATGTTTCTGTCTTTGTGGCCCTGTGATTGGCTCGTAACTGGTTGACAGGATGTATTCAGCCTGCTTCCCAATGACAGCTGAGAAAGGATCCAGTCCCCTTGGGCCTGGAAGGGAAATGTGTCATAGATGATGGACGGATGGATAATGGTCATCATAATGGTACTTCAGACACAGGCCACCTATGGTGTTCTCATCAAGCACTCTGGTGTAATTTGGTTTGGTGCAGTGCATGTTTCGCCATCAGTTGGTGGTACAGCTTCTTCAATGAGCATTCTGTATCGTCTTACTTTCTTGGCACCTTTCTGTGAGAAGACCTGTCATGTTAATTTGACTCCCAAGAGCGAAGCAAAACACACTTCATTCTTTAATTTGTCGAAAGAATGACCTCCTAATTTACATCCCAATAATCATATATCTAATTTTTTCATACTTTCCAGCTACATTTTTTCTTGCAGACCCTAACCTTCTGATCACAATGTTGTACTTGCTCAGCTGACGTGCACATCACCTTCAGACTTACATCCCTGACATGGGAAAACACAATCAAGCTGTTTATTCTAAGCTTTGATTGGTCAGATACAAAACAGACATAATCCAAAAAAAGAAAATCCAAGAATCATACTTTTGTAGATTAACTAAAACATGGTCATTGGAATGATATTCAACCTTATCTTGTTTCTAAAAATTATACAATATAATCCACATCCTTGGCATGTCCATGATAAAAAGCAGGAACAGGGAGGAAATGAAACTCCTCCATACTGAAAAGGCAGGCATCCTCTAGTTTCACCTTCTAACAATCAGAGTGGGCTCCACTGACAGCATTCACATGAAGAAGAAAAAAGGCTCAAAAACTACTTTTAGGTCCTTTTGTTTTTCCTCCTGCTGTCTTGCTAACCACACTTTAAATGAGAGCCTTATTCTTCCTGGCTGCTGCATGCAGATTTATTCAAAAAAGCGAGATAGAAGAAGACAGTCCCCTCCGAAGCACGGACTGTTGTTCTAATGTTAAAGCCAGCATGGGACGTGGGAAGCAGAGGCAGTTAAGTGAAGAGTGAAGGTGCACTGCCTGCCAATAAGAAAAAAAAAAAAAAAAGTTAGACTGGGGAAAAACTCAGCCGGCAGCCACAAGTCATCTCTGACAGGCGGCATAGAGAGAATGGGAGAAGAATAAGTGCTCCCCATCATGTTCCTTTCAGAAGAACAAAGCAGCGCGCTCATCGGGAGTCTTCCTCACACTCACCAAACGTCTACTCACTTGAACACTCGCAACCTAAAACATACATCATTCCTGGCATCACAAAAACAACAGGGGTGGGAAAGGAGTGAGGAGGAGGAAAGTAGAATGCGAATTTCATTTCAATGCGGTCTATTGAGATTTGACAGGCATTGTGCTGATGTGTGAGACTTCTTTTTTTAATCACAGTCTCATTGTCTGAGAAGATACGATTTCTGTGCCTATGGTTGAATAGTTTTTAGTAATGATTGGCAGTGAGTAGCAAAAACCTCTAAAGAGAAGGCATGATAAAATGAGGAGCATGACAGCTGTGAGAACATCAATTGAAAAGACATGACACCTTTGATTTGGGAGCCTTCAGTCAGGGTCAAACCATGTTTCACATTTCATGTTCAAGCTCAGTTGGACAGTTGTGGGGCTTTGGGGCCCATCTGCTTAAAAAAATATGTTGTTTCACCCATGTTGCGTTTAAAAGTTAACAGCAATGAAGGTCACATCTGGGACCTCAGGACCTCCTGACAGAAAGTCAAGCATGTTTGATTTTTCTTTCAGCCACCCACAATTTGTTCCATCATGTCAGGGATTTTCAGGACCCTGTACTCATAAAATGCCTGGCATGAACAAACAAAACAGCACAGTAAATTGGGAATGAAGTTGGTGCTCAAGAGATTAATGAGGGCTGCTCAGGAACAAAGCTGGCTTGTTTTGTATTCCGTGTCTTGAAGGAACAGAACATGGCTGCAGCTTTGACCACCTGGTCAGGAGCTAAAGTCACTGGTCTGGTACACGCCTGCTGTTTGAGGACCTGAATAAACACAAGAATACACCTGCAAGATGAAAAATGCTCTACTAAGACCATTCCACATCCACACGAACAACAACAATCTACAAATCCCAATTCCAATAAAGATGGCACATCCAGCTAAATGGTAATAAAACAGAATAGAACTAGAAAAGCACTCGGAGGGCGCAGACCTCCGCCAGCGCCACAGTCCTTCGCCATATTGTGATTTTGACCATAAATATTAGTCCTACCTTCATTTCTTCTAAAGATTCAGATTCCTTGACCATGAAAACATACCATTAGCAACTGGATTCATAATGATATCTATTTTAGTTCAGTAGTTACTCATGAAAATCAGATTTTTTGCCATGGCGGCCAGACGCTGATCCGGATCAACACCAAAATGGAATCAGTTCTTCCTTTTCCCATGCTGAACATTTCCTGAAAGTTTAATCAAAATCCATCCATTACTTTTTGAGTTATTTTGTTCACAGACGGACGGACAGATAGACGGACAGACAGACGGACGGACAAACTCTCCCAAAAACATAACCTCCTTGGCGGAGGTAATAATTTGTAAATCCGTTTTAACATGTGTTTAATTGAATACACTACAAAGACAAGGTGTTTAATGTTCAAACTGAAAAATATAAGGTTATTCTGCAAATTAGATTGAATTTCAATGCCAGTGAAATGATCCAGAACACATCGGACAGGAGCAACAAAAGACTGAGAAATTTGAGGAATGCTCTCAAACAACTGTTTGGAACATTCCACTCATTCACGAAAAGGTGAGTAACAAAATTTGGTATAAAAGAAGCATCTCTAAAAGCTCAGTTATTCTTAAGAAATGATGGGTCAAGGCTCACCACTTTGTGAACAACTGCGTAAGCAAATAGTCAAACAGATTAGAGAAGTTTCTCAACTTAGTGCAAGAATTTGGGTATTGCATATCTGAATTCCATTAAATCATCAAAAGCTCTGCATGTAAGTAAAAGGCTGAAAACCAACACTAAATGCCAGTGACCGATTTGTCACACAGCATTGCAATTAAAACCAATTAGCTGTGAAGGATATTAACACAATGGCACATCACATTTCAAAAAATCTACAAGTGCAAGTTAAAACTCGACCATGCCATGCAAAAGAAAAACATCCAGAAACACTGCTGGCCTGAAGTCATCTAAGATAGACTGACGCAAAGTGTTGCTGTGGTCTGATGAGTCCGCATTTCAAACTGTTTTAGGAAATCATGCACGTTAAGTTGAGGTTGTGGTAGTTGAAAATTAAGTTATGGCAGCTGGAGATTATAGTGGAAACTGTGGTTGCAGTTGGGATTTGTAGTTAGTTTGTTTGGGGTTAAGGGTGAAAGCTGTGGAGGTGCAGGTGTGGTTGATGTTGATGCTGTGGCATAGAAAAAAGCTTTTAAGGTAGATGTGTGGTGGCTGGCAGTGATTTGATGTGAAAGATGTGGTTGTGGTGACTAGAGATGTGGTGGTCGGAGGTGCACTTGTGGTGACTAGCTTTGTGCTGGGATTGTGCTCCCTCCAGAAATCAAAATACAGATGGGCATGCATCAAACTGGTGGTTGTTGTATTAAAAGATGTTGTTTAAGGTTGTGTTTTGGTGGTTGGGGGTAGAGTTGTATTAGTTGGAGGGGAGTGTGTGGTGTTTGTTGATGACACTTTAGTAGAAAAGGCCATAGTTGTGATAACATGAAGTGGAGGTGTGGTGATTGACAGTGATGTTTTTTTTATTAAATAAGGCATAGCTGTGGTGTCCAGAAGTTATGTTAGGGTGATGTTTTGATGGAAGGAGATGCAAGAGTGGTGGATGGTGTTTGTGCTGGGACATTATAAGTTATAGCTGTAGTGGTTTGAGATATAATTGGGTGGATGGCAGTGATGTGATGTGATGTGGCTGTAAGTTAAGTTTTAATAGATGGAGTTTGGGTTGATATGGTGGGAGTCGGTATGGTATTTGCAAGCATACTTTTTGTGATAGCTTTGTGCTGGAATTTTCCTCTCTCTAGATATCAGCAGAAAAGGACATGCATCATATTGGAGGTGATGTTTTAAAAGATGTAATTAAAGTTAGGTTTTGGTCGAGATATAATGGTTGGATGTGCATGTGTGGTGTTTGGTGGTTACACCGTGGTAGGAAAGGCTACAGACTTGTTGGTACGAGGTAGAGGTAGTGGTAGTTGGCAGTGAAGCTGTAGCTATGGATGTTTAAAGTTAAGTTTTTGGTGGTTGGAGGTGGAGTTGTGATGTCAGTGATGATGTTATGACTAAAAGCTACCATTGTAGCGGTATGGGTAGAAGCGGGTAGATGGTAGTGCTCTGATGTGAAAAGGTGTAGTTGTGGTGGCTGGAGGTTACATCATAATTACCTCCGCCAAGGAGGTTATGTTTTCGGAAGAGTTTGTCCGTCCGTCCGTGAACAAAATAACTCAAAAAGTTATGGATGGATTTGGATGAAATTTTCAGGAAATGTTCAGCATGGGAAAAGGAAGAACTGATTCGATTTTGGTGTTGATCGGGATCAGCAACTGGCCGCCATGGTGAAAAATGTGATTTCTGTGAATAACTACTGAACTAAAATAGATGTCATTATGAATCCAGTTGCTAATGGTATGTTTCCATGGTCAAGGAATCTAAATATTTAGATGAAATAAAGGTAGGAGTAATATTTATGGTCAAAATGACAATATGGCTGAGGACTGTGGCGCTGGCGGAGGTCTGCGCTCTCCGAGTGCTTTTCTAGTTGTTTTTGTACCTGTGGTGACTGGCTTTGTCTTGGGATTGTGCTCCTTCTAGATATTAGGTTTGGATGGGCATGCCTCAAACCAGAGACTGTTATGTAACTAAAACAGGCTTGATGCTATCTTAAAATGGATCTTTAGATATCATAGATTTCAGATTGTTTCAGAATTGTTTTGCACTTTTGTCTATTTGAATATTTTTTTCACTCTAACGTGTCATTTCTTATAACATCAGCTTTTATATTTGAGTATAGGAATAAATATCACTATCACTACTACTGTCAAACCTAACCCTGAACCTTAACAGTCTTCTTTGGGCTACCCCTGGCCCTCTTCCTTCCCACTGCAACACATCAGTTGTCATTATTGGATGTGCACACATGTGAAGTCTTTCATATCTGCCAGACTGCACCACTTTATGGTTCTGTAGTCACCTAATCCGACACACTAACCATCATTTCTGACAAAAAGATTGAATGGTCTAACTTTGGCATTAAATTCAGTGCAAGTCAGGAAATTTCTCCTCCACAATCAGAGCAGATGACTCCCTCAAGCACCTGGCAGTATTTCTCACATCGGAGACAAAATGAATCTTAAAATCAAATTGCATCTATACGATCAATCAGGCTAAAGTGACACTTCCCCACCTACAATATGGCCTGCAGAAGGAGGCAAAGCCGTTTAGCTCTCGAGCGCCTACGGCCATATATGTGATCTATGATGGAGGGGGAACCTTTACCCAACACAAGGGCAAGCAAGCGTGGTGTTATGTGTCCCCATTATAAATACACAGCCCCCCTGTTGGAGCGCGTATTATTCAGGGGGCTCCGCTGTGCTCATGATTTATGATTGAAATATCTCCCTGCCTGAAATGCAGACAAAAGCGGGGGATAAATAATCACATTAGGGGGAGACGCAGGGCTTGAAATTATGCACACACTACTCCATATTCGGCCCATAAAGCAGACATAAGGACCTGTAATTTTTGATGAATATACAGTGTGTGGAATAGTTAAGTCAGAGTACAGGGAATGGTGATAGAGGCTGGCTTTAGAGCTGAATGTGAGATTAGGATGTGACTTTAAAAAGTTGTATTTAAAGCTCTCATTGATAAGTTTGTCCTGTTTTGTTGCATAAATAAAATACATTTGCCTGATAAAGTTTCCAATCTCTTAATACATTTGCATGTGCACAAATATCAGAACAATATCAGCAATTTCCACAGGAAGTCTGGATAACACCACCTTTTTACTTTGATTCAGTATGCTGACGATGACCTTGAAGTGCAACCAAACACCAGAGGTTTGGCTGAAGCATACAAACCAAATAACTCAAAATAATGTCTAAGAAGGGGCTATGAGAAGGAGAGGAAGAAGAAAGATCCACCCACTCACTTCTTTGTACCCTCTTCATCAGGCAAATCACCTCACTAACTTTGTGTCTTATTATTGGCAAAAGTGTCAAACCATCTATTGATGACTTACAATGACCTACTTAAATGTACAACGATGGCATTTGTACCTGTTTTAGACATACACATCTGTATGTCATCAACTGTGTTTAAAGAAATATGTGGTATGTTTAGTTTTAGATCATCTTGAGTGATTTATCTGCACCTAGTGTCACAGCGAAATACCTGCCCATGGAGCCTAGAGTTCCCCAATTCCTTCTGCTGTAGGGATGTTAATCACCAATTTTATCACGGCACAATGTGATATTTTCTGGACAACACTAAATTATCTGCCAATAATACAAAGCCTGTCATGATACAATGTTGATTTAATACAATTTAGAGGTCTGTAATCAATATTGGTCCAAATTAAGTACAAATGACATCTGTATTGAGAAATCATAGAAGTTTAAAATATTTTGGTCCTGAATGCATTCTATTTTACGTTTAAAAATACTGATCAATTTTTAATTTAAACACAGTGAGAAAATATAATTTTGCAGTTCAGTTGCTTGTAATTGCAGCTTGAATATAATTTTTTTTTAAGTATTTAAAGGTGCTAGGAGAATCTACATAAAGACTCTGCTACCCATGAGCACTCGCAACAACTGTCATAATGCTGCGTTCCAGTAACCTTGGAACTGGGAGTGACATCATCTTATCAGCGTTCCAGTTGAAGAACATGCTGATCTACCAGGCTATTGTTAGCTGTTGATAGCACGCCCTGCGTTGTTGTTCACAAATATCACATGAAGAATGTGATTATCACTATGGCAGCATTTTTGTAAATATAAGTCTAACAATACCATGTATACAGCTGATCTAGAGCGACACACCCCAGTCAGAAGTGCAAATAAATTGATTATTACAGGAGCTAAATAACTGTTCACACTGGGGGTATCCATCTTCCATTGTCAACTCGGGGGTGGTGAGGTTTCACCGAGTTCCCAGGAGGAAATTCTGACTTCGGGGGGACGTTCCAGTTGCAGTTTCCTACTCGGAACTTGGAAATTCCTACTTCTGACAACAACTGGAATGCACCAAAAGATGTGACCCAAGCCAAAGCATTTTTGATGTGTGACAACAAGCAATTTTTGGAACACTTAGTATCGTAGTTTTGTAGCCGGCTATATATCGCTACTTACAGCCTGGTGCTCTAAGATGTGTAATATAAATAATAAAATAATGTAAATTTGCTCTAGTTTTAATTGTCTTGAGTTGAGTATCCAGGCCAGTCCAGCCCTGTCCGACCCGACTGCGAAGCTAAGGAATAGCATTTATAGATAACCTTTTTTGAAGCTATAAAACTCATCTTAAAGTGCGTATTTAGATCAGGCATATATCTAAATGTGAGACTTTTTTGTAATTACTTAAACACTCCTCATAGCATCTTCAAATACCCTTAAAAAAAAGAAAAGGAGATCAGAGTAAAAATGGATGCATCTTTAAGAACCAGCGATTCCAGAACAGCAAACCAACGTGGGTAATTGTATTAAACTTTGTGACTTCCAATCTATACGTAATATTCTAGTTACCAAACATTTATTTTTAAAAACCCTTATCTTTGTCTATACTTTGGTCATTTTAAAATAATTTGTAATTTTCTTCAACAGTTAGCTAATAACAATTCCTGAATTCTATTTTGATAGATGTACGCATAAAAAAGTTAATAAGAACTAAAAAGGTTTTAATATTTTGATTTATTTTCTTGTTTTTAGAGGGTTTTGGGGCAGCATTTTAATGGACACAGAGGGACTTCAAAAGTGGAAAGGAAGGGTTTGTGAGGGCTTGTATCCCCCATGGAGCCCATGTTTTAGTCATACTTACCATATCACACACAAATACACTAAGATCTTCCACTGTCCAAGTGTCCGACAGCTGGCCATTTTTTTTCTATCCACCTATAGAGACTGTATAGTTATACTACAGCTCTATCTGTGGTTTTTATGGGCAAAGAACTTGAATTTAGCCAGATTTCACTTGTGTAAATTCCAGGCAAGCTCCCAGTATTTTATCCATGTAAAGACCCAGTGAGCTGAAGCGTGAACGCAGCAGAGAACAGCCCGGGTAGCTCACTACAGCAGCTGAGGAGGGATGTAGAAATCATCCTGTGTGACCAGGGCAAAACCAGAAAAAAAGAGACTTAACAGGATAAACAAAAACGACTACTTTTGTGTGGAAATTGTTTGATTGCAAGGAGAGTAACAAAACCCAGATGTGTATCTGGACATTGAAAGTGTTGTTTCCCCTGCACACCATCAAAGTTCAGAGGAAAATCTGCTCTAGGATGATCACCACTGGGTGTCATTGGCATTTAAAGAGCCTAATTGCACTTACAATGTTGTACATGGGTACTGAGCTGAAACTCTGCAGTTTTCTGTTTCTGGTGTTATCGTCAAGGATGTTGTGACGCTGCCTCATATTCACATCTATGTGCTACAGTGCTCTTCGAGATGCTTTAATTAATACTGTGATATTCTTTCTATCATGTTTCACTGTAGTATGTACTAAAATTGGGATCACAGCATAAAGCTCTGCCCCGCTGCTTTATTGAGATCACTGAGTTCTGCCGCATATTTTCGATGTTGTTAACCCCTACCCCCTCTCCCACTTCCCTGCTATCCAGCAGGGCACAGGGAATAAGCTGCCCAGAAGTTATCCCGATAATCTCAAGGTTGCATATGTGAGAAAAAGGGCTTGAGAGATGCCTGGTTGCCTACATATCACTATATTAGTTTGGCAGCAAGCAGCAGTCATCTCATGAGAAGTGCAAATTACTTTCCTGACAAAAAGTTGTTTGGACGTCACTGCATTGCAAGACACCGACCTAGCCCTAGACCATTCCTTTTATTGTAAACCCATTAAACCCACAATTCTGTAAGCCACAGACTACAGGTGTCATGGCGACATGCACACTTTCTGCAAACCATGGGCAGCTGATGAAGAAAAAGACCCATTTTCAGATATAGATATAACAATATTGATCCATATTAGTCGATATAGTTCAGTGGTTTCTCACAATGTCTTTATTGCATGGCTTTATCACCCTCTGTCAACAAATGCAAATTGTCTGTGTGGAGGAGGTAAAAGCACTTGATGCTTTAAATAAAGGGACCTACTCACAGAGGCCTTTGGAGGCCACTAGAGTCACAGAACTGCGTTCCCACAAATAACTGTTTTAAAAGACACAAAATGAGACAGTGTTAAATGTGGAGATTGTAAGAATTTTTTCCCCATCTTGGCAGAACAAGTCACCTTGTGTCTAACAAGACAATACCCAGTCCATTACAAATGGTCAGACTTTAAACTGTCTGAGGTGGGCTCAGCCTGAAATGTCCCGTTTCTCACGCTACCAAAGCCAGCTCACACCGTTAAAAATAGAACCCCCCATCTCCTGTCAATAGCTAGCACAGCTCTCATTCAATACACAGTGTCTTGGGCAAATCCTGTCTCCACAATAATTACTTAACTGTCAGCCAGGATTAGACAGTCTTAAGCCACCCTGAGCCAATCCTCAACCTGAAGAGAAAAAAGTCTGAGAGATAGACTGACATCTCTGCACTGGGCCTGTAACACTGTGTGGATGGAGAGAGCCGAGGAAAGAAGACAAGACCTGCAAGGAATCATCGGGGATAACAAATACGACTATCCTTTCCAAATCCCCATCTCAACAAGATCACACCGCAGGCTTGTGAAAACCAAAGATGGCTGCAAGAGCTTTATTAATGCACTTCTCCGTAGGAGGAAGATTAACAGAAGACCACATAAACTGCACCATGACTCAGTGTTTGTCTCTCCAAACCAATGCCGAAAACAAAAAGAATCAAAAATGCTTGATTTCCTGTGCACATAACGAGCTAACCAACCACTTTATCAGACAACACAACAATACAACAATACAACTGTACTTTAATGCAAATTGCTAAAGAGCCAATCACATTGTGGGAACTCACTTAATTTTGGCAAGTAAACACAGCAAAAATCACCTGCTTAAATTCAAGCAGGGTATCAGAAATGGTAAAGAAATGTAATTAAGGGACCTTGAAAGTGCAATCTTGAAGTAGACAGGCTACAACAGCAGAAAAACAAACCAGGTGCCACTCCTGTGAGCAAAGAACATGAAACTGATGCTACAGTTCATACAAGCTCACCAAGATTAAGACAAGTGAATAAACATCTTTTTGAGAAATAGAATGCCAATTGGATTTGCCACTTCCTGGTTCCCAAGACCTTAAGTATGCTGTATGAAACCCTTAGGGTACATACCTAAAATAAGGTTCATGATGAAGACATCTATTCAAGTTTTTTTTTATGTTTAATTAATTAAGAAAATGTATCCGACATTGACTTGCTTCATTGCATTTTTAAAGGACAGCTGCTAACAAAGTGCTAATGCGGACTACAAAAATGCCTCCAACTGCAAACTTTTCTAATCTTTTGTAACTACAAATAATCCATTTACCACAGCTGCAGCCATGAAGACCAATAATCAGGTTCGGAAGAATTTCTAAAGAGAGGTGGCATGATACCCTGAAAATACTGGAAAACTCTTCCATGTTGAACCACCATTTTGTAATTCCATAGAAGCTTAATAATAGCTTTATCCTCTTACTGATGTAGTATAAGCATTAAAATCATGAAAAATGGGTTTGTTCATCAAATTACCACATAGACCAAAAAGAGTATAGACATTATTATCAGCAATGATCCACCTATCATCAGCTATAAGAGATAAGGTAGTAACACTCCATTACAGTTGCTCGTTCAACATGAGGAAGGTCTTTATGTCCAGCAAAAAGAAGCAAATGAATAAATAAAGCCTTCTACCCATTCAGATCAAAGCGTTTCCACAGAGGAGGGAAACAAAGCAGCACCTGATCCTCCACAGATTTTTTTTAATTTAACTTAAGCCAAATCTTTTATCTATAGATACCCCAGATATGATGCAAATTATCTCATCTAATGTAAGTCTAATTTGGCTAATTACAGTGTTGCACATTTAACAAATAGTCCCTGATAACTACTGTATTCAAACTAGGTATCCAAATTCTAGGAAAAACTGCCGAAATACCAATGAACTCTATGCTATTGTGCTCAGTAAAAACCATGAGATAGAAAAGTAAAGGTAAAATAAATAATTCAAAGGAAAGCTGTCTGTGAGGGTTTATGTTTTTTGCAGTGTGCTAAAAAAATAAATGGTCCTTAAAAGAGACAGATTTATAAATTGCTTTTACATGGCAAACAGCAGGGCTATGTAAAAATCAGATAAATAAACCAAATAATGAAGGGTCATTTTAAAGTAGTCAGTCACTTTGAACCCACTACAATCTCAAGTCAGAGCTAATCAAAGTATTTGCCTTTTTTTCTCTCTGATTCGTCCTCAAATGCACATCGATCCTGTCAGATCAATTTAAACTCAAGGACTCTAACGCACCAGAATTGCGTTTAAAAAAGAAAATGCCTCAGATAGAAATTGGCAGCTTTGTCTCGGGCAATCAATTCTATCAATGTTGAACAGGCCTCTGAATCTGATATGATTAAACAAAGGAGTCAAGCATGGGGAGGGGAAGTGGAAAAAAAGAAGGAAAATCAATACATGTGGTAAACGCTTCCAAGAAGGATGCTGAGCTTTTAGATAAGGACATCACACCACTCGGCTCCCAGTGCTTTTGTCTCCCTCTCTCTCCCTCCCTCTCTGTTTGTGTGAGATGTACAGGGACTGTCAGCCGGAGGAACAGCTGCTTTTCCGGATCACAAGGTTAAAGCAGTCAGAAAGCCCTGGACCTCAGAGACATAGACTTGTCAAAGCAATAAGCCTTGTCAGGAAACAGCAAAGCCCCACAATGCTCCTGCATCTTTACGACAAGCTCCGGCCACGGTGACCATCAAAAAGCATGGAGGAGATGTTGCTTGATGAGACTATGAGGAACCAGCAGCAACAGAGTACGGGATGGTACAGTTTGAGGGTCAACTTTTGAGTTAGCGTCATCTGGGTATTGTAACAACATTGTTTTCTATTAAACTGAATGTTAAGGAATAATTCAGGATTGCTGAAGTGGGCTCTAAAAATCATTTTTAGGTTTAATTTAATTCTGGACCAGAAAAATGCATTCATGATTTAAGCAGTTTGTCAGCAGAAGACAAGCTGTCTTAGGCCGTCTTTAGTATCACAGTGTCACATGTTGTTGTGTCCATGGGCAAGACACTTAACTCAAAGGTGCTTCCACTGCTGCATCAGTGGCATACAAAAGGATATGCAAGAGCCTGGATGTGTTCGCAAGATAGGGCTCTGTCAGCTATGAAGTTGTTTAAATGTTGCTTACATATGTAAAACATTGATGAAACACAAAAAGGCAAACTGTCCTTCAATGTTTTGCTCAATAATTAGCATTAAAGCTCATTTCACTTTGATTCTATTCTTGAACATATTAAAAAATAACATATTTATTTTGCACAACAATCTATGAATTTTCCCTGATGTTGATCACAGGGCTCTAGACACTTTAAGAGATTAATTCATTCTGCTGTTTCTAGGTGTAATATTTACCCTTTTGTGGTGCTCTGCCTCCACAGCGAACATCGTGGAGAAAAAATGGGGGGAATGAGTTGACCCCTTTTCGCTCTGTCTCCATAGGTGGTTACAGGGACCTGATATTGAAGAGAGGAAGGCACGCGGACTCAGCGGGAGACTTAGTTTTGTGTGTATATGTGTGAATACGTTGTTCCACACACATCCAAGGGATATTACAACATGAATTGACACCAATATTGCATTCTCACAGGACTAACGTGAATATCTTGTGATGTAAATATCGCAGAAGCTTTCTGTGGTGCTTTGTGTAAAGGCACTGTGAATTGGGGGTGCAATAAATACAGGTCAGGGACCACTGCATTAGGCACTAGCATTGTATATAGTAATGTGGCAAAAATATTCAATCTATAAATATATCTTCATTTTTGTAACGCCAATTCATAACAAGTATTTTCTCAAGACACTTTACAATACAGAATAAATCTCTTCATTTTCTGGATACACATATAAGCAGAGATTCATTACTATATCAAATTCACACAGAAACACACACACACACACACACACACACACACACACACACACACACACAAAGTGACTGACTACTTTAAAATGACACACATATATGTATACATGTATATATATATATACATATATATATATATATATATATATATATATATACATATATATGTATATATATATATATATATATACATATATATACATATATATACATATATAGATATAGATATATAGATATATAGATATATATATATATATATATATATAGATAGATATATAGATAGATAGATAGATAGATAGATAGATAGATAGATAGATAGATAGATAGATAGATATAGATATATATATATAATTATGAAATTACTTATTAAGATAGCAGTCAAAACATAGTTGTTACACTTTGTGAGTCCTGGATTTTGTCCAAGTAGCTGGCCAAAACAGAAGACCAAATATCAATGTTAATTTGATATTTCCCTCTTAATACATTATTCCACAAAAACTCAAATTCCAAAATTAAATTCACTCAATGTTGTAGATGAACTTTTGATTCAAAAATGTGACCAAACCCTCTTAATCTTTATGATCCTTTCAAAAGTATCATAAGAATACTGCTCCTGTTTCTAATATTGTTTCATTGTTAATAAATGTACTAACCTTGGTATCAGCAACTGGGTTTAAAGTTTGACACCCTTGTGACAGTTGTTGATGAAAACTTCCTCTTCCTGTATATTTGGTACTTAATTATTTTATTTATGTATTTTAATTGCACCATAAATTAGAAACAGTTACACTGGCACAGAAGAAAAAATGCAAGAAAGTGCTGGTGAGGTGAAAAAAAGCCCAAAGTGGGCTTATCCAAGATACCTCCCCAATTAGAATTAATATTAAAAATATATGAAGATAAAGAAATAAAATTTAATGAAATGAAATAAACTCAAAATAACTCAACAACAAACAAACAACAAGCAAATGAATTAATTATGAATGAGAACAAAAAGAAGCTTTGGGATCTTGATGTATTATTTATGACTTTAGTCTGAACTCAAAATTGGTCAGGGTGTAGATGTTTTTGTTAAATGATAATATGAATTCCAAATTGATGAACTTAGTCTTACTCTTAAGGATCATGAGATATCCATTTCACAGGCAAATGTTGACCAAGAGCTTCCTTGACCTCAAACTTTGAAGAACACTCTTCAAAATATTGGTATTTTGGTATAAATGAAATTTGTGCAAAGCTTAAGAAATCCCTCAAGGCAACTTATGATATTGTATTTATGAGCCAATGGGTTAATATGAGGCTCTGTGACTTTGAGCTGTGGTCCCCAAATTCATTTCAACCACTCTTGCATGAGCATAGATACTTGTGTCGAATTTGATGGAAATCTCTTTAAGTGTTATTGAGATATTGGGCTCTAATTTCGTGGCGCAGCGCAGGGGGTGCAAGCCTGATGCACCCCGCGCAGTGTTAATTTCGTTTCGGAGATCATTCTCCCGCTGAGACGGTCAGAGCAGCGGGGATCATTCAGACCAATTAGATGCTGCGCCTCGGCCGCAGCGCATTTAAAGGCAAGGAGAGGCGGTCATTTGATTGGTGAAGACAGCGCTCGGCTGTGTTAAACCCACTCACGGCTTTTCTCCTCCTACTCTGGCATTTGCGCCGAGGGGCAGAGACGTGGGCGTGGATGCGCTCCTCTGCGCCCCTCTGCGCTCCTCTGCGCCTTGAGTGCGCCTCTCTTGGCACTGCAGGAAACTTGCAAAGTGCGCCGGTCACACCCTGTGCGCACTGCGAAGGCCAGCGCAGGGCAGGTGCGCCTGCGCTTGCTCCTGGTCTACGAAATTAGAGCCCATTGTGTTCATATGCAAAGAACGACCACAGGACTCTATGACAGTGACCTTTGACCACATAAATCTAACCTGCTCATCCTAGGTTTCATCTAATCAAACTTGAAAGAAAATACCATTAAGATATTTCAAGCTTTTGGGTTCACGTAACCTTGACCTGTACAGTAAGTACTATGTACACATGTACAGCTGCATGGACGGACAGACAACCAAAAACACACAATGCCTTCAGCTCCAGCTTTTGCCCGCAGGATGCAAATGAATAATTCTGTTACAGGAGAAACCAAGGCCAGGAATCAGCGTGTAATTCCTCACTGAATGTTTCCAAACCAGGCTTTTTCTTTGGCTCGGACCTACAGAGTAGTTATTTGAAAGTGTTCTGTTATATTTGTTTTGTTTTAGTCCAGCTGACAAACAAGTGTGTTCACCTTTACACAGAAAAACATCATTTTAACAAAACCATTTTCACTCCACACAAGTGACAGCAGAGCCGTGTGGGATGGAGCTTTGTGAAGTGTTTCCAGCAGCCCATGTTTGACATTTACCCCCTGAGCGTCGCCTGAATGCATTTCTGCAACTCCTTGTTCCTGAGAAACAACCCCAGCATGTGAGCCTTTAATACTGTCCCCCCCTCTGATACAGTATAGAGCATTACAAACTAAAAAACAGTCACCTTGGCTTCTGCGTTTCCTCTCTTATAACCCGCCTGAAGCCATTATTTGTTCCATGGATGGCAGTTGTGAAGGATGACACAATGGCTCCTGGTGTTTTGTTTTCACCCCCATCTGGTGTCTGGTCCACAATGAACGATCACAGCGAGCGAGGATATGGAGGAAAAGTGCTGAGAGGACAATCTATAAATCTTCTTCAGTGTGAAAGATGAGTCATTTTGGTCAGCTCTCTAAAACGGCTGTGGGGATCCATTCACATTACAGTCTGAAACTATGTGTGACACCAGGACAAGAAGAGAGATGATAGACAATGTGGAATTAGCTGGAGCTGCAGGGCATTAAGAGAGCAAACTGTTTTTTTGGGGGGACAGACGATATAATCAATATCAATTTCATCTCCCTAAGGTTTGGAATATGTTTAATTTGGTCCAACACACAGAGAGAAGGGGAAATGATGGTGTTACTCCATTTAAATGAGGAAAAAATGACCTGCTAGAGGCCTCATGAAAACACATACACATAATCACACTGTTATATAGTGTAAATACACAAAAGGTTTGATTTACTTAGGAGGAGATGGCATGCTTTTTTCTCTTTCTTGGTTCTGATCCTCCCCTTGCTGATGATAAGTTTGTATCCCCAATGGACATATGTTCCACCCCTTACTCTGATTTGACTGATTTTTTCTTTTATATATATATATATATATATATATATATATATATATATATATATATATATATATATATATATATATATATATATGGCATAATATCAGTATGTTGTGGCATTAAAAAAAGAATCACAATATCAGACCTCTGTATCAGTATCTAACTTGGTATGCAGTACAATAGATAATAGCAAGTAAAGAAAATCTACCGTTCTAAACCAAAAACTCAGCAAATCTGCTGCCTTCTTTGGGCTCAAACCCATCTCCCATGGACTGATGCAAAGTGGAAAAGTGTCCCAATGGCACGACTTCTATATATGCTTCTTCCAGCCGAGGTTCAAATCCAGCCTGTGGCCAGTTTGTAGAGTCCTCACCAACACTCTCTCGCCCCCCTTCAGAGTTCTATCCCCTGTCTCTCCTATCAATACAGGCACAAAATGCCCGAAATAACATTTTAAAAAAGAAGAAAAGAACCATCCACATAGCTATAAGTGCAAAGTTCAAAAGCCAGCATTTGTGATCGGAAGGGGCTGTGTTAGTGTCCATGACATGGGTAACTTGCACATTTCAAAGGCATCATTAGCCTATAGATAACCGATCCTGCTGGCCGGATCAAAATATCACTTATTTTTAAATGAGTGACATTTACAAACCATTTGTCCTATCTAGAAACGGGAAACACTCATGTAATCTTTTGATTTTAAAGTTACGAGGGTACCTGAATGTATCACAAGTAACGTCGCCATATATAGACAAATGGAAGAAAATGGGTGAAATTCATGAGATTTCATCAACATCGCTTTATTTCTCACGTCTGCTTTGAAAATTTGCAGAAAATAAACAGTTTTCTCCAGCTAAATTCTTCATAAAACGGAAAAAATGATGCTTCTTACCGCATTCAACAGAACTGGATGATTCACTTCCTGAATCTGCCAATCAATAAAATCGTTCAATTTTTGTCTCACAGCAGTGTCTTGCAGGCTCATGTTTCCTGCTCAAAGCTGTCCAGCACTCATAAGCGCTGAGCAGCAACACCTGCTGTCAGTGCCATGAAGAACCTGTTTCAGGGCAAACTTTTCCAGCAAACTGTTGTTTTTACCAAGGACAGAGTGCTTTACAGATAGCTTCTGCAGTGTAGACTGTCAATTAATAACATTAATATAATAAATATTGATAAATAAATACTAGAACTTTTAATTTTCAGTTTTGTTTTGTTGAATGATTTTTAGCTTGTAAATTTTGTTTCACTGCATGTAGACATAATTGAGTTACATCAGTCAATAGCCATGGTTGTCCTGAATAGAGGTGCTGGACTTCATATATCAGAGATAAAATGAGATCATAGAGAGTTAAAAGTGACAGAAGTTAAAATGACCTGCAATTCCAAATATCAAACAAGGTTAATGAATTTGTAGATTCTTTAAATACTATCAGCCAAATTGAGTCACATCAGCCAACAGCCATAAATATTTTGAATCTTTAGAGGTGCTGGGCGATGGTATATCAAATAATGACTGTGTGGGGAAAATAGGTCAGCTGAATCACATCCTTCCATATCTATGAACAGCAGATCAACTAGGGACGTATAAAAGTTATAAAAATGATGAGAGGTGAAACGATGGTGCCTTGAAGAGCATGTATCCACTATACCTCTCTGTTTTATGTGTTGACTCTCAACCCCTTACATCAGAATTGATGACTTCAATGCCTGATACTTTAAGAGGTGCATCACTGCCATGTTGGGCCCCTGTATGAGGTTCAGCCATGGGGTAAGCTCTGCCACTCTGCCCCTCAGTCTTCTTTCTGTGAGGTCTACATAAAGAACTACAAACACACTTCAGTCTGTGCACAACCTGGGTGGTATTGCAATTCATGAAGCTGGTAATAGGAAAGCTTTTTCACCCTACACATCTTTGAAGGTGTCAATTGTTGCCATATTTTCAGACTCTGGGTCTAATGCTCTTAGGTCATTAAACCCAAAGTCTGCTTTAGGAGCCAAAAGGTAGCTTTTGAATAGTCTGTCCATAATTGTTGGGGCTCTTCTAAAGCTGACTACTGGGGTTTCAGTAAAGACCCGGCTTAAAGTGCTGTCACTTTCAGTGATGTCCCAGTTTCTCTTTGTAATTTGTTTAATCTGGACCGCTTCTTTGCTATATTGTGTGACAAAGTAAGGTGAGACTGCTCTTGTTTGGGTTTAGGTGTGAGTAATTTACTTCGCTCTAATGAGACAGCACTACTGCAGGCCTGAGTAAAGCTCACAGGGTGATGTCCTTTCTGTCTGAAATGTTGCTGCGTATCTAAAGACTGGGTGTAGGAATTTTGGTTGGAGTTACATGCTCATATACTCTGACACTGTCCAATGAAATATTCCAAATGAGCCAAGGTGGTTGAAAACTCTCAGCATGCAGATCAGGGTTTAGATTAATTGCTTTTCTATAAATGGTAGTGTGAATAAATGCTTGATCATCTTTATTGATCTGTAGATCAAAAATGTGAATAGGTTGTTTGTTGTACTCAAAATTCAACTTTTGAACTTTTTTATTTGGAACAATAACTGGTGCAGGTACATGTAGGTGTGGTTTTTAATGTTTCCTTAATGCCCTTGGAATTATGGCATTTGATATCTTTCCAACTCTTTGAGTACCTGGACCTGGATTATTTGCTCCCACTTTTTGGATAGTAAGTGGCTCTCAGTTTATTTGCTCTTTTTTAATTTAAAATATCAGGTAATTTGAAGAGCATGTCACTCTACGATCACACATTCTATTTCTCCACAAATTTACAATTATTTTGTGTTTTAAATAAGACCTTAGTAATAAGATTAACTTGACACTGCATCACCAAGCATAGATGCCAGGTATGCTTAGGAGAAGCGACTTCAGGCTTCTTTTTTTGATAGCTGCCTGCAGATATTGGCAGTTGTGGGTTATTTGGGGGGCTTGTTCTAAAAGGGCAGTTTCTCATCTGGGCTTGTTATGCCCCTGAACCTAGGTAGGTTTTGATGCATGCTCTACTGCCAATATAAACCCTATTCAGAAATTAAACTCTCCGTTTTGTCCTACTCTACACACAAATGTAGAGTTTACTGTGAAAAAGGTGGCAAATTATACTTCCATCAAAATAAACAAATATATACAGATTTAAATGTATTTTTATTGGAGGAGTTAGCAGTAGCCCCTGCCCTCATCACTCCACCTTCAAATAAAAAAAGTTGAATTAGTACATTAAGAGAAAAATAAGAAAAAATGTCACTGTGAATTTGAAATTAAATATTTACACACTTCATGTAGATTTTTCTTTTCTTCTATTTATCAAAGGTAATTTATCACAAGAAATATAATTAGCTGGAGGTTGCTTTTTTTGGATTGTTTTTATCACCCTGATTGCTTATTTCAGTAGAAAAATCTGGCAACACTGACACTAATACCCCTTTCAGACTGGCCAAAAAACTGTTTAAACCCAGTAACAATCAGCTCATGTCGGCAGTTTGAAAGGGTTTCATCAGCATTTTGACCCAGGTCACTGACCCTGCAAGCGACGAGGGTTTCAAAAGAAAATTCCATCTGCCTTTGTGTCATCAGCGCTGAGTTTGTACATTTTTAAAGACGGACAAAAATGAAAGGACAGAAAACCATGCCCATGGTTCCTTTCCATTGTTTACATGGACGTGCTCAGTTGCGCTGATGATGTCATCAATGCGATGACATCAGCTTGATGCGCCAGAGGAAAAAAAGCAGCCGCACAGCTTGTCTGCTGCCAATTAGACCCTGGTCTGCTGGCAGTGCGAAAAGAGTCACTTGCTGATTGTTAGCGGGTTAACCCGTGCTGGAAAAACCTGCGTTGACCTGCTAATTTTAGTGTGACAGTGTTATAAGATGTGCTGGAGTTTTAACCTCCAGATATTTAAGTCATAGGGCAATGTGTTGCATTTTTTTTTACTTTTAAATACTGTAACTGGGATTACCTTCACCTTATCTAAAGTACTGTCCCTAAAATCGTACTTAATTAATATCCCCATGGATGACAGACTGCTCTGCCAAACCTACTGCTGAAAAACCTATTTATCCTCATACTTTACAGTATGATCCTTTACCCCCCATCTCGGGTGAAAATGAATTTTAACATGATTTAATTTTATCATTTAATTTCCCATGGACAATGGTTATTCAATTCTTACAAAGCACATTAAAATATTGAAAAACCAAGGGACACTAAACAGGGAATGTTTTGTGACTGCTGCTGCTTTCTCCGTTAATGATTCATGACTGAGCGGGCGACAAGAATCAGCCATTGTGAAAAAGCTGCGCGTTAATTAAGCATGATTACTGTTTTCATTACAAGATGCTCAGAGCTCTGCAAGCCTGGACGTTTGCCAACACCCTCCAAACTCTTTTGTTGCCTTGTCTCGTAAAGACGGGAAAATTGGATTGCTCCTGGCTTCACTGGGTGCAGTACTTCTACCTCCAAGTGCCCTGCTGTTTTCCCCTGTGTAAGAGCTGTTTGTAGATGTGAATCCAAGCGTTGATGGAGCTGCTACTGCTGGTACTACAAGAAATCTTCATCAGTTTGTTGAGCAGCCACTGTGGGGACTCCTCTGCAGCAATGTTAACTAACTAGTGTGGTGTGCAAGACATTTAGAGGGAAAGAAATAAAGTGTAACCACAGCTCCAAGGTTTCGTGCCTCCATGAGAAAAAGAAGTGTCCCATATAAAAAGCTTCTTGAAAGCATAGGATGTATTTTAAACAGTGAAAAATCGTGAACATTTAGTCCATCTCTGTTAAAGCAGCACAGTTTAATCCTTTGAATACTTAGAAATAAATAAAAATGAAAAAGTGGTATAATTTTGTTCCTGCCTCTCCATTAAGTAAAATTTCATTTTTTATTTTTCAAATTACCCAATCAGGAAGCAGATATGCAGGTCAACCAGCTGGCTGATTTGCCCATTTAGAGCTATTTTGGGCTAGATTGGATTGGTCTTTGATTTTTGCAACATAGTTTTTTTCATGTAAACCATCACAAACAGAGGAATTTCTGAAAACATTTCATTTATACCAAAATTATCTTCATGTTTACCTTTCAATCTAACTTTGAGTAACTGCACATTTGTTTGTGTGTATGAATGAGAAAGAAAAAGAGAGAGCAGGCCTGCGATTGTAAAGTCTTAGAGTTTTAATGATTCATACAATATAAAAATCAAGGCTTATGATATATTGTATATTTTTTGAGCTGTTACCATTGTTTAAAAACAGTGCTCCATGATCAAATGCATGGGTAGCTTCATAAAGTGCTATCTGAAAAGTATAAAAGCCCCTGCTTAAAAATGTGCATAAAATTAAGTCTGAAAAGTGTAATTTTTTAATGTGTATTACATCTGTGTCGCGAACATATTGAAGTATAACAATGGCTAGAACATGAGAACAAAATTAGTTGCCAGTCTCCATAAATAGATGACAACTTTATTTACACAGACTGGCAACTCAACCTAGTGGTTAATCCAGTTTTCTGAGGAATCAAATATATATGATTTATTTACAAAGTTATTTAATTAAACTAATTCTGATTGTTAGAGGCTGTAAAAATGACACGTTAAAGATTTTGTCTTATTTGGATGGTTGCACTTATTCTGTGAGATTTCAGAGGAACTGTGCAGAGCCAGATCACCTCTATTTGTGTGGGTTGTGGGTGTACAGTTATTACATTAGAAACCCAAGAAAATAACAAACAGAGCATTTTAAAGGGCACTTTCTTCAAAGAGGCATAGAACAAATCTCTGCAAACTGGTAAAGTTTGAGGTGTCGTGTTCTTCTGCTCCCAAAGCCCCATTTACAACACCACAAGCAAAGAAAACTGACTTGTGGGGCACTGGACCTTTAGAGACTATCCCTGAAGACATCACATTCACAAGCAATAAAAGGGCATGAGGCTTCATGATCTTTTAGAAGCCTTCACCCTCCAAAATATGATCAGTTCACTGTTGAAGCAAAAACATTTTTGTTGAATAACAACTGCAAAGAGTTATAAACATATTGTCATAATCCGGCTCTGCCTAAGTAAAGTTCCCCATTTTGGTGACGTTCTACGTCCTGTCTTCATGTTTCCTGTGTTATTTTGATAATTCATCTGTCCTTTCTTGACTTCATAGATTTTACTACCTGTCTGGCATTGACACACCTGATCCCTGGATGTGCTTCCCCAGCTGTGTCTCATCAACCCCAATCATCTCGTGTATTTAACCCTCATGACTTCCTCTGTCTTGTTGCCAGTTTGTTGTTCCACTGTGTCACTCACCACGTGTTATCTCTTAAGGGGACTACACACTGAATGCGACTTGAGCGTCCTCTGCGATCACTCTCCATGTAAAGTCAATGTAGGGCCATATACTGGGTTAACCCTCCCACGATGCGACTGCTGCGTTCAAGGTGATCCCTTCACTTGTCGCGTGTATCCAAACTTAAAAAAGTTAATCTTTTCAGGCAATTTCGTGTGTGGCTGTGCAGCAACAGCCAATCAGCAGTGTGTGCTTATGTGATTGTACCCATGACAGACTGTTTTTGTTCTGGACAACAGAGTAACAATCTGTGTCCGTGTGGGAAACATTAGTCAATGAGAACATTAGTTCCGTCTAGATGGACCACGGAAAACTCTCAGACGATGCTGCTGCAGTGCATCAGCTGCAGTGTTTTGTGGTTTTGTGGTAGGTGAGTGAAAGGATACAGTTGGAATAATATCAGCTCATGCATCCAGTTATATGATTTATGAAATGACCGTGGTAAAACTCGAACGGACATGAGGTCACCAAGCCACAGCAACAGTTGGCGGTGACCAAAATAAGGTATTTGTGGACACGTGACGCGACTTCAGTGCGCAACAAGATTTTGATCGCGGAGTCGCATTCGGTGTGAACGCAGCTTTAGTCACAGCCCTGACCATGACCTCTTTTGTTTTTGGAACTTGCCTCTTGCCTCACATTTATTGGATACCTCTGCCTGTTCTTGCCTGCCTTTTTGTGGACTGACCTGGACTGTCAAATAAACTCTGCTTTTTCCTTCATGGACTGTCGTCTACATTTGAGAGCTCAGCTATTTGTTAATGACACATACAGTATCACACTAACAAACAAATGACAATCATGAAGCTGGAAATATAAGTTCATCCTGAGTCAAGGTGCATGTTTGCACAAATTTTAGATTAAACATCTCTTAAGAAGTTCCTGAGATGTTGCATAAAAAAGAATGAAAATTGGGCTTCATAATCTTTGACTTTTAAAATCAAGTTGCTTCATTCTTGAGTTAAAAGTGGATCTTAGTTCAAAGTTTAAAGAACACCCCTTTAACAGTTCCTGGAATTAAACATTGACAAGAAAAAGATAAATGTGCACTTAGGTTTACTCCTCTCTTCTGTAGACCTCAGTGGGAGAATGAGTTGGAGGGTTTGAGACCCAGCTCTTAGAGAAAAACTAGATGATAATGCTGCTGATGATATTAAATTGATCTGACAAGGTTTTCTGACCATACCTTGGTTAAAAATAATAATAAATAGGCACTGCCTCTATAACTACAAGGCAGCACCTGTGTCCAAACGGACTTGAAGTATTTTGTTGTACTTTCTGTCACATATGTTGCTTTGGACAAAAGTGTCCATGACATAGTTACATTGTGATATTAAAGGATAAGTTCAGTTTCTACAGCTTTCACATTGTTCATAGAATGAAGTAGAACAATATACTCACCCAGAAGGCTTTCCTGATCCAAACAGTGCTTCGGGAGATATTTAGATCCAAAATCGAGCAGCAGACATCCGTATGGTAGCACATAGGGAATGTATAGCGCCGCTCCTAAAACTGCATTAATCGTCCAAAAACTCATTAGTTTCACCAATATTTCATCATGGTCCACTCGGGCTACTCCTCCACAACAGTCTGTGTCGCTCCAGACATGTTTTGCGGCTGTGCTGACCTCTGAGCTACAGAAGAAGAATGTTTGCCTACGGCATGCGCAGTACTCTCTGGAGAGCTGCCTCCGCGTCCTCCTTTCGATGAGCTCCTCATCTGTAAACTCTGGCTCGAAACTGTAAGGACACCCATCATATTCAAAGTTCTCCTCCACAGCAAACCTCCTCCACAGTTCTCCTCCACAGCAAACCTTCTTCTTCTTCAGTTCAGAGGTCAGCACAGCCACAAAACATGTCTGGAGGGACACAGACTGTAATGGAGGAGTAGCCCGAGCGGACCATGATGAAATATTGGTGAAACTAATGAGTTTTTGGACGATTAATGCAGTTTTAGGAGCGGCGCTATACATGCCCTATGTGCTACCATTATATGGTTGTCCGTCGCTCGATTTTGGATCTAAATATCTCCCAAAGCACTGTTTGGATCAGGAAAGCCTTCTAGGTGAGTATATTGTTCTACTTCATTCTATAAACAATGTGAAAGCTGCAGAAACTGAACTTATCCTTTAAGCTTAAGGACTGAGATGACAACTTTGACCTCCAAAGTGTGAGCCTGCCATTTTCTATCAAAAAACATCCCTACTGTGTAAGGCCTTGTCAAGAGCTATTAGTCTCACTTTGCCCAAATGTGTGCTTTCATAAGAAAAAAAACTGTTGTCTGTGATGAATGCTGCATGACGGCACTGTGTTCTTAAAAATCTGTCCTTCTCAACACAAGCCGTAACGCGTTCGTATAATACAATTAATTCCTTAAATTACAGCTGGAGCTCTTTTGGTCTTGTCATTTTTAACACTGAACATTAAAATGTCATATAAGCTTGATTTTTAACATACACACTCACAGTATGAAGTGATTTTTAGTCCAATTAAAGAGAGGTTTTCTAAGTGTATTGTTCTGTCTCCATTGCCAAAACCTTGGCGCTTTTGCCAAAATGCCTTCTCAAAAATTTGGAGAAACACATTTTAAACTTTGTCAAACTTATAATTGATTCCTCTGTCAAAAAGTTGGATCTTAATGAATATGCATAAGTTCATAACAAACTACTGAGACTCAAAGTTCTGCTTGGCATGATGGACTGGTTTAATGTAGGCTTGGATGACTACAGAATAATGTAAAGTGCCTTTCTGTACCTTGAAATAATTAAACTGAAAGGCTACTATTCCTAAAAGATGCGTGGTATAGACAAAAAAGAAACACGTCAATCATAGTTGTTTACAAGTGCAAAGATCTTAGAGTCTCCAAAGTTTCTCCAACAATAACAAAAGAACTATCAAAAAGAAATACATTTTTGTTTTTGATGAAGGAACAACATAAGCAAAGGAAAGCATCGCTGATCAAAACACCCAACAAACCTGAGGAGGATTCTTACTGGTTGTGTCTTTTGTAATCAAGCCTGCTGTGTTTTCTTTCTCTTTAAACAGCAAGAGGAGGAGAGGACCAGGGACTGCAGTGGCCCCTGGATCACTGTCAAGTACCACATGAGAGGTAGGACACCGATTCCCAGGAGCCCCTGGGGCCTCCAAGAGAAGCAGAGAAAAATTCAGCTGGATAATGATTCCTGGAGAACACAGCTGTATCTGTTTCAAAGACTTCACCAGCAGCCAAATTCAGATGGATTTGTGTTGAATAAAATAAACCATACACTGCTGGAGTTAGAAAATGAGAATAAACTGCAGTAAGACAAGTCTTCACTGTGAATATTTCAGTGGCTTTAAAGCCTGAATTTAATCTCACAAGACATTTTATATGGTACAACTTGCATTCAGAGCTGCCTCAGTTCTTCACAGACTGGTCTTGGCTGCACATCTATGATGTTTCTTTAGTACTCCATGGCCAAAGTGTGAGAAGAAAATATCTGTACACTACTACACCACAACCAGTCTGAATCATTGATACAAGGCATGACAGATCCGTGCTCTCATGCTGTTTACTCCTAATTCTGACCTGAATGTTGGAGCTGAAATCGAGAATACTGGCAGCAACAACCAGGCCATTTAATGTCAATTAAATACCCTGTTTTGGTGGCTCGGCCCGAGCTACAGTATTTACCTGCTGAAATTCAGAGCCAAGGCTGTGTATTGAAACCGGACTTTTTTTCAACATGCTGTCAGTGGTGACATCTTGTGGATGGAGAGGAGAAATATGGTAAATTTGACAAATTGTCCATTAGATTAGAAGATTAGAAGATCTCTGACTACACCTTTAAGGTAGAATTATGCAATCTAGTTTTGTTTCTATCCAGTCTTTTTCCTGGATTTTTCTTAGACTTCTGACTATAATCTCAAATTTTCATCTTTTTTTTTTTAACCAGAGTTCTAATTTCAATCTAAGAATTTTGACTTTGTTTCAGAATTTTGATTTAATTCTCTGAAATCAGATTTTTTTTTTTAGAATTCTGACTTCGATGTTGAAATTTTGACTTTAATCCCATAATTCTTTTCTTTAGACTTCTAAAACTATTATCAGATTTCAATTTTGTCTAGAATTAAGATTATATCCCATAATTCTGAATTCTTTAGACTTCTAAAATTAATCTCAGACTTCTGTTTTCTCTAGAATTAGGATTTTAATCCCAGAATTAATTTTCTTTACAACCCTGATTTAAATTTCACAATTAATTTTAGTTTATAGAATTTTTTCACTATTTTGAACTACATTTAGGATGTTTGGCACATTTTACACACTTTAAAACATCCCTTAACAGCCTTTTAAAGATTTTCTCCAGTGGCCCCCATCCTCTTCTTTTATGTGTTCAAAACAGTAAAATACTTAGTCTATCTTTATTTGACCACAAAGTCTGCACAAAAGACTGTTTTATTGGCTGCACTTCAACAGGTTTTTATCCTGTCTTTGTGTTCTGCCGTTCCTCCCCTACCTGACTGTGTCACGTTTCATACAGATGTTTCACTGCTGGTCACAGGACATGGACAAAGAGCAGTCCCCTGACTTTCTGGTTCAGTCAGGTTGTAACATTATGGCACAGGACTTGTATCCACTGTACCATATGGATAGAACTGAAGCTGATACTTCCATTTATTTTGTTTGGTAGTTTTTAAAGTATAAACAGAGAATAAACCAAAAATATGTCAACATAAGTGACAATGACATTACAAATTAAATCTACAGTATACTTTCCTGTAACATAAATGCATAAGGGTGCATACACAAACAAATAAACAAGAAAAAAAACAAAAAGATGTATTCCACTCTATTAACGTAACCCACAACTTAGGTAACTCCTCAAAGACAACAGAGCAAAAGAGGAAACATAGAGCCTGATGCTTTCTAATCTATGGACTGAAAGGAACAACATACTTTCAGGAGAAACTCGACCTTCAGGGTAATACAGAGAAAAGCCTCTTAGCTTCTGGTTTGAAGCAGATACACACAAAGAAGAGGTTAACACTGAAGATTTATGATCAGAGACGGTGAATGGAGCCTTAAAGCACAGAAGCAGTACTACAGTATCCCCCCAAAAGCAGCCCCCTTTCACTCTACATACAACTTGAAAACGAGATGCTGCATCTCAAGGGGCTATCCTAAATAAATTCAAAATTCAAATTCAAACTGTTTCTTCTATTGATTTTTATTGAAGTCTTCTCTGCCCATGCCTCAAGGCAGTCAGCCATATTTATTGTGCATTGTGCCTACAATTATGATTCTCCTGGCTTTACATGTAGCTTGAATACTGTGTGCATTTCCATGCTAGAGCTGGGATGGATGTAATGTGAGGGATCATGGGAGGTGAGACAAAGCAATAGTTGGGGAAGAATGGACTGAATATTAAAACATGTAAAGACAAATCAGAAAAATTAAACAGAAAGATATGAGGCCAAGAAAAAAACAGGCTTTGCTGATTTTCTCAGACTATTTTCATTTAAATAATTCACATCAAGCCTCCCAACTCCATGAGACCACAGCCGCCCCTGAGCTGTAACCTTCACATTGATTACTGATATATCAGAAACAGGACTTTGTTTGGAAGCTCACTCTTTTTGTAATCTTTTGGGGCTCTAGATCAAAAATATCCCTATTGTTTTTCTAAAATTTGAATTTATGGACCCACAGTGATACATTTGTAACTTGTATATGTTTTTTTTTTTTTTAAATCACATTTCCTTGATAAATATTGTAGCAGTGCTCTCATTAGACATCCATTTTGACCCTTACAGAAAGTGACAACTTCCTGCCAGTCCATTGATCAATCAAATGAGCCTACCTCTCTTGTTTTCTTAGCCCTTGTGTCCATTCAGGAGCACCCAAAGCGGAAAAAAAAATTGCATAGCTATATGCCAGTCTATCAAAGAAGTGTAAATGTAAAATGAGCAATCTGATGTAGTCCTTGATAATAACTGAGAAAGAAAATTGCATCCAAGAGTGGAATAAATAACACTTTGGAGCACCTGAACATAAAGATGTAATTAAATATATGGCTAACGTTGGGGTTTTTGCATGCATATTTTTTTTTTCTTGACAACCAGAGCTTGAGTTATGTAAATGTAAAAAGGCCTGCTCATTACTGATCTGTATGATTTGCATGAAATTTTGTGAAAGTGAAATTTCAATTTCAATTTCTATTTACTGTGATACAACTTTTGACACATGAATCAGATGTTATTACAGAATAAATATTCTGATAGTCCTGAAAGAGTAGATGTATTTAACTTGATTTTGCTTGACAGGTTAAAGGTCCTACAAGTATGATTACACAAAAAAACCCCAGACAGACTAGAACAGCAGAGGTGTGCAAGTGTAAACAGATGACGTTTTGCCCATAAAAATGTATTTTTTAGCTATTTGCTGATGATGTATCAGAGTTTTGACCATATTCGGGAAAATAGTGTAAACATGTTCATAGAGGATTCTAGTTTTATTTTATTTTATTTTATATTTTTTTTGCTGCATATATGATAAGTACCACTCTTCTGGTTTGTGCAGGGGCTGTGTTTTGCAGACGGTTGCAGACAGCTGCCAGAAACCAGGAAAATGTGTTTGCATGACACATGAGCTGGATCTCTAAATGGTACTGCAGTTGAGGCAGAAAAAACAAGATATTTATACCACTGATTGTTTGCTGTTATGCAACGATGTTCACCAAAATGAGTTTGTGTTTGGATTTATTGAAATTACCAGCAATAATGGACTAAATCACTGTTCAGACGCAGAGGCAGACGGGAGAAAGTGGGCTGTGAAGGCCATTCGTGGAGCCTGTTCAGCCGAACAAACTTCCCAGTGAGATGTTTGTTGCTCAACTTGGTAATTACATCAAATTAAGAGCATTTACTACAGCGGGAGTTTTCAATCCGATAATTGGTATCCTTTCACAAGCCTTTGTTCTGCTTTATAATTGGCTTCCTCAAGGAAGAAATTAGTGCAATTATTTGTGCTCTGTAATCCTGAGGCCCACAAAAGAGCCAAATGTGTGGTTGTCGTGATGTAATGACAGAGAGGAGGACCCCACTGATTATGGATACTGTATATTTACAGTTTGAAAAGGTGGAGTCGGCAGAGTGTCTCCCTGTGTTTATGCTTTATTTCTCTGCTTTGTGTTGAGTGTGCTCTCTGCTCATCTGGGAGATTTAACCACCACCAGGTGTCTCTTCCTGCTTGGACAGATTTGCTAGCTTGGTCTGATTCTCAACACTCTGCCTTGTAAAAATGTTAGAGTTACAGAAAATTCAAGTCACTTTTATTCCTGTTTCAGTGGCTAGAAATGTTTCGCCAGGGATTTTAATGTGTCTTGATGTACTGGACAGTGTTCACCATAGTGCAATAAGATTTATTGTAAGTTATTTAATATTGTATCTCATTTTCTCATGTGGACTGGGACACCTGTGTTCTAGGGACACAGTTGCACAGTGGGGTGACCAGGCGTCCCATACACCACTTTCCCATTCCTTTTCCCATGTGCCTAACCTTGCAGGGGGGCCCAATTCACCTAATTTAATGTCTGTAATTAGGCAGATCCATGTTGAAAAGCCTAAAAGGTGGAGTTCAGCATGCAGAGACACTGACCATTATTATGAAGTGTATGAAAGAACTTTGACTTGACCAATCAGCATCCTCTGATGAAAAAGAGAAGGTGCAATGGACATAACTACAGTGAGATGTGTCTGCAATCCACACCAGATGGACCGTTTAATGTATTTCACTAATCCAACTGGAAATGAGCCCGTAGAAAGTCTTTGGGCAGGGCAGATCCAGATTCAGAGTCATATCTGGTAATAATCTGTGTACAAGCTAACCTTGCGCAGAAGATGGATCTGCATAATTACAGACATTGCATCAGGCAGATGCAGCTTCTGCGCAAGGTTAGCTTGTACACAGATTAGCAGGGATGTCTTCTGGCTTAGCAGTTTTATCAGAACTGGGCAACAGTGGGCACTAGTAATTATGATTTCTAATCAACCAACTTGCAAGCCTATTTTCTTAATGGGAGACAGTCCAGTGCAAATGCTAGCCTGTAGCGGACAATGGTGCCACTGAGAGCCTTGTAATTAACCCACTTTCACTTTAGAACTACTCAGAAAAGTATGTTTGCTTGACTAGATGCTACAGTTAAATTCTTCTCAGTGCTTCACTTTACCTTCACAAAGCTCCTGTGTTTAAAACTATTATGCGAGGCAACGTTTGGGCTCCATGTACTTCCACCAGCAACATACTGAAAAAACGTTTAAACATTAAGGGTGTAAGCAGCGCGCAAGCCTGGCGCACCGCAGTGCGGCTGCCAATTTGACAATTTGGTAGACCGTCTGCGCAGAGATGGGTGTGACGGCGCACCAGGGGGGAGGTGAAGGCGCACCTGGGGGAGGTGCCGACAGATTCGAGTGGCGCAGTGACAATTTCGTGCCAAAAAACAGTGCAGAAAGTGCGCTGAAAGCACGCCATCTCCAACCTGGTCTAACCTCGGCGCAGGGCGGAGCGCACCCTGCGCAGCTGTAATTTGGTGACAAGCGCACGCCTCAGAGGCAGGTTTCCAGAGTGTCAGGCACATTTTAATGCAATAAACAATCACAGCAATCACTATTTAATGTAACAGTCTGAACCAGCAGATACATTTGTATCTATATTAACCTTCCCGTCACATCTGATGTCGGATTAAAGCCGTTTGTCATCATGGAAACTTAACCTGACAGCAGCTGGAAGTTTGATGCACATTTTACAAGTCAACAATAAACAGCCTTAACATCTGATACTGAGTATATATCTGGCTTCTCTCATTTCATTAAATTCAAAGAAAAGAGGGAGAAAAAAGACGAAGAAAAAGGAGAGAAAATAAATGTCTGTCACTCAGGATTTACCCGTGATTTCCCATATTCCTCTATTTTAGTCTTTATTTTTAACGTGATCTAAAAAGATAGAGTAGGCTACATCATTGCAAGGAGGATGAGGAGGAGACACCAGGAGAGTATACAGTATCACTAAAGGCTCTGCTATTTGGCGATGACAAACCAGGAATGCAGGTGGATCACAAGTATTATGAATGGATAAGCCAGCTGTGGTGTAACTGTCTCTTATTTTTTTTACTCATATTAATGACAAAGGAACAGATTACATCTGTCCCGGGAGCTGGCCCACACGGTGACGCACCCCGCTGTCCATTCCTGCTGAATGACAGCAGCTCTGACTGTCTCCAGCAGCGGGGATCATTCAGACCAATCAGACGCTGCGCCTCGGCCGCAGCGCATTTAAAGGCGAGGAGAGGCGCTCATTTGATTGGTGAAGACGGCGATCGGCTGTGATAATCCCACTCACGTCTATTCTCCTCCCTCTCTGGATATGCGTGGAGAGGCAGAGCCGTGGGCGTGGACGCGCAACCTCTGCGCCCCTGTGCGCCATGAGTGCGCCTCTCTTGGCACTGCAGGAAACTTGCAAAGTGCGCTGGTCACACCCAGTCCGCGCGGCGAAGGCCGGCGCAGGCAGGTGCGCCTGCACTTGCGCCTGGTCTACGAAATTAGAGCCCTAAGTCTTGGGCATAACATAGATGGGTCACTCCTGTATTTATTCCCAATGTAAAAACAGGCAAAAGAAACTGGCACTATTCTGATTTACCACATTGACTTTTGGCTTCTTGTTGTTAAAAGCGACATTGTGACTCACCCCTTGTTGGGACAGAACATCGTGTATGCAGAGCAATATTTACAGCTTAGGACACTGACACAAAATCGTAGTTTAAAGACTTTCTGAAATGAAAGAGCTCCGCTGATTGGTCCATGTGAGGCATTGTTACGAAGACAGCATTGTTTCTACATTTTGGTTTGTAGTGCTGATACCTCATTGCTGAAATGTAATTTCCATTACACAAGTTTCATTTTTAAGTTGTCATTTTCATACTGACAATTTTTGGATATTTGAAACTGCCAGGCTGCATTTAGTAAGAGACGGATTTAATTTGGCCCTCAGTCCTCTGGTTGCCCACCCCTGGAATATAATTTTTTTTGACAACCAGTTATTTGCCATATTATTTTCTTTTCTTTGGACAATGAGAACAGCATATTTCCTCCAGCATACTATCACTTTTGTAAATTATCTCAGGACAGAAGTTAATGGTTTACACAATATTAAGTAAAAAGAAGATAACCTTGCCTACTTTTTTTGTCGACAAAGAGGCATTACTATCAATCTCCTCCAATTCATAACCAGTTAAAATCTCGTGAAACTCTAAAATGGGCTTTTTTGAGTTTGCCTTTATCATATATGATCTGCCTGAGACAGTGTTTCTCTGAATTTTTCAGAAACCTACTTGCTACTATACCATAAGAACTCAAAAATGTCATGACAAGGTTTTTTTGTTAAATACTGAAACAGTTTTTTTCTTCTGCAAGCCTCAAAAATGCTGTTCCACTTCCTGGTAAACAAGCAAGAAGGCTGGAAATGTCACAAGAGAAGTTACAGTTTGAACCTTTTATTTAGTGCAACAAAAGCTTGGCAAGGTTAAAATGAAAGGCGGAGAATGGAAAATATACTTTTAGGAAGTACTGAGGATATATGCAGGCAAAGCATACAGATGATATAACTCAAACTAACACTGCTTTTATATAAAGGAGTATCATGCAGTTCATTTGCCCACTATATATGATGAATAATACTTCTGACAGAATTAGCATTTAGCAAAGCTTCTGTAATTATGATTATGCATTAACTGTTCTTTTGGTTATACAAGTGAAATATAGTGTCGTAAATCTAAGGCGTTTTTTTGGGTGGTTGAATTACTCTGACTGGCAGAAACTGGGAGAGGCTGGCCTCTTGGGTTAACTGCATTTAGACTCTCATAATGAAACAGTTAATCAATGTTTTTAAAAATGCTGGCCATTGCAATTTTACTCTATACATCATTTTATAGGGTTTAGATTATCCTTTGCAGTTGATATTTTATGGTTTAATCCGCCACATAATACTTGTTTCTAAAGAATTTAAGGGTTTAAAATCACTTTTAACATTTGAAGTCCCTATAAAAAAACTTTTTTGCAGTCATTTGATGTTACTCAAGGTGTTTAGTATTTTATCAGCTCTTAAATGTGACACCTCTCATTCAAACTTAATTTGTGCTCAATTCTCTTTTATTTAATATGAAGCAGGTAACCACACTTAGTATATCAATGTGGTAACAGTTAGCTCCACTGTAATTTGCGCTGGGGAATATGATGAAGTAGCTTTCACACCTAAAATTCAGCTGACTCAGTTCAGTTCAGGGGTCAAAATGCAACATAGTTCATTTAACACTTGTTTCAGTTTTATTTCACATAGTATCAAGGCCTGTTGACGACCATGTAAGATAGCCACCAGCTCCCATCAGATGGAGCTTGGCTGCAGTCCTTATACCTGCTAAATCAGCCTGTTGTTGCACTATGACCCAGATGTATACAATAAATATACAACTGGCTTAAGTTATAACATAATTCGCCTCAAAAAAGCTTTAAGGGTGAAAAAATTTGTATTCAGGCTATTTCAGTCAGTTTTCTAGATCTGAAACCGTTACGAGAACTGCAGGCTGGCAGCGCAAGCCATGCTATTGTTAGCCAGCTCCTGTTTGACATTGTCAATGAAGGCTATGTTAGCTAGCCTATTGTTGTTGTTGCATTTGACCAAATTCAAGCCACAATTTCCTGCTTTTTGGTTCACTTGCTCTGTTTGTTTCTTGTTTGGTATGGATGGCTCTTAGGAGCCAATCTATACCCCACTTTTTTGTCAGGCAAGTACATAGTGCAGCTGGATCCACGTAATTCATTGGATCGATACTTACAAAAGTCTAAATCAAAATGATTGGGCTGTGACGGCAGACACTCTGCCAGTCAGAGTCCTTTGAAGCAGGAGGAGATGGGACCTATGAGCTTACTCTTACTGAGATTAGCTTAGATGCTAACAGACTCAGCCACAGTTTTTCCAGAACTGGGCTGCATACTTTGTAAAATGGAAAAAAAATAGTACTGAAAGGATTTCTAAGTTATGATGGTTATCATTTTGGTTCAACATGTTCTGGTGAAAGGTTATTCTATGAAGTGCTCACATTTTTTTTCCTTTAATGTACCACAGTCGTGCCAACTTATTACAATATCGAATTGGGTTGTCATGAATGTGACTGATGGAGCAATCATTTAGTCAAATATTAGATTTGTTTTGAAAGTTTCTGATCACCCCAAACATTTATGGGCCATTGCCCTGATGGCCAAGGGAAATATGTAGGCCTACTGCATAGTATACAAATTATTGACTGCCTATTTAGAGTGTCTAGTCACCACACCAGCGCCCAAGGGAGCTTTCTTATCAGCCCAAATCAACCACAATTCCTCAGAAGCAAACCATAAGATTTGTCAAGACCAAACCTGTCAGGAAAAAAAAGTTCCATATCAAAGTCTTTCATTCTTGCAGCAAACTTAAAAGGTTTCTTAAAGATTTGTTCTTACCCTCCTCCAAAACCTTATTCATTTCTAAAAATGTGACTGAGCCTAGAGCTGGAACATGAAGCCTAGTAAAATAATAATGATCAATGAGTCGCATGCTATTTTTCTTGCCAGTTTCTAGTTGAGAAGAAATCTGAGATGTAGATGACTGAGAACCTACACAAACATGCTTTCAAATGAACAAAGGGAAATAAAAAATATGCAGCCTCGATCATTACTGAAGTTTTATTGCTGAAAAACAAATCAGTGTTGATGATATCTACGTACAGTGCGTAAAGGATTACAGCTGGTGGTACCAATCTCATTAGCTGTCATCCCACTCAGAAACCTCTACAGGCATGTATTATTCTTAAGTAGCTCTATAAAACAAAAATAGTGTCCTTAGGGGTAACATTATCAGGTTTTCAACAGACTTTGCTGGAGAATCTGTTCACCAGAGCATTGACAGTCCTGAACTTCAGAGCAGCACCTCGTCAGGCTTAACTCTGCAAATTTCATTCTGTTTACTTAAACTTTTACCTCAATTTAAAGTAAAGTTTTTTTCCCTACATTTTAGAGGCTGAATTTCTAAATACAAGGTAGAAAAAGCAGCGCAGTCTGAGGGAAACTTTCTGGAGTAAAGTGGGATCTTATGAACCCTCCCATCCTGGAAGTTGCTCCATAATTTTCCACATTTATCTCCCAGAAACCTTTGTAACACAGGTTCACCTCACGCGGTTATCTAAATCAGTCTCGCTGCCGTCTCGCTGCACCCTGCCACTTTGCTCTCCTCCCTATCTCCTCTCTGCTCCTTTTCTCTCTCTCTATCCTCTCTGCTCCCTTTCAAGTTCCTGCCGGCTTTCTCGCCTTCTCCCCTGTCCCGTTTCATCCCAACCTGCCGTTTGACACCTCTGCCTGCCCCCTGGTTGCCACAGACCCTGTGAAGCGTGCAAACAAGCCTTCAGGCAGTGGAAGTACCACACAGCTGGTATTTTGTACAAACTCTCACTTCAAATCCTGACTCTGCTTTTTCACAACTTGTGATATGAATGGTGTTGTCTACATCTAAAAATGTAAAGGTAAAACAGAAGTTAACGGCTATTGTTTATTTGCACAGCTGATTTTCTGTTCTGCTCCCAAACAATAGTAGCAAAGTATTAAGCCTAATCTTCAATATAAAAAAGAAGAATTTTACAGCCAGTAGGCCTATGGATGTCTGACATGTAGCAGGACAAAAGTTTTTTGTTTTTACAAACTCACAGCTACAGATAAGCTAATGCAGCATTCCATTTACATCAGTAATGGGAAGAGGGGAGTGGGACTGATGTCATCTCTGAGTTATTGGCGTTCCAGATACAGAGTGGGGAAAAAAACTCAGCAATCTACCAGCCTATCGTTAGCTGTTGTTAGCATGCCCTGTGTTGTAGTTCACACATACCATATGAAGAATGTATATAACACTATAGCAGCTTTTCTATATATACGTCAAACAATATTATGTACTACTATGGGTTTAGAGCTTCCATAACCACAAAAGCTTTTATCTGAATTGTGCATCATGGCCATTGCTAGCGACCAACCGGAGCATGAAGACCCTCCCCCGTCGCTGAAATCTCCTGTTTGGGAACACTTTGGCTTAGTATATTGCAATGGAGAAAGACAAGTGGATAAAACGAAGGCATTGTGCCGATACTGTACAACTGAGGTTGGGTATTTTTCCGACAGCACGTCAAATATGCCAGCTATAAAGATTTCCGCGGTTAGAAAAAAGACACTGTAGTGCAAATTCAACTGCCGTCTGCGTTTAAACGACCTCTCCCAGACAATTCAGATCAGGCCAAAGCGATAGCAGCATCCATCAGCATTTTTACAGCATTGGGGTCTATGGCCATATTCAGCTGTGGAAAATGCAGGTTTTAAGCACATGCTAAAGGTGATTGAGCCCCGGTATAAAAGGACCCAGTCGTCCACATTTACGCCAAGAATTTAAAAAAGAAACTCATTATTTTTAATTTCATACATTTATTCCTTATTTATTTTATTTAACTTATTAGTATTACCAAGCAGCACATTGAATTTATTTTGGTTTTCAGTTTGTATAATGACAAATTTTTGGTTTAATAACGCGCTAAACAAGCAAATGGTTTTGTGTTGTTCCCATACTGTACCAAAAATGTACCGAACCATGACCCCAAAACCGAGGTACGTACTGAACCGAAATTTTTGTGTACCGTTACACCCCTAATAATTATGCTCTCACACCGATACTTTTCATTCTATAAATTGGTGTCATGTAGCAACAAATGTCTTTGTCTCCAAAGCCCCAAACAGATATCATCTACGGGTAATAAGCTCTGGGAAGTGAAAGACAAATCCCCCAAACCCCCCTTTAACCTTTTGTATTTAAATAATGTTGTTTTAGAGACATTTAGTGCGTGTGGCAGAAATAGTGGTAAAAGGACCTCAAGGTTGGTTGCCACCCACCATAGGATGCAGCCTGCCGTGGTTTATAATCCTGCAAAATAGCAGCCGCTTGGCTAAACTGATCCACTAAATGCAGTACTCAGAGTAAATAATAACCACTTTGTGGTTTGTGCATACAATCCAAAGATTTACTGAAGTATTCAGCAATGTTTTAGTTAATTGATTTTAACGACCGACCTGTTTTCGTTAAAATGCACAAGTTTCAAATCTGCTTTCAGAATTTGCCTTGAAAAGAAAAAGAAAAATATGAAAAAAGAAAGTCTAACCCCTTGAAATACCTTCGTTCAGTGAGCCCCTAAAACCTCTTTCCAAATCTGCTTTTTGGCAAGAATGTTGTTTTTAATTAAATCTAGTAATCGCTTGGTTTTGTTTCACTCCATTATCAAGAAGAATACTTAGTCACAGACCTTTAAATATGATCTTTACAGGGATAATGATGTGAATTTATCTGATGTGCACACTTCTGACGCCTGCAGAAAGGCCATGAGTAGTACTGTAATCATTATTAAGCATGGAGGATGTGGATGAAACTAAATGAACTTGCCTTCAGAGTCATTAACTACATTTCAGCTGCTGCATCTTCACCGCAGAGCTTCCTCCACTCCACGCTGCAGGCTACACTCACCACAAACTATCCACATAAGCTCTTTAGAGACTCCATTAGAGCAGAGAAAGACACCATTTGTGAAGACACGATGTATATTGGAGAGTTAATCAAGCTGCTTAATTCGCCTGGGGCCCATTACTCACCGTGGCTTATTGTGTGGTCAAGAAGACAAACATGGCGTGTCGCAAATAGACACAATGCACCTTTAATCTTCCGAGGGCAGGCGAAAACCAACAAACTACCTGCCAATCACATAAATTGCAACATGCTTTTTCATTAAAAGTTAAAGAAGTCCTCAGTGTTGGCAAACAGCCTCAGAGCCTCTGTCTGCTAAACTGTAAACACACACAACTGCTCTGCCTCGCCTGAATCGCATTACATCAAAACATTTGACTTTTAAATTTAATCTCACAGGCGACCAGCTTAAAACCGCAAACACAATTATGGTTTCAAAATGGATCCACCTGTGGGACGTCCCTCATAAATAATCAGGTCCAGGAGTTAAAAGTGATTAGTGGCTGGCGGAGATGTTTGATGGCACCATGCAGAGTTCCTCCCCTGGGCGGGGGGTTGAGGCGGGAAAGTCGTCAGGATCTCATTTGGTAGTTTCCTCGGTGAGTTTGGAGTGAGAGACAAGGATAATCCAACCTCCAAAGTGTCTTTGTATTTTCTGCTGATGTCAGAGAGGCATGAATGCAAAAATCTGAGCACTGTCACTGCTCACTATTATTCATCCACCTCTCCCTCAGGCAATGCGAGGTAGGCAAACAAAATGAGGAAAACTGCAGGGTTGAAGGTTTTTTTAATGATATCTTTGCCTATGCTGTTACTTTTACTGCAAGGATATTTTAGTGGTTGAGGAGATGTAGCTCTAAGGATAAATCCAAACACAGCAAGAAGCTTCTACTTAATAACACTAATTACTTTTACTTAAATAGATTACTGTATGTCCATATATCCCATGTCCCTCCTTATAGTGACATCTCTTTTACTCTCCAAACTTGACAAATGGTTTTGAAACCGAGCTTAGTTTTGAGCAGGTGTTTTGGGCTTATATTGTGTACTTTTTGGTTTTGTATACCAGTTTCCATATCAAACGTTTCCTGTGTGTTATTGCACTTCTATGCACAATACAAGCCATGTGCAATATCCGGCCTCCATCTTTTCCTCTTCTTTATGGCACCAGTGGCTACCTTAAAACCACTGACTGGCAGTAGTATCACTACAAATAGCAACACCAGTAGCTTAATTACATTTACAGTAGCTCTATGGCAGCATTATTGTTTTTCCTGATTTAAATAGCTTTTCAGTAGCTTGGATATTTATTGGTCAAAAAGTGTGGTATGGTCTCAATAATATATTTAAAGTTGGCTATCACCAGCAAACAAAAGCTTATATCTTATCAGCAACTGACTATAAGGTGCTCAATACAAGAGGAAACTATGGACAAGCTGTACATCAGAGTAGGGGAGACAGGAACAGTGCGAGCCACTGGAGTAAGCGGACTGACCTGTTGTGTTGAACAGCTTTGATGATACTTGCAAAACAAAACTTCGGATAGCAGAGAAATATTTCAGCCACTCAGAAGTATATGGTACCAAACTTCTAAAGTCTGTTAAAAGTGATACTTGATCACCCCGGCAAAGACAAACCTAAATAATCTTTATAGTTCATTTTGAAAATAATGCAAAAAAGTATTGAAATGAGCAAGCAGAACTTTTTTTACACTTAAAAGGCTTACTTTAGGGGTGCTGGTTTGGCGAAGTGGTTGGCAACCATGCAGCCCATGTATTTGCTTCTACCGGTCCAGGTTCGAATGCCACCTGTGACTAGTTTGCAGAGTGTCTTCCCCTACTCTCTCACCCCCTTTCACTCGCCTATCTTTCTCTCTCCTATCAATAAATGCCCAAAATGCCCAAAAATACATTTTTTAAAAAAAGCTCACTTTAAGGGGAAATTTTTGAATTTTCAACATTCTTTTTCCAAAACGTATTATTACTGTATGTAGTGTTTTTTGCAGTATTTTTAACCACACGTTTTTTATTTTTTTAGATTTTGTATGATTTCGTGTATTCATTTATATATTTATTTGTTCAAAGTTATTAATATCTTGAAGATTTTTTTTGTCTGTAAGCACTGTAAATGGCTGCTGTATTCACTCAAATGCCACCAAATGCCCTGTCTCTCAGGCTTTCACCAACAACCTACCACCGAGTGACACTTATGAGGAAAACATGTCAAAGTATGTAAAAAACTACATGTCTGGGTTAAAAGAAAAAAGAAAACTATTTATAATGGTCTCTGCTAATGGACCATCCACTTGCTGGGTCCAGTCAGCATGACCACTCAATTAACCTACCACTGACCCATGTGATTGAACATGACTTGAATGTAGGTAACTGTTCTTACAGAATTCATCTCCATAACTACTCGATGCAATTAAAGGTATCAACGTGTTTCTTGATGACTGATGGAGGCCACAGTCTAGTTTCCTGAACTACAAGAACTGCTGGAGCTCTTTAGATTCTTCAAGACTTCTATCTTCTTCTATATTCTCCATGCACGGGAGTCGAAGTTGTGCCAGAATTTCCGACTTTTGTAAGAAATATAACAATAAAAATTGTAATAATAATAAAGATAAATAATAAAAACTTAAAAAATGTGGGGTGGGCCTCAAAAGTATTCTGCTTTGGGTCTCACTTTTGCTGAAGGCAGCTATGTTTTGTTTACATTCTTTTTAAGTTTTAAAGTCTTGGTTTTGTTATCAACTATCCCGTTTCTAAATTCCATGCTGTCAAAGTTTCACAATAGTATTCTTCAGTTCATTTCATGCAGTTTGTTTATTTTGCCCCCTGTGTATCATGTCTTGTTTCACTCCCTCTGTGTTTTACTCCTTTATGATTTTGTGCCTCAGCTCATCGTTGTTACCTGTCATGTTCATTATACCGATGATATATCAGTTTGTGTATTTATAGTCTCAGTGAACCTTCCTTTCTGTGTCAGTTCATCATCCCTTTACCTTTGCTTGAGTGTATATCCTGTGAATATGCTGTTTGGCCCTCTTTGCATTCATTCACCTCTTGATGAACTTTATTGCTTCCTCCCTCTGATTTCTTTGTTGTTTTTGCTCTTATTTGTTGAATTTTGTGTTGGACCTATCGTTAAACATTCAATATGTGCATGAATTTATCAAGAAAAAACCCTAAAGAACTCTCTTTAAACAGTTAAATCCGTGATGAGCTCCGCTTCAGTAACTCTTGTGTAGAGCTGTTGAACGTCTCTTTGCTCCTGGCTCTGTGTTTTCTGTTCTTCTGCTCTCTGTCTCACAGAGAGTCCATGCATGGCTTCCTGGCTCTGAGGCTTGCTGCAGTCCCACATCTGAGACTCATCACTGCAAACAACTGCACCTACACTCTCCACTCGGACACTTCCCCAGCGCCAGATGATTCCTGCAGCTCCATGTGGTTTGTTGGCCAAACTCTTGTTTGTATCATAATCCCTAGTTTTTTATCTATCTCGTGCGTTTGGATTATTGACCCTGTGACTCATCTGTGTGTTTTTGCTCCTTCCCTTCCACGCCTCACGCCAACCACCTGTGATCCCTGCCTTACTCTCAGAAGATCCCCTCACTCTGACCTGGTTGTTGCCTGATGCACTGTCTGTTGTGCTGTTAAATGTTTAATTTTATTTTGTAAGTTGACACTGAGTGTCTTGAAAGGCACCCTAAAATAAAATAACTAAAATTTTTGGTAACACTTTAGAATAATGATCATTTGTAAAGGTGCGTTCACACCGGACGCTACCTGTACTACCTCGGCGATCACTCTCCATTCAAAGTGAATGTACAGCCGCGATGGGGCGGGGCTAACCATCCCGCGATGCGACAGCCCGCGACAAGACGACCACTTCACTCGTTGCGCGATGTCAAAGTTAAAAAAAAACTGATTTATTCAGGCGATGTCGTGTATGGCTGTGCAGCAACAGCCAATCAGCGGTGTGTGTACGTGTGACGGTACCGTTATTCATCCGGACTACAGGGCAGATGACTTCCTTCTAGGCAGAACTAATGTCAGTGAGGACATTTGCAGACGGACCGCGGTAAACTCACAGATGATGCTGCTGCATCATCAGCTGCAGAGTTTTGTGTTTGATAAGTGAGTGAAAAGGACACAGCTGGAATAATGTCCGCTTATACATCCTACAATGTGATATATGATATGATCGCGGTAAAACTCGAGCGGACGTGACGTCACCGACCGACGGCCGACGCCAACGGCGACCAAACAGGTATTTATGGACGCGCGACGCAACATCAGTGGGCGACGCGACTTTGGTAGCTTGGTCGCTTGCGGTTTGAACGCACCTTAAGACATTTATAAGCTATTAGTAGATGTTAGTGAATAGTTAACTAATCACAAACAAACCACTTACATACATTCATAAATGATTATTAAATCATTTACGAATGATTATGAAATTATTTACAACTTAAGTTACAAGACATCGATAAGCTATTAGTAGATATGGAAATATTTATGAATAAACTATGTATATACAGTTGCAGGAAAAAGTATATGAACCCTAGACAGATGAAACTATTTTAGTTGTTTGGAAGGAACACAATGCTATGTGTGGAGAAAAAAGGCACAGCACACCAACATCAAGACCTCATCCCTGCTGTGAAATATGGTGGAGGGAGGGAGCATTATGGTTTGGGGCTGCTTTGCTGCCTCAGGGCCTGGACGGATTGCTGGTGATGCAACAGGACGACCCAAAGCATAGAAGAAAATCAATAATTGAATGGCTTCAACAGAAGAAAATACAGCTTCTGGAGTGGCCCAGTCAGAGTCCTGACCTCAAAGCAATTGAGATGCTGTGGCATGACCTCAAAAGAGCGATTCACACCAGACATCCCAGGAATATTGCTGAACTGAAACAGTTTCGTACAGAAGAATGGTCCAAAACTCCTCCTGACTGTTGTGCAGGTCTGATACAACTACATAAAACGTTTGGTTGAGGTTATTGCTGCCAAAGGAGGGTCAACCAGTTATCAAATCCAATGGTTCACATACTTTTTCCACCCTGCACTGTGACTGTTTACATATTGTGTCAAATAAAAACATGAAAACTTACATTTTTTTTGTGCTGTATTAGTTTAAGCAGACTGTGTTTGTCTAGTGATGTGACTGAGATGAAGATCAGAACATATTTTATGACCAATTTAAGCAGAAAATCCAAGTCATCCCAAAGGGTTCACATACTTTTTCCTGCAACTTTACATTTGTAAATGATTATTAAATCATTAGGGTTAGGGTTTGGGGGTAAGGGTAAGTTAACCAATCATTTTTTCATGATTGGTTAACTATCTACTCATACTTAATAATAGCTTATAGATGTCTTGTAACTGAAGTTGTAAATGATTTAATAATCATTAACAAATGATTTACTAATCATTTACAAATGTATATATTTAGTTTGTTCTTGATTGATCAACTTTCTACTAATATCTACTAATTGCTTATAAATGACTTACAAAGATCGTTATTCTAAAGTGTTAGTTAATTATTAAAATGATCAACTTCATCAACAACATCAACTCTTGTTTCTTCCACTAAATACTGATATTCCTTTGTTTTTCTAAACTGCGCTGGCGCGCTCCTGCACCACGCAGCCGCGTAGACCAATCCAGACGGGAGCGTAGTGCAGGAGCGCGATAGACGCAGCACTGTAGAAGCACGCTTATAGCTCTGTTTAGGCTCAAAAAATGTACTAAATGACCTCGCTTCAATTAATTATGGACGCACTTCACCAGGACACTTGGATTACAGCGGACGAGCAGTATGGACGAAAATAGGCACGTTTTTGTGGACTTTTATGGACCTTTTTCTTCGGGCTCTGTCGTCCCCTGTTAGATGGAGGTTTATTCACAGCGAAAATCACCCCGGACCTCCAGCTGCATTTGAGACATCAAAAAAGTGCTCCAGAGTGTTGCTCAGCATGAGGGTGAGTAGAAAATTAAGGCATATCATTCTTTGGGTGTAATATTCCTTTAAGTCATAAGTTCTTCTTGAGTCTTGGGAATTCATTTTTATGTCGATGACAGCAATCCGTCCAGGCCCTGAGGCAGCAAAGCAGCCCCAAACCATAATGCTCCCTCGACCATATTTCACAGCAGGGATGAGGTCTTGATGTTGGTGTGCTGTGCCTTGACTCCATTTTGACATGCCCAATGGAGGTTGAAATATCTTACGACAGACATGTTGTGCTGTTGGAGAGTAATGTTTCCTGGTGCCCCCTGACTTCGACGGATTTTATACATATGCCAGTGTAGAAACAACGCATGGGTAGACCAATCAACTCTGGTGAACTTTGGCCAAGAGTATCTTTGCACTGCTTGATTGCATACAAACATACAACAAATGCTATAATAAGTGGATGTATATGCCATTTTACCATGTAAAGCTGTTGTCTGAGTTTTCCAACACCATGCTGAGAGAGCAAAAGACAGCTGTCCCCAAAACGCAGCCTCAAGTTGTACAACAGGAGTCCAGTCCTGAGGAGAATCCAGCTCCAACTGAAGGTCGTGACATCAGAAATTATAAAACATGTGTAAAAGGTTTTGATGTCCAGCTGATGATAGCTTCCATCAGTGTGGCCTGACTTAGCTTGATATGGCTCAGTGTTTCCCATATATGTCTGCAACAGCTGACAAAAACATCATTGTGTGAATACCTGTAAGTATTAGTGTTAATAGTATGTAAAAAATATATTTTTTTTGCACTTTTTTCCATCCACGAGTTAGAATTTATATTTTAACCAACAGCATATCTTAGAAAATAAAACTGTGACAGCAAATGTACTCTGGTTTTTGTAATAGATTTTAGTCCAAATTCAGTTTTTAAGCAAAAAAAAAAAACATCTTCATTGAGCAACTTTAACAAAAATAAGAAAACAAATAACAAAAAACCAAACACACAAAGAAGAAGATGAAGCTGTTGTTTTACAAACAACATTGACATTAGCAAATCCCATGCCTGACATGGCTAATAACCAATCAAAGGCCTAATTTTTGACCAATTTCTGGAAAGGCCATTAGAACTCCAAGGGGCCCATGCCCGAATTTGGTCACATCTCTACCAAGACAATCTGCAATCCTTCTTTGACATTGTGACTGACTTCATAAGGAACATTTATCTAATATTTGTGCTTGCTTCCTTAGATCAGCGGAATCAGTCTCTATTGCAAAAGGTCACATTTCTTTTTTTTTTTTTGTTAATGTATTTTTTGGGCATTCTGTGCCCCCAATGACAGCAGAGGCACAGCGGATACGCCCGTGAAAGGGGGCGAGAAAGAAGGGGAAGACACTCTGCAAACTGGTCACAGGTGGGACCCGAACCTAGACCAGCAGAAGCAAGCACATGGAGCGCCCGGCTGCCAACCACTCTGCCAAACCAGCACCCCAAAAGGTCTCATTTCTTAAGACAGTGCATTAAAGTTAAGTGTAGCTTCATTATATTTGAACCTGTCTACATGAATGTATTTACCTATTTGTGTTTGTGTGGGCTTGCTTGTGCCCTGTTTTCTAAATCAGCGTTCCAACACAAACATTTCTTTTATTTAAGAGAAAAAAAATTCCTTGTGCACTTGTAATCAGTTTCCACCTTGAAAATTTACAAAAGGGTCTCAGCAGCATGCTGTGTTTCTGACAGTATCCTGAGGCCCTTTTTCCTGGGGTTGGTTAGCCTAAGGGGAGCTGTAACCCACAGAGAAGCATGTGTGCTTTCTTTTAACTGATCAAAGCATAAAAGTCAATAAAACACTGTTACAAGCAAAAGTGAGAGAAATAGAGAGAGGATGAAAAGGAAAAAGTGAAGAAGCAGAAAGTAAGGAAAAGTGAAAAAAGGTTTCAGTGAATGAAACGGATTCATAAAAGTAAAAATAATGCATGAATCGGTGCTTCAAAATGTTGTACATGTATCTCTCGTAACTCTTATGGTCCCATCAATTTAGCAGCATCATCAGCCTTGCTAATAAACTCAGTCCAATAAAAATTATGCAAACGCAAAACTCCGCACTTCCCATAAAGGGTACGATGTACATGAGTGCACTCAACCACAGCAAACCAATACAAACAAGCTCTCGCCACAGCTCCATGAGTGTATTTGAGTGTTTATTTCATGGGCAGCAGTGTATTAGCATATTGAGAAAAGGCGGCAGGAGCAGCGTACTGTAATTATTCAGAGTATCAGTTAAACCATCAAGAGCCTCTCTGCCCGCCCTGATGCTGTGTGGTATTATTTAGATTTACTCGTGCTAATGAGTCCGACAGGACTGTGGATGTGATCTGTGAAGTGTCAGTGTCTTTCCTTTTTCAACCAAACAACATCAACCAATATGTAATGACTTCTGAGAACCACTGCAATTATAGGCCCTGTCACCAACTGAGACAACGGCTTAAGAACCACTTTGTCTTAAAGCACTGAGTGGAGATAGAGGAGTCGCTGGAAAAACACTGAAAGACCAGAGTTCACTATTGTCTTCCTGCTTCTTTGTTTCATGGTATTAATAGCTTTGGTGAAAATGAACTGGCTGGATTGTTTTAATAACATATAAAAAAGCTGCATGTGTCTAGCAATGATATAACCACTTATCTTCTCGTACTGGAGCATAGAGCTGTACAATTCCAAGACTTTTTTTAAGTTGGAAGCTCCCATGGGAATTAACAGGAATTTATGGGAATAAGTACATTTATTAAGGTATACACCCTTGAGATGAATCAACTCTTTCTGTTTCTCTCTGTTTTGTTTTTTTTTTTGTTTTTTGGGGGGGGGTACACAAATACACAGATAAAATAACATTACAAAGAACAAACTGTTATGGAAGAGACTTTACACATAACAAATACAAAGTAAATATACTCCTCAACAGCTGTGTGCCTTAGCGGTAGTCTCAGCTCGTTTTACAAGAGAGAACATCACAGGACAAATATTACAGCACTGAAATATCAAAACAAACACAAAAACACCTCCCAGCCCTAAATAGATTCATGCGTGCTATTAATAAGACACAGATCCAGACTAATGCGGTAGCATACATACATTTATATACTGAAATACACCTACATACAGTACATTTTGTCACAGTCAAGAATCTCACAGATTTAATTCTGAAAATTTAATACATTGAAACAGACAGGACCGGGCCCGAAATTTACAAATGTAAGGGTGCCCCTACATAGGGATTTTAAATATATTACAGAAATATACTTAGCATAACCCTGGCTAAAACAACTAGATTTCATGCAAGTATACTTGCATGAAAACATGTTAAACCTCCATCAGAGCTAAACTGGCAAATTTATACATCTGCAATAAATCAAACATAAACTGCTTAAAAATCTTTTCACATCAGTGCAAGTTAATTTACATTTAAATAACTATAAATGTAGCTAAAATTAAGTAGCTTCTCTGTTATTTTTTCATCAAAAAAGTCCTTGGTACTATATATTCTTATTTGTTTAGTTTGTTATTTTCACTGACAGGGACAGAAAGCAGAAGCAAGTTGTAAGTAAGCAGCTGGTCCGTATCAGAGACGCCCCCCCCCCCCCCCAAACAAACAAACAAACAAACAAACAAACACACACACACCAAAAGAGAAGAAAACATTTTGTTGAAGCCAAACTGTTGAAAGTGGACAAACCTCATACTAATACTTATGTGACGAATAAGGTTGTCACTTTTCCCAAAAATCAGACTTGATTACACATTATAAATGTATACATTATTAACCAACGACATTCAGTTAGTAACGTGTATCTGCCCTCTCCCCACATCAGGCATTCTCATTAGATCATGATAATATCTACCTTTCCTGAGGCCACACAGCTGGGCCACATATCATTGCTTATGAAGCTTGAAATCGTATCTGTTATGGCCTCTTTCTGTGCCTCCGGCATGTGAGCCTGCCGAAGAGGACTCAGAGGCACCAGGCTGAGCTCTTGATCCTGCGCCGCTGGGCTGTGGTGGGCAAACTGCTGAAAAATGAGCCCACAGATTTGTCATAATGGGAAAGTTACTTTGCACATAATCTACACAAAGTGGAGCCCAAAGTGCTTCCATGCTGTGCCCCTAAAATGTTTAAGTGTTGTCGTAGTCTACTCCCCGTGACTTTGCCAGGCCTTGATTTGCATAAAGTGTCTTCTTTGTCCTATAGTTACTCTACTCACTGCTCCAGGCGCCCTAATCTGTTGTTTAGCTGATCATTTTGTATTCAAAGGTTTATTTAAACTTCAAGTGCATATTTTTACCCCCAGGGATTTTCATATATTGAGTATAAGGTGTCCAGTCCTACTGACTAAGAGAAGAAAAAAAGTTAATGTTTGATTGTAGGTGGTTTTTATAAGCTAATATAGCTAATATCTGCAGGAACAAATTTTGTACCTGCTGAACCATCTCTGAACATTTTCTACCCTTCTGATTTCAAAGTTCTGCTCAGGCTGAACAGGAACCTATGGGACATTTGTCCACTGTGACCTTCTTTGAGCTTTTTTTTCTGTGTACATTCATACCATATCAAATCATTAGTATTATTACGATTAATAGTACAGTGTGCAGCCACGTGGATCTTTAAGGGCATACATCAGTGCTCAGCAGGTCTCTGTTGAATCAATGATGTTAGTGCAGACAGGCCTGTCAGGAAAAAGTGAAACGGAGTATAAATGAAAGTGTGTTATATAAGTCAGCTGCAGGTGTCTGACGGTGCACGTCTCCTCGGAGGGTGCAGTATAAAAAAATTACATCTTCTCATGAATGCACACAGCAATCACAGTGATTTGACTCGCAGGCAGCAGAACCGCTCATCTCAATACATTTCAATTTCATTTAAATATATTTAAATACCTCAATGGTAGCCTGTGGCTGATTTGCATGGCTGGGACAGGGGAGACATTTCTTTAAAGGGCTAAAAAAGGAGGATTGGGACTCCAGGTGGCTCTGTGGTGGACTTGACAGACAGCTAGGTGTCATGTTATAATGACAATTATTCAGGGAAATTAGAATAGATCTACATAAAGATTGATTCAGTCAGTAATTACAGCCTAAAGGTATAAGAAAAGTGCTGGGGTGCAAACTTCTGCTACATATCAGTTTAAAAAGTGAGCTTGTAAAGCAGCTTACAGTTAAGATTTTATCAGAGTAACTATTTGAAGAAGCCACATTTTGAGAAAAGATATTGACTTTCAGAATAGTTTAAAATGCCAGATTTAAAAATGACAGAGGAGCAGAGGCTGAACTTTAAACAACTTGAATTGCAACTTGTGTGCTTTAAGCTCTACTGAGAGTCACCACGTTTATTTCAATCTGAAAGTAGCTCCTTTATGAGATACACTGCAATATAGTGTTGTGCTTAACTATTCATTTTTAATTTAGGTGCAAAATGAGAGCATGAGTCACTCTGGAGGCAGAGAGTGACACTTTTCCAGAGGGACAGAGAGTTTTAAGGCCCATCTGCTTTGACTGATGCACACACTGTGAGACTTTAGTCCTGTTCCATCTTTCAAGGTGTTCAAGACCTAAAATGTTCATTATGAAGAACATCCTGTGTTCATTTTAAAGCAAAATCTCAACTGTCCTTAAACCACGCGAGGGCTCTCTGCATTTTACATAAGGTTATTGTTTTGAAAGTGTTTCCAGGACAGTTGTTTGGTGAAAAAGGGCTCTTACAGTGCTGGTTCTGTCAGAGACATAATTACAAAAGGGACCACACACTATTATTTTTCATTCAATAGCGGTACAGGATTTCCTCTTGTTCCTTATATTCATTTTCATCAATCATTATTTTCACACGAAAGAAAATGTCCCTCCTCTTCATTAATAAGACCATGTTGTGATCTATATTAATTTTTTATTTATATGTATGTGTATATATATATATATATATATATATATATGTATATATATATATATATAGATATAGATATAGATATAGATATATAGATATAGATATAGATATAGATATACATATATATATATATATGTATATGTACATATATATATATATATATATATAGATAGATAGATAGATAGATAGATAGATATAGATATAGATATAGATATAAAGATATAGATATAGATATAGATATAGATATATATACAGTATATATATATATATATATATACATTTTTTTTTAAAACATAATATGCATTGATGCCTGACCCATGAATAATCTATTTCCTCCTCTTATTTGATGAAGGTTTTCTCAGCAGTATATAATCCAACACAGGAGAGGGTCTGGGGTATTCAAAGTGGCCCTTAATCAGAAGGAATCAGTCAGAATCAGCTCTTCTCACTCCCTCGTCTTAGACACGCTCTCACTTTGATAGATCAAACATAAACAGGCCTTGATCAACACATGACTAATCATTAAAACTCCCACCACTTCAAGAAGGGCCCACTGCGACAGATGTTCCAAGTGTAAAATGCTCATGATCATTCCAGCCTGGAGATTTAGAGAAGTACAGAGTGATTACTCTGAAAGCAAACGCATCATCAGAGCAATAACATCAATCGTAGCACGGCTGCACACTCACTTATGAGGGTTAATGAGAAAGAGACCAGTCATGATTCAAGGCCTGCTCGGGTCAGTATACCAAGATAAACTGAGAGCAGAGACACTGCGTTCAGTAAATAAGAACTCTATGGAGTGGAAAAACAAATGATCAGAAGGGTCTTCTGTGAGTTTTCTGATGATGGAGCCAACAAGAAGTCTTAAGGTCATAGAAGAAGAAGGCTTGTGATGAAGTACTCAGTTTGAATAAAGTTTGAAGTAATTTGGAGCTAATTCAAAAGAGAGTGGACTTGCTCTTTGGTCTTTCAAACTTTTCTGAAGTTATTTGAGACTTTCATCAGTTTTAACTGACTTCTGCCAAGTGCCTTTCCTTCATTTAAATCTTAGTATTCAATCGACAGTGATGGTGGGGGATGGAGGTGTTGAATATGAAGGGAATGACATTGGGATATGTGCAAGTGAGTAATGTCAGTATCAGAGTACACATTTCTAGCAGAAACATTGCCCGGCCTTACAGTCATAGGTATTTGGGACCCATAGGCCACAAAAACTGTTCATGTTGTCTAGTGTCAAGGTCTGGGATGCCTCATGGCCCCCAGACAGAATAGTCACTGATGATGAAGCCTTAGAATTGTGCAGTGACTTAGGCAACAAGCACAACAGCCTTCAGGGTTGTTCTAGACTCCATTTTACAACATGTGATGACATGAGAAGACGCAGAAGCAGGGACACCAAAGACCGCAAACAAACATACTGCTTGAAATAACATAAGAATATGTGAGCATGATGCTAAATGCTACCAGTTACTGAGGTCGCGTTCACACCAGCCTTGCTCAGTTCACTTGAACCGAACCCTTGAGCGTTTAACTCCTTAGTGCAGTTCTTTTCGTTGATGTGAACGCTGGTCTCGAACTCTGGTGTGGACCAGTCACCCGCTCTCGGGTCTGCTTGGTAGGGGTGGTCTTGGACTGCTACCAAGTGAACTCTGGAGCGGTTTCCTTCTGGTGTGAAGCCCAGATGCACCAATCACAGGAAGCACAGGGTTTTACACGTCAGATCCAGTTTTGATCAGAGACAAAGTTAGCAAAGTGCGGCTAACAAAATGTTTGGCAGGAAGATAAACGAGGAGTTACAAAGAAGTGAGGTGCCTTCTGGATGTATGGAACAACAAAACTATTTCAACACGACATGCATGTATGGACATATTATTTAATATCCACGGTCTTTCCAGACGTTCGTATGCGCAGTTTGTTAAAGTCTGCTGATATGCAGTTTAGATCAGCAGCAACATGAAAATTAGCAGATGATGCTCCATGATGAACAGTTAAAAATGTGAGGGATTTTTTTGTCTACCTGCCTGAACTGTATAATTAATCACTGAACAGCATTTGCTCACACATGACAATTTTTGGACCACATGAGTTTTACCTTTGTGAACGCAAACTGGACCAATTGAGAGATTACAAGAATGTATCATCCTTGCTTTGAGTTTGTTTGTTTTGTGTGAACACGACCTAAAGTGCTGAGGTACAGACTCAAACACCACAGATTAGCTATGGGTGTTCGATATATTTGTATAAATATGTATACATCTATTTTATATATTTATACATGTATCAGTGCATATATTTGTTTAAAATTATAATTAAAATGAAGAGTTTGTCTTCAGCCTGATCTATTGTAAAGTGTCTTGAGATAACGCTTATTATGAATTGGCTCTATACAAATAGAGATTGATTGACTGATTGATTGAAAAAGATCTGGTTTCCAGTAGAAGGACGCTGCCTCACTATGACACCCAACAGTTAGAAACAGAGCTCCACACCATCCTGCCCAAAATGTCATGCTGTTGGAGAGAAATACAATCCCCAAATAACACACACACAATATGAACATAAAAACCAATATCTAGGAAAACATATATTTATTTGAAGAAATGCAAAAATGTGAGATTATTGAGCTGAATATATCAAAGTGTGTGAAGACGAATAACAGCAGACACATGTCTGTACATTGGTATATTTTCTGGTTTTATTAATCTTAAACTATATATGCAAACATACTCTGCCCAGATCAATTTCATATTTGTTTGGATTCTGGAGCTTTCCATTGATATTAGGTACATTACGGTAAAGGCCAGATGGTCTGACAGAAAGGGACAAGAACTTAGAAAAAAGGGAGAGCAGAGTTGGAGGATTCAGAGCAAAATGTGTGAGTAATTTATTGGTGGTTTATTTGTAATTTTGTGGGGAAATTAGTTTTCATCTGAAGTGAGGTTTTTCTGCCACTTTTTGGGTGGGTATTTTTTTCTTTCATCCTTTTTTTTTTTTTTTTTTTTTACAGTTTTTATAGTTCATCTCTTTTTTATTTTTTATGTTAAACATTTTTTTGTACTTTGTCCCCATTATAGTCTGTGTTTATAGGGTTAATAGATAGTAATTTTTAAATACTGGTGGGAGAAAGGTCAAGCAAATTAACCAGGGAGGAGAAAGCCCTGAGGAGATTTTTGAGGGGGCTGAACGAGAAGGTGTAGAGGATTGTCACCATCTCATCCACAGAAAAGTAATTTAGTTTGTATACACTAGATTTTTATTCCCAGCTTTATTAAAATCATGGTTCATGACATCTAATGTAATTTTTCCAGCTGGATTTGTCTCATATTGCTGTATTATTGTTTCATGTATTACTTTTCCTGTGTTACATTTCTTATGTTTAACATTTTCAGTTCTTATGCTGTTGAATTTCTTTTTCTAGAAACACATAGATTTCTTTTGGATAATTAATAGAGATTCTCCCGATGAAGGGCCGTCTTCCTCCCAGTAGGTGTTCACGCTGCTGTTGATATCCTTGTAGCTACCACAACAAGGGGTCTGGAAAACTGAGGCAGACTCTAGAACTGCCAACCCATATTCACCAAGATTTGTTCCCAAGCTTAGCCCTGGTGTCTATCTCCCCTTTCACCACAGTAACGTTAACTACTTCTTTCAGGTTAAAAGTAAAGTAAGGCACTACTCCTGAAAATGTGGTAATGAAATGTAGTTAATTTTTTAATTAGGAGCAATATTACTTTTCCCATGAGCAGATCCCAATGCTGACTTCTCAGCTGCCTGCATTAAACATAAGCAGTGTTGCCAAGTCCACTCATTGTAAGCATCTTTGGGCCTGTTTTTCGCTTGCAAATCTCGTGAGTCGCGGCCGCGGGTTGCAGTTGATATCATCTGTTGTTTATTGTGCTTCTGCTTTTCTGTTTGTGTGAACCCCCCCCCCCCCTTTATGTAGGCCAAAACATTTTGTAACATATATGGGGCTCGGCCCAAAATTGAGAGTAAGAAGTAACGTAAGAGTATCGAGAAATGTAAAAAGTTACTTTCCATTGAGGGTTGAGTTTCTTTTTAGTCATCTCAAAAATGCTCATTTCATGTATATGTTCATGTATAACATAATAGTGACAACTACTTGCCAGATTTTTTTAATTTAAATGTTCATGTAACAAGGCCAAAATGATTTACTCAAATACATTTCCTGACAATATTAATGAAAAAAAGACAAAAAGGACAAGGTGGCCTGTTTTATAATTAAAGTATGTAAAGGGTTTAATATGCAAACAGCAGACATTTCTCTGCTTTGGTTCTGGTCTCCCTACAGCTAGTGGCAACAACACTATTAATAGTCAACTATGATGCAACTGCTCCCCACTGAAGATGAAAAATGAGATTATTAAAGTTTATTTAGCTTAATGACAGTCTTATTCGATTTTGATGTTTTCATTCACGGAAAGTTGTGTGATCCAAAAGTGAACTTTACTTTCAAGAGAACAAGAAACAGGCTTTGGTGTCAGGGCAAAACCCATAGAAAGATTTCTCATGTTCTGCAAGAGGTAGGAGTGTAAACGTACTCTGAAATGTCCATAAGATGGTTCTGTGCCTTAAAGGACACATATCATGCTGATGCATGATTTAATACTTACATATAATATAATAAATTTGAAAAAAAGACCTTACACCACCTTAATTTTCAAAAAATGAAATATTGTATTTTTTCTGATATCCTAGAACGAGATTCGATGCCTCTGAAAATAGGTCACTGCGAGATGTCCGCGAGATTTAAATCGTCGTGACGTCACGAGGTACCTTTCTTTTTATTGGAGTAATCTGATAAAAAACTTCCTCCTCTGTAATGTCCGTTAGCCACAAACCGTCACAGAGGAACACATTCGTCCAGCAGCAGTATATAGATCCCTAGCTCACACTCACTCATTACCAGCTCTGGCCTGTAGGGGGACTCAATACGCGGTCGCTGCTTTGAGCCTGCCGGAAAATACAGTAGAAGAAGAAGGACAGGCTGGCTCTACCCCCGATAGAACTGACCAATCAGAGCACAAAGGGCTGTGACGTTGCAAGGTAACTGTAGGTCATCCTGAGATCCTCGTGTTTCAACGAGAGCTTGATAATGGCCTAAAATGAGGATTTTGAGAACGCAATTGTGGGGCAATGAAGGAACTAAATGACTTGTACTGAGGGCAGAAATGCTTTACAGGCATCCTAGTCTGGCATAGTGAAAAGGAGAAACAAGCATGATATGTCTCCTTTAAACAAGTGCTGGAGAAAAAGACCTGTATCAGACACACAGCTGGTTTGTGTGTCTTCAGTAGACAAGGTAACTTCCCGCGTTTCCATTTAAACAATGAAAAACATGCAGGCCTATGCTCCAGATTATTTACATTGTGCACACAGGGAAATTGAGCTATTTAGAGTATAGTCACAGTGGTGTCACGGGCAACAGAAATAAAGTCAAAGTGTCGCTGGCAACCAGCATAGCAACAGTTTACTAGCTGCTTTTCAGTTGACAGCTCAGGTAAAAATTTACCTTTATGCTTGCAGGAAGAGTAAGCAAACATACCTAAAAGATGATTGATATTTTATCTGTCGTCATTTCCTCCTGCCTTAGAGTTATCATCTTACTGCCACTGAAGATCACATAAAAGTCCTTTGCCTCCATGGCAGTGAGATCGCAGGTTTGCCGTCTTGGTAAAGTTCACTTCACACATCTTTTTGCCCGATGAAAATGTCAAAATCAGAACTCTTAATATTTTTTGTTCCCATTTTTCATTTGAGCTCAAAACGGAAATTAGAAACAGCATTCATCAGAGTTTCCATTTTCGTTATAGAAACAAATATTTAGTATAGTTGTTTTCTTGTTTTTTTTTTATTTTTGGTTTAAGTTTGGAAATTGAGTGAACAAACGATTTACAGATTTGACAACACTCTGACTTGGTCCCTGGCTCTCTATAGCCGCTGTCAACAATACTCTTAATAGGCACTATGATATAACTGTTCCCCACTGAAGAAAAATGCTCCTCTTCTAACTTAGACTTACTATCGTAAAGTCACTTTTGATCTATGTCAAGAGGACACCTCCCAATGTTTAAATCTCTCTGTGATGACTTGTTTCAAATGTCACTCAAGCTGATCAAACAAAACAGCTTCTGTTAATCTTTGATTTGGTTCATCTCAGTGCAGCAGGGCATAAAATACTGTCATGTCTTCTTGACACTATCATGAGCTTTAATCAAATATCTTGTCAATGTTCTATTATCTGAAAGCAAGAACATAATGTAATGTGTTGATAAGAGCATCTTAAATCTGATTTTGACTGTATAATGATACCATAAAAAAGACTTTAAAATAATATGACAGATGTTTATCAGTCAAACTTTTTCAACTGCTGCTTCTGGAGGTTTTGAGGGAATAGTATTAAAAGATGGCACAGGCCATAAATAGTGCAGGAAAGAGTCATCCATTATGAATGACCACTGGCTGCTTAGACTTAAACCTCAACAGATGTTCACTGTGATACAGAGTTTTGGTGTTTTTTAGACTGAAAACAGTAAAACTACTTTGGGGTACTTACGTCGAAGGGAAACATTTCATTTACTGATATGTTCCAAAACAAATGCGCTCAAGATCTTGTTTTGTGGATGCAATAAACTCATAATAGGGCAGGACTTACAAAAGTAGCATAAGCTTTGGTGGCATGTCAAAACAATGCTTCCTCCGAAACCTCAAGGACCAGTTATGCCCAACTAAAAAGGTGAAGTGTGTAGAAATTGGCATTTTAGCAACATCTAGTGTTCAGATTTTGGAATGAGCACATCCGTTAGTTAGTTAGTTAGTTAGTTAGTTAGTTAGTTAGTTAATTACTCAGTTAGTTAGTTAGTTAATAACATGCCACATCACTAAGCAACGAGAGCCGGCGAATACCATTCAGTTTCAATTGAGCATTCAGAAGAGAAACTTTGAAAGTTTGTTAGAAATTACAAACGTCTATATGATGTTACTTCGCTTGAACACCAGAAAAAACAAATGCAAAAAGCATCTGGTAGGAGATTGGAGAGCCAATAATTACCAGTTGGTTGGCAGCGAAGGAGAAGCGGTGCATATTTGTTTGAGCCTCCCCTCTGGTGGATGTATTGGTTAACAGCAGTGCCAACAGGAAGAACGCATGGAAGTATGTGTGCAGTGACGGTACCGTTGTTTCAAAAGGACATATACATTTTCATACGTAAAGAGAGTATGAATGGGCCTATGTGAGGTTTCAGTGTACAACTAAATACTAAGGATGTCTACTGATTAGAATACATTTTGAGGTGAGTGCTGCGCTGGGTCAAGGATTCAGGATTGTGAGGAACAATTTGGAACAAATACTCTTGTATATATTGTATACAGTTTTTTCTTATGTATTTGAACTATTCTGGATTGCTTGAAAATCATTGCATAGTGACAGGACCTTACGTAACCCGTACATGACCTTACATAGCCCTCTCCTTGCTAGAGACTGTTTTCCCACACATACACACACACTACATGACCGTATTTAGCCCTCTTAGCCCTCTCGTTGCCCTTTCTTCCCAGAAACGGAAGTTATTCCCAAGAACTTGCTGAAATTACTGCACCTGCAATGCCATCTGCCTCACCAAAAACCTCATATGACCACATACAATGATATAAAGGAGATGACACTGTACTAGTTTTCAATTCAACTCTTAGACTGCTTTGGCACTCTTTGGTTGTAACTCCTTGTCCGGGCAAGAAGAAGAAGTAAAGCTCCAGTTGACTGCATCCAGCTTGCTTTTTGGCATTTTTATTCTGATTAAATGTCAGGTGTAGGTACAAACCTGAAACGGAGCTATCTTAGGACTGTAAAGGGAAAAATCCTGACAGGGATTCAATTTGAGTTACTATTATCATTTAGTTTTCTGATACAAAAAAGGTTATTTGAAATGAATACAATAATCATTGTGACGTAAAAAAAAATCACAAAAAAACTTCTATATACTGGTGTAATAACCATCAAAGAAACAATGCTATCATTTTCTTGCTCTTCCTTTCTTGTGATGATTTTTTGATGTTCATGTGCAGATTGGTAATCTACAATTACATTATCCGGTCATCTATAAACTCTGACTATTCAAAGTTAGTTGGCTTTTTAGTTGAGATGAAGGGGGGTCATCACAGGTAAGAAAACAGCAATTTTTGAGCTGATTTTCCCACAATTACTGAAAATATGTTGAAGGAAATATATAATACTTACTCATATTCCTGCTCTTACACATGAATGTCAGGGCAGTTTAAATTGAGGGTGACCTCTTCATGCCGTGTGATTCAGGCATAATGACCTGCAATCAGCCTTTGGTCACCTATGAGCAGTGCAGTCACATCAAGGATGTTAGTTTTACTCTTGGAAAAAAAAATCAGTGGGATGGTGGACTCTCGAGCAGCCTGATCAATGTGTACAGTCATAATGTTTTCATACATAAACACCCTGTGGTTGTAAAGCAGACATTTGATTGCAGATGACTACATCAAGCACATTTCTGATTTCAATCGATGTTTTCAAAGTGCACAGTCCACAGTAGAATACAGGCATAAAGAGAAGCCATATCTCAGAGCAAAGAGGCAGGTACATTTTATTTCATATTTCTCTCATTCCTATGTAAGAACGTGGAAAAAGTGCAGGGACAGCAAAATCACTCTGCATGTCTTCACATTTCCATATCATCAGACTGTCCCCCCGACCGATAACCAAGACAAGCAACCGCAATAAGATTTGTAGGACTCATTTTTATTTGCCTCAGTCTATTCTAAGAGGAGAGGAATGTCATTCAGCGAGTCCTTCATATCGAGAAGAGTGAGGGGACGAGTGGGGAGTGAGGAAGCGAGAAAACCTCAACAAGCAGATTCAAAGCTGAGCTGCAGTCCTAATTGAGTTATGCAGATAGTGTATGTTGATTGTGAGGCATTTTGTGAAGCTTTGCCTGATGTCTCCTGGGGATTGGAACACAGCGATATAAACAGCATTAATGGAAGGAGATGAAAAATGCTCACACTGCCTCGACTCTTTGGCAGGCACTTGTTTACTCAATTGGAATGGGAGGAAATCTATCATAAAAGCCAGAGTCGTTAGCAGTCAGGATAACTCCACTGTGGATTCTTTGTAGTGCACTTCTAAGATCTAAAAAATGCAGACAGTGCAGTTACGGCCGACTTCACTACATGGCTAAATGATTGAACTTTGCATGCTTGTGAGGATTATCCATTTCCTGACAACACAAATGTAAAATAGACAGGCTGTCGGGCGATGGAGTTAAAAGAGCAGTCAGTCATCCTGCCAAATGCTCCGGTGAGCTGTCCAAATGTACACACTGGTTATTTTAATATCTGTCTGTAACATTAAATAAGGACTTGTATAGAATGTGCAGGACACATACCTAATGATTTTTTCATGCAATTTTGAAGTTTCAGGATCATTTTCAGGAGTTGTCGTGAGATCCTTAAAGTCAGGGGATGCTCCCATGATCAAACTTGTTTAAAAAATAGTTCAGGTTTCTTGAGATCAATAGCACTTTTAAACATAATAACCAAAAAGCCAGCTAGCTAATTCTTGGGAGATAGTCATGTAAGCCAATTCAGTCAATGTATGGGAAACCCTCACATTTTCCTCACCTGTAGGCCAAAACTATGCTCTCACAATAGTCATCCATTCAGCATCTACAGGCCCATAGAGAGACAGACAATCTCACACATATACCTAAGGACACATTGGACCCAAAAATCGAGGAATAATCATGTTTTTTGGTCTGTAGGAGGAAGCTGGAGTACCTGCAGATGCATGGGAAGATCATACAAACTGCACACAGAAAGGTCCTGCCCGACGCAGGGATCAAACCAGTGACCTTCTTGCTGTGATTCACATCCACATTTTCTATACCCCTTTTTCTCTTTTTCGGGGGGGGGGGGAGGCTGGAGCCTATCCCAGCTGAATCAGTCGGCAGTCGATCGCAGGGCCACATAGAAAGACAGCCAACCATTCACACTCACACTCATACCTAAGGGCAATTTAGAGTCACTAATTAACCTAATGAGCATGTTTTTGCAGTAATGACATAAATACGTGACAAATAAACAAGATACGAATGTTCCAGTCAGATGAAGATTGTATGTGAAATATAGTTAATTAAAGCCCTAACCTTGCATCTCCAGGCCATTTTCACTATCTCCTGGCTGCCGTGAATTTCTTTTAATAATGCATTTTAGATCTCAGCTTTTTTTTAAAACGAAGTTGAAAATGTTTTAAAGTTGTATCACCACAGAGGCGAAATAAGTATTACGAAATTCTAATCCCACTAAACTTTGAACAAATCATACAGAAACAGTGGTGAACCACCCTTTTGGTGAATCTGTGTCTGCCAAACTTTGGCATTAGGGGGACAAAATTTAAGCATGCAAAGACACTTCAAGCATCAACTGCTTGCATGTTTACACTTTTTCTTCTATACGTTTTTGGTACCATTAAGTCATTTGTGCCACTATCCCAAAGTTCAGGGACAGTGGGTCACATTGCCAACAGCTCCTCATCTTCTCGATCTTTCATTTATCTTTAATCATTTTCTCTGTCTGTACCTGGATAGTGCCTCCCTGTAGCAGTAAAGGACTCAGAAAGTGATTCTATCTTGCCCGAGCAGCACTGATCTCTCTTTTGTCCTCTCCAGGTTGCCCCATGATCACCTTATCTTTCCTCTGTTTTATGGTTAATTCTCAAATAGTTAACATGGATCGTGGTGTTCCAACAATACTTCACTGTTTTCTGCTGGTAGCAAATGTTGGACGGAACGATCGTCCAATCACCTGCCTGATACACTTCTGAAATGTTCTGCCCTCCCCAAAAAGTTTTTATGGGCTCTCCCAGATAGACAAGTGAATTGTGTTGAATGGGCCATCTGATATGCCAGGTTAAAAAACAGTGATTGTAGAAACATCCACTGTTTTTAATCATGGATCAAGAAGGCAGAAACTCACATAGATGTTGCTGGGAGACAGGCCTGCCATCTTCTCTTGTCCCCCTTGGGTCTGAGGGGCCAAACCTGGAACTTTGAAATCTTTTTGAACATGTCTGAGACTTAGTTGCAAGAAGACGTGGCTCAAACCGTTTTTTGGGGTTTCATGTAAACACATCTTTAGGTTCAAACGGAGGTCTTATGACAAAACTGACCTTCAGTCATTAAAAGAAACAGTGGAAAAATGAATTTAGCATTGTGGAGCCATAAATACAAAATTTCCAGGTGGAACACTGCATTTGTAAGCGTAAAAAAGTACCTTGCTCTACTGTCAACACGATATCACAGTGTTGAGATACCGTATCTATTTTTTGTTTCTATTAATTGCATTGGTTGTATTTCTTGAGCTGTAAAAGAGAGTTAGAGGAGCATGACATAGCCCATTCATCTTGCTGTCCGTCCATCAACTTATCAGTCTTTCTACCTAGTTACCATTGCTTATAATAATATTGCTTATAATATTTTTCATCCAAGAACAAAAGTTGAATTCAGAAGTTTATTAATAAAGGGCCAATAATGAGAGCAAGACTGAAACAAAACCAGCGGCACTGAAAATAAGTGAAACCCATAATGATGTGCCGAACACACAGAAGACCAAGCTTCAGCTGCAGATGCCTTCCAGCTGCTCCGAGATTCAATTCCTCGGTGTAACTCTGCAATATCTGCACAAGACTTGAGCGCTATCGCTGCATTCCAATGCTGCTATCCAGGGAGGCTGATTGCAGAGGAAAACATATGGTGCTATCTACCACGCAGCAAAAACACACAAATAAAAACACTGCTGATAGACACCTTCACAAAATTACTGTACACTCAGATCTCCATGGAGATGGTTAGTGTTTATGCACACAGACTTTAACTGGATCTGCTTCCACCACATCCATGCAGGATGGAGATATTTACATAATGAAGATGAGGTGACATTGGGATTCTGAAAGTCAAATCTTATATGTAGATGATGATATGTAGATATAAATCGTCCACTTCATTACACCATTTTTTCTTACTGGGCTGGACCTGCTGTTGCATTCTGAAATGCCCCAATTTGTTAACTGAGTTTCTTGCGTGTTTCTTGGTCGTACATCCATGAAGCTAATCTCTCACTAAAAAGCATCCCAAAAATTTTCTAATGGGTTAAAATTAACCCACTGGCATGAACAAGAAACTAGATTGGGTTGATTTGAGCTATGTTACCTGACCTGCTCTTCTGCTGGACATACTGATCAGAAGGTCACTGGGGTCATAAAGGCAGCAAAGTGTTGACAGGAAGAATACTCAGGAATCATGAGTGCCATGCTCAATTGGTACTAACATAGCAGAAGTGTGCCAAAAATATATTCCACACACTATTACCCCACCACAAGCCTGAACTGGTGCAAGGCAGGATGGACCCATGCCCATTGTGTTGTTGATACCAAATTCTGGCCCTACCATTTGAACATTGCAGCACATGTTAAAAAAATAACCAGACCAGGCACATGTATCAATCCCTTTTGCCCAGTTATGGTGTTTCTGTTTGAACTGCAGCACCAGTTTCATGTTCTTCTCTGACAGGAGTTACACATGGTGTGGTCTTCTGCTGCTGTAGCCCATCTTACATGTGGGGCATTCAGAAATAATCCTCTGCATACTTTGGTACTGCAAAGGAATTGCTGTTTTTTTAAAGTCTTTCCATTCCCTCGAGCATTAACAAGGCCTTTCCAACTAGAGAATCACTACTCAATGGATATTCTCTCTTTTTCAGATAATTCTCTGTAAACATTTGAGATCAGCAGATACTGAAGTACTCTATCACTTAAATCAGCAGACTGTCTTGGCCAAGTCTACTTACCTCAATGTATTAAAGTTGCTGATTAGCTCCTTGCATTAACACAAAGTTAAGCTGGTGTACTTTAAAAAGTGGTTAGTAAGTGTAGATGTAATAGAAAAATAAATATAGTAGTTGCTGATGTCCCATTCTCATTTTAATTGAAGGATCTTGTTATCTTGAAGCAGCTTTGCCTCCTGTCTTTGTTCCCACTGCAGGCGTCATCTGCATACAGCATTAACTATAGCTACCTGAACTTAAAGAGAGCCCAGCCAGAGATAAGCTGGCTCTTTTACCGCCACCACCACCACCACCACCACCACCACAGAAAGGAAAGTTTTCTCCAGCAGAGGATGTGGAGGATGTGAAATTAGCATTTAAATAGCAACACATATTCTATCATCTAACTTGATTTGATGCAACAGCAGTTGACACACGGTACAAAACAAAAAAAACAATCAAGACAAGGAGAACGGGGACAAGAGGAAGGGAAGGGATATCTTAGAAAGGAAAAAAATACACTGATTTCTCCTTCTGATGTTTCCGAAAGGATTTTTCTGTCTTATCTTGGATGCAGGGGTGGGCATGTCCTTCAGAGTTTTTTTTAAATATAGATAATGCATGATGTACAGATTTGAAGGTTGTTATATGAGAGCTGCAAAACAACATAGATTTTTAACCTTAAAGTCACGTTATGACATTAAAATGTGCTCGTCTTGCAGCTGTGAATGTTTTCTTTACAAACAGAGATGATCATTTTAATCAATAAACAAATGCAAAGTGAATGAGCAGAAGAGAGAGGGATGTAAATAAAATCAATGATAGGTGTGAAAATCCTGTTTCCTTCAAAGCAGCATCAGTTCTTCTACATTCTTTTACATCCTGCATTTGATTTTAATCTTCTGCTCACTCACGTTTTGTAAATTGATGATAATAATCTATTCAAATTTTCTTACTTTACAGCCCTCTTCCAAGCTATGGTACTCTACCAGATACCATGGAGTTTGATGAATCTTTGCTGTTCCTAAGACTATGCTCTTCTTGACAGATAATTTTGATGTGGTTCCTGTGGTTCTTTTTCTATCACCACGGGGACAACTGTGGTCTTCCCTCCGGCAGTTCATTTTTCAGCTCCTTTCATAAGAGATGGAGTTCTTATTTATTAAACAATAAAAGGAGGATCCAACAAAAAGTCACTACAAAACTGATAAAAATTCAAAAACATTAAGAGACAAGGAAAACCAACACCAAAAACACTGAAGAACACAAGGAAGCGGAGGACATGGCAGGGAAGAATCACAAGAATCCACTGGAGCAAGCAGGTAACAAAACAAACAGGGTACATTGCAGGACAAACTGACAGTGAGGAGCAGACACACAGCACAGAGAAAAGCAGTCAAAAGGTGAGAAAATTAAACAAGTGGGCACAATCAGGGCTCAACAAGAAAAGCTGAAGATCAGGGAAGGATAGAATAAAACATGAATGCAAGAAATGAGCAGGCATGAAAAGCTCTCACCTCTCGGCCAAATTTGCCATTTTGAAACCAAAACCGGTGACTTACATGGATCATGTAGACCTGATGAGCCTTGAACTTGATAAAAACATTCACCCTAGAAGCGTAAGAGCATGAAAATATTAAAGCAAGCCTAAAATTACCGGCGTTTTCTCTGGGAGTGTGGGGAGCATACTGCCTGATGGTATGCAAGCAGTTCACGCAAGCAGACCACAGCATTTGGGCACTGAAGACACCTCGCCAATCTAGGAGGAATGTAGCTAATGATAGCTTACTGAATTTGATGAGCAGTGGTTTCGATAATTTAGCTATTTTCTATAATATTTAATTTACCCAGGAGCTCTGTTGACATAGATTTTACATTAGCTACAGGTAATGTTAGTCAGCTCTAATTCTTCTGGTAGGTCATAATATGACTAGAAAAATTTGAGCTTGCTATAAGAGGCATCATTTCATTAATGCATAATGTTTGCAAGCGCAGCAGGAGATGTAACGCATATATCTTAAAGGAACACTCCCAACATTTATGATGTTTTCGTGTCTTGTCTCACTCCGCAGTCCATGACAAGCAGGTAGACACAGTTCTTTGACTATGCGTGCAGTAACAAGGAAGACAGACAAAGATCGCCAACCTCTAGTTAGCCTAGCTCAAATGCTGGGAGTCAACCGGTAGTGCTAGACTGTCTCTGCCTACAGTCATTAAATAAACTCTTCAGAAACTCTAAATGGTCCTGTGTGCTTGTTGTGATTCCAATATGTTATCTTCATATTGTTTTCTTCTGCTCCAAAACAGAGGCTTTGTTATGTGGACCTACTTCCGTGGTTGATTTTGCAAGAGCTGTGACGTTCTCAAAATAGTTCAGTCTTTTTAACAGCTCTTTTAAATTAACGAGAAGAACTGATTCACAGTCCTGAGTGTTTGTGAGCCATTATTTAATGCAAATTGGCTGCAAATTTAGGAAAAGAATGATCTTTGTGTCTTCTTTGTTGAGGCACGCACAATTGAAAGAATGGTGTCTACCTGCTTGTCATGGACTCAGGAGTGAGGCAGGACATGAAAACGTCAGAAATGTTGGGAGTGTTCATTTAACAAGCCTCCAATGGAAAACTATAGTGTTAACGCATTTCATGAGAGAAGTTGTCAGTCTTATCTCTTATGGACCAGAATGTGACCATGCATAGATTGATGCCTCTTTATACAGTCATACGGTCTTGTAATTCTACTTGATTCTTCCCTCAAAATGCATCAGATTAATCCTCTTAAATATGAAATATTCAAAGTTTTCTTACTGAGGTGCATGACCCTGGACTCCCAGGAGGGATGGTATCCTTCTCACCTTTTCACCCATGACCCATTGTCATGCTTGCAAGAGGTTTATAACTTATGGCATATAACAAAACTGAAAATATAACAGACATGGCAAAAGTCAGCTGTGAAATATTTATATAATGTGTTAATTACTTGCTTTGCCATTTAAAAGAGCAGAACGATTGATAACTTTAGAAGAATAAATGACATGTTCAAAGGACACTGGTGAACACTTTATACCTGTTAAAGAGTTTATTTTGGTATACAATTTTATTTAGATGATGGTGTGTCTAGCTCTGCTTAAAACTTTATTGGTAGTTTAGAAGTTGTGATTATGATTGAGTAGATATTAAAACAAAGCAAGATATAAACATAAATGTGGAACTACACAATCTAATGAAAGTTATCTACACTTGGCCATGCCAGATTCATCACTGTATATGTGATAGCAACTTTGCCCCCACCCTCAAAGATACTCCAGATCGATCCAAATTATTTATCAAGCTCTTGATCTGCTGCAGTCTTGTTAAATGAATATGAATTCAACTTTTTGACTTTGGAGCTCTCTGTAATACATGTCTCTAAAGCCGGGTACATACATGAGGGTTTTTCTAAATCTGAGGAGATTTTTTTTATCTGTTTGAGACCCACACATGAAGATAAACAGTCAGGCATTGACGAGTTTTGATTGTACTGTGTGTGGTGTGTTCTGATAACCTCAACACAGCACACCACACGCATAATTCTGTCTCCCACTGAGCTAGAATCTAGTCCTCCAAGCCAGAAATCTCATGTGATCAAATTGGATCCAACAAAACAAAGAAGAAGCAGCAGCAACAACCAGAAAACATTACATAGCTTGGAAAAGGACATAGGAGAAGAGGGAGTGATGGTGGTCCCAGAACTATTTTTGAAGGAAAATCCTAAACTAAAAAATGTAAGAAAAGACTGGAAAGATCATGGAGAAGGCGTGAGTAGGAGGTCAACCAAACTTTGTTTCAGGTTGGCCATGCTTGTTTTTTTTATGCCTGCTTTCTTGTTCATCAGTCAGTTCACTTCTTGATTGGCTACATGCCTTTTAACGTCACTTTTCACGGAGTCATGACTCTGGAGTCGTCGACCTTCCCCACACACAAAGATTTGTTGGCATCCATCTATTTTGGGGCTGGTTATCAGGATGAATTTAGTCTTAACACACTAAAGACAACATGATTATCTTATAGGATAGTCTTACAAGACATAAGATAATATGGTGTTTACTGTCCTTGGCTGGAAAGGGGGAAAGTCGGGACAAAAACAACCTGATAATCTTTGTGTGTAGCCTTCTTTAGACTGCACTCAAAGACTGGGTTTTATCAGTGCTGAAACATGTCTGTCTGAAGCTGTCAGTGTTGTCTTCAGGTACTCAACACGGTTCTCCTCTCAGCTTTCTTCTCAGACATCCATGTTTTCCATTTTTTTCTTCCCAATGAATTCACTTAATCATGACTTTGGCACCAGAGTAGAATTATTCATGGGCTATTGAAATGAGAGCGCTGAGCCATTAATCAGATAGTAGTAACTGCCACGGATGAGGCCGGTGCCTATTAAAATGTATGTCCTTTTAATTTGGCGGTGTGGCGCTGGCAAAGTGCAGCATACATGCCTCAACCTCCGTTTAATAGTCTGTCATTTACATTCACGGGGAACGGAGCGAGCCAAGGGCGCCTGGAGCAGCGATGGTGATCAAGGTCAGTGATGCAGCCATTGTCTCCTGTTTACTGAACATGAGCCACACCATTTGCTTACATGGCACATGAATTGATCATTTAAAAGGGCCGTCAATACTGCATGCTGTGCTGCACCTCATCTCTGCTGATCTGATTGGATTCTTCACAGTCAGGGGTTTGTGTTGACAATGGATTTCAGCTTATTTACCAAAATTTAGATCCAATTGCTTTTAGAATTTGGTAATTTATTTAACGGGTAATGATCAAATGTTGACAATTACATACACTACTCCGGCTCCAAATTGAGGTTAGGATCAAGGCTTTTTTTTTTTTTTAGTAGTTTGTTAACGGTGTAAGACACGGCAGTTTTTCACATTTTTTTTGATAATTTTTTGGCATTTTGTGCTTTTATTGATTGGAGAGACATAGATACTGGATGGGCTTGTGAGGGGGGATGAGAGAGTAGGGGGGATACTCTGCAAACTGGTCACAGGCTGGATTAGAACCCGGGCCGCCAGAAGTACGTATGTACAGGGGTCAAGCTTGGTTGCTCACCACTCTGCCAAACCAGCACCACCTGTTTTCTACATTTTTGACTAGGGGTGTAACGGTACACAAAAGTCATGGTTCGGTACATACCTTGTCGTGGGGGTCACGGTTCGGTACGTTTTCGGTACAGTGGGGGAAAAGTAACAAAAGCTGACAAATGTACTAGAATGTCCTTTTTTATTTATTGAGCAGACCACAAGTTACTGCAAAACTTCTCACCATCTCATTTTCTAAAAGTAAAGAAATAGATAGAACGAGAGAATTTGCATTTCCTTGCAGGAAATGCGTTGAAATGCTGAGTGTGACTGCTGAACTGTGAAATTAAATTGCTTAAAGTAATGCAAAGAAAGTTGAAAATGAGACATGAATAGTTGTAAGCAGTAAATCATGGCTGAAAATGTGTGAAATGTGCAATAAACATGTTTGCAGAAAATTGTAGATACTGGAGCTTAGGTGTGCAGGTCGCGTGACCATGCTCTAACTCCAAAGAAATGTGCAAAGGTAGATGCTGCTTCAACAGTCACATCTCAGAAACTGTAGCAGATAGTGAAAAGTGCACTAAAAACAGTTTGCAGTTGTGAAAGAAAGCAGAAAATGAATGAATGAATGTTTTGTACCATGGTTAAATGTGGTGATATTTATAGATGTACCTAATGAAGTGGCCAGTCAGTGTAATGTATGTGAAATGAGGTTGAGAGTGCAAAGAAAAGCACAAATATGCTATTGCAATGAAGAATCTGTATTAGATGGAGAAAAAAAGTACTACAATGTTCTTCACTGGATTTGAACCCGTGACCTCCTGTTCTGCAGTCCATTGCTCTGACCATTCGTCTATCTGGCCAAATAAGCTGACTTATGGAAAGCACGGTATTTCTCCTAGTTGTATTGTGCACATGCATAGTCTCAGAGCAGGCTGATAACACTCTGTACTTCCGGGTAAGCAAACGCTCGCTGTGTCTAAACTGTGATAAATATCAAAAAAAGGCATTGCACTGTGAGTATCCCAAGAACATGCTGAAGCGACTGATTTAATTTCACGTCTGTACTGTTGAAAATGTTGACACAGTGGCGAGTTAAAAACAGGCTTCAAAGTGAAACGCTCAGCTGTCCAGAGGTAAGGAATTACATTACTGCAGATGGAAGATTTTGCGGCATACCGCTGAAGCTCACTGAGACAAAGTGATATCAGATTAGACTTTGAAGCCGATTCGACGTGTAAGAGGAGAAGATAGTCGACGTTTTGATGCATAAATCATGTCTGTGGAGGACAGTTTGACGAAGTTATAACAGGATAATTCTGCTCAATCCGCGATAATTCTTGTGTGTCTGCAGCAAGCGCTTCGATCTGACGGGTCACGTGACACGCTCTGAGAACAGAGCACTCCGCAAAAGTTGGTGTTGCTTAAAAATTCAAATTTGAAAAATTGTAGAAGCCAGCAAAAAGCTGAAGATATGTAAAAATAGTTGAGAAGTCAGTGCAGCTTTTAAAGCATGAATGAAGTCTGTAGGTGGAAGCATGCCCAATCTGTGAAGCTTCAAAGTTGCTGAAGTTTTCAGTGGAGCTGCACAAATGTCCCATTGATTTCAATGTAAAAATATATGCAGAAATGATTTTTTACTGTAAAAAGTATAACTGTTAAAGCTGTGAAAAATACAAGCGCACTTCTCATGAACATGCTGCATGTCAATTTTTTTCTGTGAAATCTGTGCAAATTTGAAGCCTGTGAAAGGTGCCAAAGTCTGTGGTAGAATAAGAAGAAGAAGAAAAAGAAAAAGAAGAAAAAATTTGTTGGATAACAATATGTTGAAATGCTGACTCAGCATTTCAACATAAAAAAACAGAAAAGAAATGTATAAGGAGGGATCTCTTAACATTCATTCTGTTCATACAGAGGAAAAGAGGAAAAAAACACACAGTAGTGCTATACTGAGGTAGTCAAGCATAACGGGTAACGTAGTTTCCTTTTTTAATAGTTACCAAACACTTTCAGTGTTGTATTGCAAAGTTAGATATGTATATCCCAATCGCCTTGGTAATTTTGATTGGCCCTGTCAGTGTTATTACTCAGAGCCTGGCTGAAGGCACCGGGGATAAGCTGTTGCACTGTAGACGTTTTTTTCCTCGCACCAGTGACGGACACGAAGGGATGATGTCGCCTCATGTGTGTCAGCATGTTAGATGTACTACCCGCTCCGTACCCCACCTCCGCGGAACATCGCCCACAGACGGGTTTTGTCCGGTCCACCACTCTTTTGCCATCGATGCTGTATTGTACCAGGAATCCAAAGTTTTCCCACACGGCAGATTTATACGAAGCTGGCAGGTCTTTGAACTCCCCATGCTGCATCTCTCATCATTTGTTTATGCTTGTACTTTCTTCTTCGTTTGTTTTTGTTTGTACCTGATTCTTCTTATTCTTCTTCTTCCGTGGTAATTGCGGTCGCTGGCAGCTTTTAGGCTCGTTATCGCCACCTAAGATTGGAGTCAGGACTCGCCTCTTTTTTCTTTTCTTTTTTTTCTTTGTTTACTTAGCCTTCTCATGTATTCGTCATGTGATTGTGTGTACCGAACACACGATACGGGACAAATACAAATACCGTCACACTCCTATTTTTGACTGTTGCTAACATTTTTGAAAATGACTTGCAGAGATTCAAGCTCTCGCGGTGTTTCTAGTTGAATAAGTAAGGAGAACAACTTCATTATGGTATAATAAAAGTTGAAGAAATTTTTTTAATTTGTTAAAATGAATAATCACACTTACAAGCTCATGGTAGCAGGGGCCTTAAGAAATTACAAAGACAACCGTTATTTTTTTTTCTCATTAAGCACTTCTCATCCAACATTTATTGAGTAATTGTAACTAAAATAGAGTTCATACCTTCTTCACGCCAGGAACGTCGTTAGTTGTCTTAAAGCAGAGCAGCTACACTGTAGAGTATGTCAGTGTCAATGAGTTACATACAAGTTAGTAAATAATCATGCTTGAAGTGACATGAAGGAATTAACACATCATTTGTGTTCAACAGTGCTAACTTTTACATGCACCAGAAGTTTACAAAATTTGAATATGATTTTTGTTTTATTGAATGTTATCTTTTTTAAACAGAGCTCTGACCGGAGTCCTCGCTCTCAATCGATTTGGGTTATTAAAGAGTCCAGTGTGTTCATGGGCTCCACAGCCTCTTGCTGTACCCTGACGTCCCCCACTGTCCATCAGATATGTTTACTATTCAAACTATGAAAAGCTAACACACACCAGTTAACATGGTCACAAGTAAAAATGTAAAATTGCTCAGACTTTTGGGTTTGAGAAATAACTGGAAAAAGCCACTAAAGAGGAGTGACAGGAATCTTTTCTTATGCGAGTGTTGTGTTGATCATAATTGACAGCATATGATGGTGAAGCTACTGAATAGTGGAGTTGGCCTCGGATAAAGAAGAGTAAACTTTGGATGGTTGAGGACTTGATGTAGTTTGTCCTTCAGAATGTTTTAAAACTCAGACCAATACAAGAGATAAAATGAATCTAAAAATAAAAGTTATGTAACACTTATGAAAATAAATGAAAACCATTCAGAATAAGTGTAAAACTTTAGTTTTTCTCTGGTGGATCATTCTATCTGTGAATAGTTTTCTTGAAGTTATATTCTCTTTTGAAACTTTAGACATGACAATGTTTTTCACTCAGTAAACAAAAGTACTTTTTAATTGACTTTCAGAGTGCAGTGTTTTTTATTGATGCCCAAGGTTAAAGGTAGAAAAGATCTAAAATGTGTTTGCTGCTTTTGTTTTTATAAACCATCTCCAAAGATGTAGCTCTGAGTTTTGTTTTTGCTAACTCCAAACATTTGCGTATTCCCAGAAGATTTCCTAATTTAATGAATCCACAAACAGAATGTAAAATAAGGTGTAATTTAAAATCCCCTCAAGTCTAGATCTTTTTATTCCTCATATCATTCACAGAGCAGCACCAAATTACATCTAAACTCAAACTTTATTCACACTTAGAATCCATCGGCTAGTGTTACGTAACATAAAGCTGTGATGCCTTTCAAGGGGAGGATGAATGTTTTTACTGAGCAAGACTGAGGTCAGTGTAATTTCAGTGAAAAACTTGAAGCCAACAAGTGAGAGCTGTGTACCAGAAAGCTCTTGCTGACTATTTTAATATAAAAAACTGAAAAAATGGGAGTGCATCACATTAAATAAACCTTTAAAAACACATTCCCGTAAAAATTATCTTCAGTTGTGTATGACAATCACAATACTTTAATTTATAGACCAGTGTGTGAAGGATGAGATAATGACTCCATGACTTCATGTCATATTCAGATACTCTTTGCATAAAGATGTGAAATGAAATCATTGGTTAATAAGTCCAGAGTATTCCTGTTTCTGTTTGAAGATGTTATATAGTATCACAGGATAGCTGTCAAACTAGATCATTTACGTATTTAATCTTCAAGATCATGTCAACACATGTCACTGTTTATCTTGATAAGCGTTGATAAGTGTTTGGACATGCACTCTAACTATATTAAATTAGGTTATTTTTTATGCTTTAATAGGAGATCTGTATATAAATGCAGCTTGAATCAAGCTGGGGACCATGTCTCTCAACTTTAATTCAAATCTTGCAATGCTAAATCAGGCTCGTTTTTCCTTCATTACAACAGAACTTTCTGTGTGACTACTGCTTTGAAAAAAATGTCTTAAAAGACTTCATAGCTTCCCTGAGGCATCAGTGCAATCACACCATGGTCAAGGCCACAAAGATTGAAACAATACATACACTTTAAAAAAGACCAGTGAATCTGACTTTGGCTGGTAAGTAAAATAGTCCTTGCTTGTCACGACTGCCCACCATTTGATGGTAAAGAACTTCATTGACATAAAAGTCAAGATAACTGAAAAGATGTCTGTGTAGGTTCTCAGTCAGGTCAAGGTTTTTGAACCCAGTCAAAACATTGAGGTTCACTAGAACCCCTCTCATACAGACCTGCACTTACTGATCCTCATCATCCTCTGAACCATAAATTAGAAGAACTTGACAACATGGGGCTCAGAGGATACTTAAAATGACAGAAGGTACGATAAAGGAACTGAATCACCGCAGAGACGCACTAAGAAAGACCATCCAAACTGGGCCTTTACAGAGACCTTCAAGAAGAGTCTAAAGTCCCTGTTTGCCATGAGTGTCTAAAAAACTCATGAGGATCTTTCACAAACACAACATTCCTGTACACAGCACACTCCCAAACACTCTGGGATGGAAGTTTTGTTCATACCAAGGACATAATGCTGAGACGTGCACAGAGAATTGTGGTTTATGCCATTCAGTGCAACAAGGATGCAGAGTTGGATGACGGAGTGTCTCAATAAATAACCAAACATAGCAAACAGAAACAGAAACCAGATGTGTCAGGGCTGAGGGCTTTGTTAAACGTGCACACAATGCAGTTGACACATCTCTCTTCTCTTGTTTTCCAGAGGGTCTGAATACCCTAAACCCAGGTAGACAGACACCGAGTGAAGGGGTCAGTATTGTCTGGGAGTGTTGATGGATATGCCAAGTGAAAAGCATCTGCCTGTTTAAACTGATGCTGTGTGACATGGAAACAAAGGAGACGCTCTTTGTTTTGCCCTCAGATGCTGCTGGCTGCTGCCCGTCTGACATCATGTCTGTGTGTGTGCTGTGTGTGTTGGGGGGTCGCTGTAGTGACATTGATCTACCATGAGTGTTGGACCTTTCTGTACCGTCTGACGGAGTTTATTCAGTCCATTTTATTTTCATTAATTGCAGACAGAAAGTCACAGTATTTGAAAACAGCTAAATCTACTGTAATTAAATTATATTTTTTCAGGTTCTTCTCTTTGATTTGCCTTTTAAAATCCATTTCATTGTTGTACAGTGCTTTGTAAGCTCTGCTCTTGAAAGGCTCCACATTAAATAAAACCTGGTGCAGCAGCTGAATCCACCTGATTCAGTGCAATCAGGCAGATCCATCATGCTTAGCTCTAACAGCCCAAAGCAGCATGGCCCAATCAGCATCCTTTAAGCAGGAAAAAGTGAGATGTTCAAGCAAGAAAACAAGAGGAAGGGACTGCTCAGAGATTAGCATCGATGCTAACAGCTTCAGTCAAAGTTTAATCAGATCTAGACCATTTCACATTACAACAACATAAGCAAATGTAACAAATGTTCTAAATAAATCAGGTCTAATATGCCTGAAATAAACTGAAATGTTAGTAGTTAAAGTTATTTATGCATGATAAACAGTCTCCACCCTGTTAACTTATTCTCCTCCTCCCTTAACTTTAATCCTCCCTCATTGTGCTCAATAGTTAGCTATTTAAAGATGGATACTGATTGCACTGGTGGTGGTTAACTAAATACGTATTTGTGTTTGTTTCTTTCATAAATCACATTGGTGCATGTCCTCGCTTGCCAATCCTAGCATTGGAGTAGAAGCACAGACACTGAAGTTATCAAGTTTTCATGTGGAAATACACTGTCTGCTGTAAATTCTAGCCACTTCATCAACTGTCTATTACTCATCCTTAAAATCTGTTTTTGAACTTTATTAGAACCCTCTGCTGTTCTGTGCACCCCTTAACTCTCTCCTTTATGAGAGAATCATCTTAAGGATGAAAATATTGATGGTGAATATTGTAGTATCGATACTTTGATAAGTTCTAGTATGGTTTCCATAACAGCAAAATATCAATATCAATACAGTGCTCTTACAAAAGTATCTGCAAAATGTATTTTATTTGGACTAAGACAAAAAACTAAACTCAATGTAAGATCTTTTGCCCAGATCAACCATCCTGTATTATATAGATATATATATATATATATATATATATATATATATATATATATATATATATATATATACATATATATATATATATATATGTGTGTGTATATATATATATATATATATATATATATATATATATATATATATATATATATATACATATATATAGATATATAGATATATATAGATATATAGATATAGATATAGATAATACAGGATGAAAAACTAAACTCAATGTAAGATCTTTTGCCCAGATCAACCATCCTGTATTATATATATATATATATATATATATATATATATATATATATATATATATATATATATATATAGATATATATATATATATATATATATATATATATATATATATATATATATATATATATATTTATATATATATATTTATATATATATATATATACATATATAATTAAAAGAAACAGGAAAAAAGAATATACAGTCAATTTTGCTCAACAGTTTTCAGTTTTACCCAAGCTAGTATAGGCTCTCTGAAATCTTAGAAAAAACAAACAAACTTGTACAGCCTATTATTGAAAGAAGCTCACAAGGCTGCAAGACTGAAATAGTGCAATTGTGGTCTGTCTAACACATTTTCCATCAAGCCTGCTTGTTCTCAAAAGTAACATGATAAAATGATTAGACCTTTTTGCTTAGCAAAGCAAGCTGATTGACCAAATCTATGAATGTCATAAAGATGTGGACCTGGAAGTCTAGATTCACATCCTGTGCCATTTATTCATCCCACGTAATTCAATCATATGTAATATTTAATAATCTGTAAGTACTGATCATCACTGGCATTATAAGTATTAAGTATATATTTACCTGTCCTGTGCAATACATTTCTGTATATGCATCAAAACATAAATTTTTATCCTTCAAATTTTATCCCTTCTAGGATTTTATCTTTTCTATACAGTATTTTGTACCTATACTTCTTACAACTTTAAAAAACTTATTACAATTTTATACCTTAATTCTGTTTTGTTTTTTTTAACTTAAGTATCTATTGCACTGAAAAAGGAGAAGCTCTTCAATTTCGTCCGTTTTGTAGGATGACAATAAAGGGCATTCAGATTCTACTTTGAAGGATTGATTAGAAATGTTTCAAAGATCTACCAGTAGATCAGGATCCACAGGTCAGTGACTTCTTGTCTAGAGTCTAGACTACATGTTTCCTTAATGTGCTCTCAGTCTGTAAAGATGTCATATTCAAAAGCATTTTGTGAGTATTGTTTGAGATGATTAGTGAAGTATCAGTATTGAAAAAATTACAGTAAAAAGTATCAGTATGAAAAAGTCTGGTGTCGACCATCATTAAATTTTAGCTTGTGAAGACAGTTCTGCACTACGTGTTCAATACAGTTACAAAGCTTGGTAAAAGTTATTTACCAGAGTAAACAACAACAACACCACAAAGTTACTGGGAAATGTAATTAAGCTACAAACTAAACAATTTATGAATGATTATGGCCCATCGACAGCTGTGGAGTTTTGAATCCCATCTGCCATTAAAATCAGTGGTTTCATCTCATGCAGAGGCAAAATGGCCGACAACAGTGATCTAGTCTGGGACGCCACACAACTTTGTGACAGAGAGTCTAGCAGGTTTGGTTTTTCCTCTGCCTCCTACAACTTGTTCTTTCAAGTCACAGACAGTGACCAATGGGAGCACAGGAAGCCTTACATGTGCTTCAAACACAGATTCAAACAAACTGTGGTTGGTGTCTCCAGAGCTACGAGACAAAGGAAAGGTTTGCAAAGCCCTGAAGAACATCCATGCTCTCGTGATGTGTTTTAAAGGAGAAATGTCGGAGAAATAAAGCAGGTTTAACACAGTAAGTGACTGCTTTCATTTGTCATCAGACATATCATTCAATACAACATCTGGAGATAAACAAAGTACTCTAAATACAGTGTGTTCTGTGCAGTCCTCATGGTTGCCCCTCCTCCTTCCACTGTCATGATGTTGGTGGTGTAGTCTGTCATGCTCGTTGCGCAAGTCATAGCATGATTTTATGGCTCTGTGGTTGCCTAGTCTTACATGCAGACTGTCATTATCGATGAAAAAACAGTGTAGTCTTACATCCACAGTGATGCTGCAGAATGAGAGGAACATTTTCCAATCTCCTTCTGGGTGGTGGACAATTGATCATCACATTCGCACGTAAAGAACAAAAGAAAGTTGGAAGAGTGTACTCAAGCGTCCGTCTTACCTCAGGAACACAAAAATGCAAATCCGTACACATATAGTACACAAGCGTACGTGTGTGAATCCTGCTGTCAGAGCGGAGTGTGTTGTCACCATGAGCTGAATCCGTTCACCCATGTCTGTGCACACAAAGAAGTGCCATTTGTTTTCAGGCAGGCATCGCAAACACTCCATCACCACAGAGAGACATCTCTCAGTGGACCCAGCCCACATGCTCTGCAACACAAGCAATCTGTTCAGAAAGACAAGGCTGTCTGAGCGTGTGCACGTGAGCATGCATGCCATCTGTGGTTTTACACCTATATGTCTAAAAAAAGGAAGTATATGTGCAACTCCATGGCAGATGGAGGCATTCTGGTGTACAAGGAAGAAGACTTTGTTCTGCAACTGAAACTGTAGCATTGTGGACAGAACTAATACAGCTACTCATTTTTTTAAAAACCTTTCTTAAATTAATCTTTGGATATAACCAAGGTGTGGAAAGAGTTTCAGGAGGGTGATATTTAATTTTAGGACCAAACAAGTTTTTAAAGCTGCACCAGCATCTCAATCCTCACTAAGCCACCAGACTCCATAAAAAGGAACAGTAATTTTTCTTTTGATGTAATAATTACAAAGCTTAATAAAACTTACACTAAATATATTTACAGGTCACTTTATTAGGCACCCCCCGCTAAACTGCTTGTTAACACAAAGAGCCAATAATTAACTAATTAATCAATTAATAATTACTTGGCAGCAACTCAGTGCTTTTAGGTTTGTAGAATGGTCAGGACGACCTAATGAAGTTGACACAGAGCAGCAGAGTAAATAAGAAAGGGGATTAAAGTGACTTTGAATGTGGCTTGAGGCTCCCAGAGTATTTAGAACTTGCTGATCTACTGGCTTTTACTTGCACAACCCTCTAAAGTTTACAGAGAATGGTCGAAAAAAGAGAAAATAACCAGCAAGAGGCACTTCACTCAGCAAAAATGACTTGTTGATGTCAGAGGTCAGAGGAGAAATGTCCAGAGTTTTACCTCAATAAAGGCCAAGAAGGGCATGTACTCACTGGCCACTTTATTGGGTACACTTGCTCACCTGCTCATCAGTGCAAATAGCTACTCAGCTCATTATTACACAGTAACAACTCAGTGTATAAAGACGTGGTCAAAGGAGAGTGGACAGAGTAGTTCAGACGTTAAGAGGCAACAGTCTCTCAAACTAGAAAAGCACTCGGAGAGCGCAGACTTTTGCCAGCACCACAGTCCTCTCCCATATTGTGATTTTTACCATAAATATTAGTCCTACCTTTATTTCATGTAAATATTTAGATTCCCCGACCATGAAAAAATACCATTAGCAATTGGTTTCATAATGATATCTATATTTGTTCAGTAGTTAATCACGAAAATCACATTTTTCGTCATGGCGGATCCAGACGCTGATCCGGATCAACACCAAAATTGAATCACTTCTTCCTTTTCTCATGCTGAACATTTCCTGAAAATTTCATCAAAATCCATCTTTAACTTTTTGAGTTATTTTGTTCAAAGACAGACAGACAAATAGACTCCCCCGAAAACATAACTTCCTTGGCAGAGGTAATAATGGACGACACAGCATGTTGTATCCAGAAGCAGATGGGCTGCAACAGCAGGACACCACACGGGGTGCCACACTTGTTACATAAGAACAGGATATAAGAATACAGTTTGTGCTGACTTATCAATATTGGATGACGAAAGATTTTTTTTTTTCTTTCCTCCATTTTTTTATTGGGGTTTTGCAGTAATATACAATTGTATATCAACATTTGCAAAAAGTTTTTCTTAAAATAACCTTTTTCCTTTTAGAACAAACAACTGAAAAACCAGGGTGGTCAACTTAGTATTACTTCATACTCGAACAGCATATGAACAATCAAGAGAAAAGTAAAAATATAAAAAAATAAAAATAAGAGTAATAAACATACTAATAAAATGTTGGACTAAGACAAAGTTAAAAATTAAGAATAAATAAGGTTAAATTAAAAAAAATAATAAATTATAATAATAATAAATAATTAAAAGGGAAAAAAGGAAGAAAAAAAAAAGAAACAAAGGGAAACACACATCAGTCTATTAACAGTTAATTATCATGAATGTAGCGACAGACATCCCAAATCAGAATAGCCATATGACCCTCATCACCCAAATAACCCATCTGCCTCTCTGAGCTGTTTGAGTCATATCAGTCAGTGAGTGAAAGAGCCATCTTCTTAACAAACTGAAAAAAAGGGCTCCATAATTTCCCAAATTTACTGGGGCAACCAGTTAGATAAAGTCAGATTTTCTCCAGCTTAAGAAAATATAAGATTTATTTATTTTTTTTAAATATCCTGGTCGACTGAGAGTCAATTTCTGCTTCGACATTCAGATGGTATAGTCAGAATTTGTCATAAACAATATGATCCATCGTGCCTCATATCAATGGTTCAGGATGGTGTTAATGTTATGGTTTGGGGGATGTTTTCTTGTGCACCTTAGTCTCTTAGTTACAAGTGAGCACCCTTAAAATGCCACAGCTTATCAAAGTAATGATGCCTCACTAGTGTTAAATTTTGACAGCACTTTTTAATTTAGTTTTAGTCATAATTTATTCATCTAAGTTGTTTTACTTTGAGTTGATTAGTCAACCAAATCTACTGTAAATTTAGTCAAATGAATTGTTAAGTGTAAGGCATCTTTTTTATGTTGAATTTTATGACTTCAATATAAAATTTAATTGAATTTTGTTTAATTTTCACCTCAAAAGTAATGTTATACTCTTGGATAAAGCAAACATCTAATAACCCTTTTATTGAATGATGGTCAAGTTTGAACATTTATTAACAGAAACAAATGTAACTTTTGTGTGAAATTCAATCACTGCCATTTAGACTACCTAGGAAGAGCATCTCAGTTACAATACCAGAATTGACAACAAACAGTGAACCTGCTCGACATCAATGTATCAGTTCATAAAGAGAGCAGCTCTGATTGGATCGCTCCTATCCCACCACCGTGAAGATAAGACAGCTGTAATTGGATGTCCCTCTTAACTCATCCAACCTTTCCACACAACCAAAGTAGCTGTGATTGGATATATTCCTAACTTGTCTCTATTTTATACATGACCAATTTAGGTCTAATTGGATAAAGTCTCTGTCAAACATTTTCATTGAGTTTTTATATGTTAATTTAGTTTTTGTCCATGTACACTTGTATTTTTATTAGTTATAATCTAGTTTTTCATCAGGGGGAAAAAGGTTGTTGACGAAAACTATGATGAAAATAATTTATCAAAAAAATTAACACTGTGCCTTACCATGTTCATCCCTTAACCTGGAATGCTTCTCAAACTGGCTCTTGAACATGGAAATCACTGCACTGTACTCCAGTGACCTCTACAATTGTGAGATGACATCCCTTTGGGAGGTGGTGGACAGGGAGACAAAGGGTGTTTTCACACCAACCACATTTAGTGCACACCAAAGAAGTTTTGGCCCAGGGTTTGGTACATTAGTGTCAATGTGAATGCAACCACCACACTTTGGTGCACACCAAATCAGCTGGTCTGAGACCTCCATGAAGGGGTGGTCTCGATCCGCTCCATCTCCCTACATTTGGTGCGGTTTCACTGGTGTGAAACAAAGTGGTCCGAACCGATCTATTTTTGATGCATTACCTCCTGTTAATCCCGCAGTTGAATCTTTTGCTTACTCAATTTGTCAATTTGTTTATTCTGGTAGAGGATTACGATGATTTACGAGGGTCCAGAAGGTCGCTGATGCCGTCTCAAACACGATAAAAAACCACATTTGAAGGAAAATGTAGAAGAGAGCGAAACGTAAACATTGGTTGTCTGGTGTAGGAAATGGTTACCATGGTAGCCTCTTCTTCGTTCTCCTTCGTAGCAGGTTTGGTAACCAGTTACGTGCATATCGCCCCCTGCTGTTACAAACTGAGTAAATACACAGGTGGGTCTGGGCATGGTTCGATATTGCCAGTGTGAATGCAAGCCAGGGGGGGTGAACCCATGGCGAACCGCACCACAGCATGGTTCGAAACAAGTGGACCTAATGTGAAAACGCCCTAACATTATGGATGAGCAGTGGAAAAATCTGCAGCAACATCATGATAATATCTTGTCAATTTAATCAAATCTTTGAGATTTTTATTGAATCAGAATCTTATTGAAGCTCTTCTACAAAGACTGAAGGCAGTTCTGAAGGCAAAAGGAGGTCCAAACCTGTTCGAACAACGTGTATCTAATAAAACTGATTCAGCAAAATAGTTTAAAAACAATCTTGATAGCTAAGTAGAGGTGGACTTTCTACTTTTCGAGTCATGCCGCTTCAGCCCTCACTGCATTTATTTCATGCGCTGACCCTGCATTATTATACTAAGATTTTGCCATTTCAAATGTAATCTTAAGGAAATGGGCAAATGCACTTTGCACACCAGAAGGCAAGAGAAAAACAATAACTCCAGAGGGTTAAAGGATGGAGATGTGAAATGCTCATAAAGCAAACTGCAGAGTACACAGAAGCTGTTACTAACTTGGAACAATGGCGATCAGGAGGTGGATGTTCACAAGCACACTAGAGAGTAAGAATCCCCAACAACAGGCTGTGTGTCCTCTTTTCTGCTCCACTCTTTTTTCCTTTACCAACAACAAAAATGAAGTAACTTGAATTATACAACACCTGTTTTTTTGTATAGAAAATTGCTTAAAGTGCTTTGCCATTGAGGACAAAACACAGCAACACAAACACAAGCTGGAAACAAAACAGCAGGGAAAAGGATATAAAACAAACCCAAAAGAAGCAGCAGTTTGGTCTGGATTTCTTGAACACGTTTATGTAGTTTAATATGAAAATGTCCATAAAGTCACAAAGTTCATCACTTTTTATTTAGAGCTTCAGATATCACAGATTAGCGTGACACATGTATCTGCAAATGTTTTAAGGTGTGTTTCATTGGAAAAGTTTGGGTTTTTGAAGTGTAGTTGTGTGAGGTTTATAGCATTAGCCACAGTGTCACAGCTCAGTTCCCTCCCTGTTAAAAAATCTTAGGACAGATGCAAATAGTATACATTGCTGTACATGTGCCAGACTAAAATTAAAAGAATTGTGGGAGAAAACAAGCCCTAAACACAGAGTGGGGTCATCACACGCTACAAACAGTTTGTTTATATCAACTTAACTTCCCAAAATCAAGCTTTGATACGCCGCTAATTTCAGGCTTTATTATAGCTGTTAATATTAAGCCATGGCCATAATAATCCATTTTAATACTAATTACTAAAAACAATAATAACTCACCACAAAGGCTTGTATACTTAATGTATTTCTGACAAGTTCCTTTTACAATCTTCATAACATATCCAACAGCTACTTTCAGCTCTTTTGCTTCTGTGTTTGTTTAATTTCCCCTGCTTTCATTTGTTTGTCTGCTTATCTGTTTGTTTGTTAGTAAGATTACGCCAAAACTACACTGTAAAAATGAAAACTTAAAATTGTTGGCCTGACAATGTTTTTTAAGTCAGGCAAACATTAAATGTTTTGTTGTGTTGCAAACAACATAAAATCAGTTATCTCAACTACCTTTTATAAGTTTGTTGAGTAAAGTTGGTCTCATATAAAAACTTAGGTTGGCAGAACTTAAAATTTTAGGTTTGAGGCTATGACTAAATTCTTTGAGTTGGCTTTCAGAAAGAACGGGGTTTCCAACTCAAATCTGCAGGGGTCTTTCTGCACTTTCAAGTTCCCACATGTTCTGCCATTTTTCCTGTGCACTTGTCCTGGATGGATGTTATCTCCATAAAGGTGAGTATTTTATTTGAGTATTAATCAAAGTCTAGCTTAGCAGTTGATTTTGACTTGATGCAGATTAATGTTACTTTAATTTTTGTCAGTTAGCTTAAAACAGCATGGTCATTACAGATATGTTAGCCACCTTGAACATTAGCTAGCTACCATGCTAGTGGTCGACTGTGCTGTGACGAGGTGCTGCTTCACCAAACCACTGACCCGGGTGAGGAGGTGTTTTTCATGTGTATTTAGTACAGTTTCTTTTCTGTGAAAGCATGAATTATAATGTTTCAAACTTTGAAATCAAAACTCCCTGTTGAAAGGTTGCTAGAAAAAAGGTTGATGTTGTCTTGGCAAATAATAGATTGTGTGCCTGAACAGATGTAAATCGGTTTAATTTTAGAAGGGAATGGCTATAAACAAAACATTGCTCACAATTGCTGCAATGAGATGTGTATGCTATAACGTTAAACATCAAATTCATGGATAGACAGCTCCACAGACTGACATATTGGCCTATGGCACAGTACAGATTAGCAGTGATACTAAGAGGACCCTTTCTCCTGCACAGATGCACTGCTGAGGTTCACCAGGCCACTTGAGAGGCAAAGTTTGACTGCAGCACCTGGCTCCTTTTGTTTGCAATACGATGGTAAGTTCCTACCCAAAACTGTTTCTTAAAGTTCTAAATACAAAGTAGTAAATAATTAAGACACAATCATGTTAGCTGTGAACCAAGAGCCCTGCAAGAATTTTTCCCTTCATGAAGAATGGTTCTTCTATTACTGAATACCTGTACATAATACAGTCAGTTCAATAGAAATCCCAGTACTACTCCTGAAGATAAATATGCCAGTAATGTCAGTCTGACATTAAACGCATTACTTTATTTCACGAAAAGAAAAGTATCAGAAAATGAAACACAACCTACTGTGCTACAGATTACCATATTTTCCAGTCTAAAAATTGGTATTTTTATCATAGTTTACCTGATCCTGCAACTTATAGTCAGGTGCGCCTTGTATATCAAAATATAAATAATTTGACTGAAAATGTCAAGTGGTCTTACCACAACAAAAGGATGAATATTAAATATTTTACATCTGGGGTGTATACAAGTGTACTTATAAATGCAGTAACTACATTTTAATTTACCACTTGAAAATACATTTTTAAGGATTATTTTTAAATTTAATTATATGCATTTTAGCAATAAAGACCAGGACCAATACTGAAAATGACTTAGCTTTTTCGAAATAATGTTTGACAAATTATACATAAACTGTTAAAAAAAAGTGTTTTAGTACATTCCAAAAGATGATTATATCTTATTCTCCTTGAATTTTCCTGTAAAATGTAACATTTTCAATTACAAAAAAAAAACGAGTTACAAAACTGACAAAACAATCCCACCATCTTACTATGTTACTTTTCAAGAAAAAGTGGCACAAAAATTCAAACATGAGAGTCAGCAAGTATAATTGAACTTGTGCATTTTATTATTTTCATTGAGGAAAAAAATGCCAACAACTAAAATTGGGTGTTTTCTATTAACTAATTTTAGAATTTTTATATGGACCCTGCCATGTTGACCTACTTTTTTGTTTTTGCTTGACAATGTCATCTATTGGGGGATATGAGGATCTATTATTTTGTAATAATCATGAAACACTAGAAAGTTAATACATGTTATTTTACAGATATAAATTCTTTTTTTGCCTAATAATGAACATGTTTTTGAAATTTCATATGTTTTTGAAGCTGTTGTTCATTTTCATCTTTGTCAATGTCCATCCACTACTGCTACACTTGATGTATTATTTATGTATTTATTTATAATATATATTTAAAAGTTGTTAGTGAATGGAATAAAAATATTTATTAATTATATATATTTTATTGTATATATATTATATAGTCCACAAATTCTCCAAAGTTACCATAATATTCAGAACGTTTTATTCATTGTTAAACAAGTCAAATGTATAACTTTGCCAAAATAACAGATATTGTATTTTATTGATACTTTCAAAAAATTTTTTAGCAAGTTTTAGAATTTGGTGCCAAGTTTTTTTGGTTACAACACTTTGACATTTTTGCCATTGTCCCCTAAAAGCCCCACAAAATTGATCAAATGCAGAAATTTCAGACTGACTCTTCAAATAAGAGAATGTATTCAAGTTATTTGTTCATTCATTTAAAAATTTTCTCTGATGTTAGCTGTTAGCTGCTAACAGCTACCAGCTGAACAACAACTGTTCTCAGGCTCTGTTGTTCAGTTGGAGCGTGAGCATTTTTTCCTAATTTTATCTTTATTCCTATTCTGGGGTTGCTTTTAAAGATTGGCCCCTTTTGTGATGTATATTTCTGGTTTAAACTAATGCAATCTTTTTTGTGTGTGTGGGGGGGGGGTTAGTGACAGGACGATCACCTCCAAGATGACCACTCCCTCATTAAAGAAACTGAAGTAAAGGTGATGGACTGGCCGAGCATGTCTCCAGATCTGAACCCTACTGAGCATCTGTGGGACGTCCTCAGAAGGAAGGTGGAGGAACACGAAGTCTCTAACATCCACCAGCTCTGCGATGTGGTCATGGAGGTGGGAAAGGACTCCAATGGTAAAATGTGAAGCTCTGGTGAGCTCTAAGCCCAAGAGAGTTGAGGCAGTGCTTAAAAATAATGATGGACACAAAAATAACGCTTTGGGGTGTGCTGACTTTTGTTGACAGCAGTTTTAGACATTATTGTCTGTGTGTTATTTCAAGGTGGCAGTAAATTGACACTGTTGTACAAGCTGGACACTCACTGTTGTATCAAAGTGTCATTTCCTTAATGTTTTTCCATGAAAAGATGTAATAAAATATTAGCAGAAATGTGAGAGGTGTACTCACTTTTGTGAGATACTGTTTTTGGAAATTCCACTTACTTCACATAAACTGAGACTCTGCGTCATAAAGAAAAGTGTTAACAATTATACATTTAAGGTGAATAACATTAAAACTGACTTGGTTTGGTTAGTTATGTGTGTGACAGAAAAGTGGATGGAATTAGTCTTGTTATGTAGGACTCAAAACCTGAAGTCATAATACATATAAAGGAACATTTTCTGATTGAAAAATGTTTGCACATCTTTATTTCAGAATTTGTGGTTTGCAAAACTTGAAATCTGAAGTTGTTATACATATGAAAGGTACATTTTATGAACAAAAACTAACAAGTTGGCAGAGCTTTAATTCAACTGAATTATTTTTGTGTGCAACTCAAAAAATTAAGTTACAACAACTTTAATGATAAGTTATCTCAACAAAAACTTATTTGTTTGATCAAACTTAAGATTTTTAGTTGGACCTCAAAACTCAAAAATTCTGTGGAGACTGTTGCCTTGAAATTTTGAGTTGGCACAACTTTTTTGTTTTTACAGTGTACAGGAAGGCTATCGCAGAAATTTTCTGGAGATATTGGGAATGGCCCAACTTAAAAAATGATTGGATTTTGGTGTTGATCACGATAACTGCAATTAGCGAACAAACATTTTTGCTCAATAACTGTCTTAGTAATAATGATATCAACATGTTTCTGAGTGCTAAGTGTGGGTTTTCAGGGTCGAGGAATCATATTTTGATGGTAACTTTTCATGTAACTATTGCTTATAGATGTAACTGCAATATGTGAGTTTGCGCTGTCTGAGTGCTTTCTAGTTTTATCTGTAAAGACCAAATAATAAAAAAAAATCATTAAATGGATGAGGGTCCTCGTGCACTCACAACAGGGAAATAATGACCTTTGCCAAGAAGAATCTGCCGTTGATGAGAGTGTAGCTCTCAATTAATAAATCAAACTCATTTGTGTAGCACTTTAAAAACAAAATAGTGCAACACAATATACACAAATACATGAGTGCAGGGAGTTATAAAAGAAAAAAAAATACAAATACCTCTTCCTACCAACCAAATTCAACACACACATGCACACCAAAGGAGACTGACAACAGGCACAGACGGCTGAGGAAATGAGCCGATAAAAAGAAATTTACTTTGAATGAGCTGTGGAATGAAATGTTTGGAGCTGAGGGTGCTTTCACATCTCTAGTCTGCCTCTTTGGTCCAGACTAACAAGCAATTTGTTACAATTTTTCATAATAAGCTCAGGTTTAGTCCATGTTCTCAATGGAGCACTAACCAACAGGCTAAACTGGAAAAAAACATCCTCCTTTATTGATCAAAATTTCTTGATTTACAAATGGCTCCTTCCAAGGCTATAGTCTCATTAATGAATATTTAATGAACAACTGTATTGTCTATTGGAAAAGACCCTATACTAGTTTATGAGCAGCCTGTTTGAAACCCATATCCAGTGAATTATTTCTGTCATCCAAACTATTGTTCCTAATTTGGGACCTTCTCTGTGTTCTTCGCTATTTTTCTTTTGTCAGTCTTCTCCAAACAAAACCATAAATCCATTCAGTTTTTATTTATTGTCATCCATCATCTAATTTCACACCAGCTGTGTTGGGTGAGGACAAAGCTTAATGTTTATTATATCAAAATATGATCAAATGATCATTTCAAAACTGCATTATTCAAAACTGCACTCTTTTTAGTGATAGTTTAAAAAGTGGAGCTTGCACCAGCCAAATCTAAACACACACATTCATTCAGCAAATGTTAACATGGAGCTGCCTGTGGGGCTAAATACACTTAACCTTGATACACCTGTTCATTCAGGAAATATAAAAACTGAGCGCTCCATGGTGCTGGAATCACTGAACCTAAACATACTGGTTAATACCTTCATAAACCACCAGATTTTTATCCCTAATCGTACTTTTACTGTTAACAATCACAAGAAGCTTTTAACAAAACAGATCAATGTTTATGGAATGCTTGATGTTCGTTTGTAATACTACTCTTACAGACAGCAGTCTGATGGTGGGTTTAATCCCAGAAGGATATTAACCTCCTACGGTCAGTTTGGACTGAGGTTGGTCTGCTTTTCTCTGCAATCAACCCACATTAGAGTGCCAGTAAAAGCAGCGCGAGACAGGATATTTGGTGGTCTTGGAGTTGTTCCTTAATGTGCAGTAGAGTTCAATTTCTCAGCTTTCCCATTAGAGCAAAAAACAAAAACATGGAAAGCAAAATGTTACCATCAAAGCTGTAGAAGTGGCTGCTTCAAAATCCTGCAACTGCCTTTGTTCCCCTTTTTTATTTATCTCAATTTATTTAAAAAAGGTAGAACAAATAACAGCAAAAATTCACCAAGTCAAAATAATATATATGCACACAAGACAACTGTATACCCATCAAATAAAATACATCCGTGAGAACATGTATATATTAGGGATGGAAATCTCCATCCCCAGGACGATACGATATGCATCTCGATATGTAGGCTACGGTACGATGCACTAACCATTCACATGAAGCATCTACCAATTCAGGATGATATGATTTATCTTCCTACCACGATGCAATCAGGATGCAATCACGATGCAATAACGATGCAAATCTGTGCAAATTCAACTCAACTTTATTGTTCCTTCAAGACCACTTCAGACCACTTACAGTAGGCTACTTAAGCAGTCAGGAGGTGTGTTTGTCAACATAAAAAAGTAGGCCTATTTCACAAACAGGGACATAGGCCTAACAGTAGTGGAGCTCAGCCTTCAAAGCTGTCATTAACAATTTAGACTAAACATATAAACAGCACTTTGAAAAAAACAGCACTTTCAGCACACTGAAAATAATAATTTTAAATAAAAAAATATATATATATAATAACATGAAATCGGATTTTACCGATGCAAAGCTTTTACAAAGCGATGCATTGTGGTTTCAGCCCAGTTTCTAATCCGATGCACACCACTCCAACCGATGCAATCTACCATAGACCCTCGCAACGATGCACTGATTGCGCATCGGATAAAATGCCCATCCCTAGTATACATATGCACGCTGACTAAAAAAAAACCTGTTTGAGAAGGGACAGAATGAAGCAAAGAGCATATCTAGTCCTGTCTCTTCCTTATAAATCAAATCCAAGACTGAATTAACATCATAGGCTCTAATTTCGTGGCGCAGCGCAGGGGGCGCAAGCCTGGCGCACCCCGCCCAGTGTTAATTTCGTGCGGTGCACCGCCGTGCGCTGCCAAATTGACAATTCGGTAGACCGTCTGCACAGAGATGGTTGTGACGGTGCACCAGGGGGAGGTGTTGGCAGATTCATGTTGGCGCAGTGACAATTTTGTGCCAAAAACAGTGCAGAAAGTGCGTTGAAAGCTCGCCAGCTCCAACATGGTCTATTCTCGGCGCAAGGTGAAGCGCAACCTCCGCAGCTGTAATTTGGTGACAGGCGCACATGTGAGCACACGTCAACAAAGCCTCAGAGGCAGGTTTCCAGAGTGTCAGGCACATTTTAATGCAATAAACAATCACAGCAATCACTATTTAATGTAACCATCTGAACCAGCATATACATTTGTATCTATATTAACTGTCCCGTCACATCTGATGTTGGATTATAGCCGTTTGTCATAATGGAAACTTAACCTGACGGCAGCTGGAAGTTTGATGCACATCTTACAAGTCAACAATAAACAGCCTTAACATCTGATACTGAGTAAATATCTGGCTTCTCTCATTTCATTAAATTCAAAGAAAAGAGGGAGAAAAAGATGAAGAAAAAGAGAAAATAAATGTATGTCACTCAGGATTTACCCGTGATTTCCCATATTTCTCTATTTTAGTCTTTATTTTTAACGTGATCTAAAAAGATGGAGTACATTATTGCAAGGTGGATGAGGGGGAGACACCGGGAGAGTATACAGCATATCACTAAAGGCTCTGCTATTTGACGATGACAAACCAGGAATGCAGGTGGACCAAAAGTATTATGAATGGATAAGCCAGCTGCTGTGTAACTGTCTCTTAATTTTGTACTCCTATAATGACAAAGGAACAGATTACATCTGTCCCGGGAGCTGGCCCACACAGTGACGCGCTTCGTAGCCTCAGATGCGCGCCCCGATGGCCAGTCTGTTCTCCCAGCTGCTGAAGTGACAGCAGCTCTGACCGTCTCCGCTGGAGATCATTCTCCCGCGGAGAAGGTCAGAGCAGCGGGGATCATTCAGACCAATCAGATGCTGTATTTTGCCCGCAGCGCATTTAAAGGCGAGGAGGCGCTCATTTGATTGGTGAGACAGTGCTTGGCTGTGTCAAACCCACTCACGGATTTTCTCTTCCTACTCTGGCATTTGCGCCGAGTGGCAGAGACATGGGCGTGGATGTGCTCCTCTGCGCCCCTCTGCGCCTTGAGTGCGCCTCTCTTGGCACTGCAGGAAACTTGCAAAGTGCGCCAGTCACACCCTGTGCGCACGGCGAAGGCTGGCGCAGGCAGGTGCGCCTGCGCTCGCGCCTGGTCTACGAAATTAGAGCCCCATAAGTTATTATTAGCTGCCAGTATTCATGCAATTATATAAATACCAAGGTAACAGCCTCATTTTACAAAGTAAATCTTCATAAAATAAGGTCAAGAAATTGAGCACATCTTACTATGTATCTTGTCTGACCCAAGATTGTGATCACAACTCCATTTTATTATTTTCTCTTCAAATACTGCAGAAGTTTTGTTGACGTACATGAGCCATCAGATGTGCGATTTTGTTTAAAAAAGATCTTTCTTTATGCCCTCTGTCATCTCTTCTCACAACAATCTTTCACTTTTGATGGAAACAAATATAAACACATAAGTTTATCAGTGTTTACTGAGTTTTATAAAGAGGGGAGTGTTAGATCAACTAAACATGAGGAAAGGGATGACTAGCATATGACTACAAAACAGTGAGAAGCTTCTTGAGGAGAAGCAGGTACAGGTGATAATGAGTGATGCATGTCTGCAGAAAAAGGATAGATTAGTGTTAATTATTGTTGCCTTGTAAACACATTATATCACAATAAACCGAAGGAAGTTTATGTTGCATCTAAGAAATGTTTCAACTACATACGGTCATGAATGACTGCTGTTATGTAGAGCTTTTATAGACAGGGAACAAACACACTCATAAAGCAATGTGACAAATGACAGAAGCACACAGAAAAAGGGTGAGATGGAAAATGTAAAATAAAATATGGTAAGTCACAAACCCACTGGCATGTTGTTACACCCCTCCATTAGAGAAACATTTGGCTACACAATTAATACATCAGTGAACATCTACAATTCTCATTTTCACCACATCTTGGGGTGCCTCACAGCCATTGATCTGTGCCGTGCTTCAGCAGAATTGCCCCCCTGTTGCGAGTGTCCCACAGGCCTGCGCTCATATTTTTCCCAGCTTGGATAGCACTTCAGCGCACTGATGTCACGCAGAAGACTATAAGACCCATTCTCGAAGCCAGGACAACATAAAGCAACACAGAGACTCCCAAAACTGAACCCTGTTGTATCATATCTTGGCTAATTTTTATCAAACACCGCCCTCCAACACTCTGCCAGTTCAGAACTGTAACTTGAAGAAGTAAAGGTTGTCACCTGAGCTGCTGCCTGTAGAGAAAAATAACAGAAAGATACTGATCTGTTTTTAAGTCAATAAAAATAATTGATTTGTTTCTAAAATATGAACCTTTACTGTTGTCATATCCATTGTTACCTATGGACAATGTTGTGGAGTAGTTAAACTTTTTTTTTTTCTCTTTTTTTTGACTGCTACTTTTTTGCACATTAACAATAATCCTCATCCACATGCAGATCAGCTGATGTCGTAACTTAATATTGTGAGACACACAGCTCCATACTGACTGGATCTGCAAATCAATGAAAGTAGGCAGATCCTTGTTGCAAAGCTCCAATCTACAAGGAGAGTGAGCAGCCCAAAGCAGCACGGACCAATCAGAGTCCTTTGGCGCAAGAAGAGTTAAGAGCTACCAGTGCAATGACAGCAGGAAGTGACCACTCATATAGATATTAGGCCAGATGCTAAAAGCTGAGGCAGCAGTTCTATCAGATATGAACAACATTTCTTTATTAAATGAAAAATAGATAACACTGAAAAACACTGAAAGCATTTCTCAAAAGAAATGATATTTAAGCTTCATTCCCAACATGTTTGGGCAATAGTTTGTTCTGCGTAGTGGCTTACATTTTGTATCTTTTTTTTTTTTTTTTTTTTTTTTATGTATTTTTGGGCATTTTTGTGCCTTTATTGATAGGAGAGAGACAGTGGATAGGCTTGTGAAAGGGGGTGAGAGAGTAGGGGAAGACACTCTGCAAACTGGTCCCAGGTGGGATTTGAACCCGGACCGGCAGAAGCAAGTACATGGGATGCCTGGTTGCTAACCACTCTGCCAAACCAGCACCCCTACATTTTGTATCTTACACAGTGGCAGTAGAGCCTTCCTCCTACATCTTTGATTGGCAAATAACGAATGTGACTGATGGAACAAATGTTCAATCACCTGCCAGATAAGCTGTTAAATAGTTCTGCCCGTTCCCAAAAGACTTTGGTCACAACATAGGCAAATGGAAAGTAATTTGTTGAAGAACATTTGAATAAGGTGTAGAAAACATTTTTTGTTTCCTGTTTATAGAAAAAGATCTGTTTTTTGACCAAAATAAAACATCCTTAGTTTTCTTGAGCAAAAAAGGGCAACATGGCAAAAAAAGACAATCAAATAAAAGGATAAAAAATCAGCATCCTGAGTAGTTTAGCTGCTTATGGAACTGAATCATTTTAAAAAAGATATTAGTCAAGGTGTTTTTGCAGACGTTTGGTAGTATTTTTTCTTTTTCTTTTTTACTTTGAGAGCAGGATAAAAGTTCTGAAGCGATTTTGATTAATATTTGAAGAATGTTAGTGATGGCACAAGTGACAAAAATTTGTTATTAATCTATATTTGGATGCAGATCAAGCGATTTTGTAAATGATTTGATTTTTTGATAAGTGGGGCAGCTTTCCAAATTAAGGCAATTAACTGAATAATTTCTCACCAATTAAGACTTTATTTTCAGGGGCTGTTGGTGATGACACAGAAGAGAAGTGATTTGGTTTTGATGATTCAAATCCAAATGTGGATCCAGAAATTTTAATAGTTTCTTTCTCATGGTATTATTAATGTAGACACGGTTCAGTCACACAAGATCAAAAAGGCAATAATAAATAATCATAGGTCCACTGATGAGCTGTCACTGCAAGGAGTGGTCTTACCCATGGCTGTACTCTTGCTGTGCTAAAGCCCACCTTTTCCAAGCGCACTGGGGCCAGGGATGTGACCCACACCTAAGCACAGCATGGAGCCCCCACACTATGCAGATGATCCAGACTTAAAGGGGAAAATGTTAGAGCATGGCAAAAATGTCTAGTCTGGGGTCGACCTTATTCTTATATGTCCACTGTTTAAATTCCTTATTGTTAAATGGAAAACTGCATGATTTTGCTTTGGGGTTCTTATATGACAACATTTTCACAGTGTAACAGAAGGACCTAAATTTGACAATTTGAGGAAAGATGCACATTTCTGCCAAATTACAAGTCATGAGGATTATCAATAGAGAAGAAAACTTACATGACAATTATTCTCCCCCCCAAAAGAGGAACAATGGGAGCTGAAGGTTTGATGGGCTTAAAAAATAGACGAAAACAACTTGAAAGAAGGAATTAAAAAGGGAGCACAACAGCTCTAACAACATGGAGGTGTTGATCCACACAGCAGCTCCTTCTACACACTGAGCTCACACATGAAGCCTTGGAGCCACTCTAAGCTCCACTTAGATCATCTGCTGTCTTCTATTCTCCACCTGCCAAGTGGATGACAGCTCTCAGCGGACCCACTTTAACAAGCAGGGCCTCGGGGCCCGCAGGGAGAAAATAAGGGATTCCAGCAGATTGCCGGCGGACCCCAGGGAAACAACAGCAGCCTCCCGTTTTTTTTTTCATCCCTACAGTACCCAGCAGCCGCAGTCTGTAACTCTATCTGGACCGTGACATTCCAGCAAAGTTACAAGAGGAGATAAGTCTCAGGTCCAGTGGGAGAGCGGAGAAGATTGGAGGGAGCTGTGATTAAGTTTGAGCTTCTTTATCACCTTGGGAAAGGTTGAGCACAAGAAAAAATAAATGAGACACACAGACTTACGCAAACACACTCTGAGTGAAGTAAGAGGAATTCAGTTTCCCCAGGAGTAATCAATTAATTGTGGGAAAGTTGCCAGCAATTACCGATCAAAGGAAGAGCTGAATCACACTCCTTAAGCTTTGAAGAAGTTTAATAAGTCACCTACATGCCTAACAGTCTTGCCTGTTTATCGCCGCAGTTTAAGCTTTAATGGGACACTCAGATTATCACCTCCCTCCCTCGGCTCCCAGGAGAAACAAGTAAATATGGAGGAAAGGGGAAGAGGAAAAATGGCACTGCAGGATGGTCACATTAAGACGCTTGACTGCGGTGATAATTACTGTTTCACTACTGCAGAGATCAGCGGAGTCATAGGCAGGAAAGTTCTCCAGGGACTTTTGGGTTTTATCACCACCTTCATTAGGCTGAGAGTTTGTTTTTAACTCTGCTCTGTCAAGGTCTGATCTCCTGCCAAGAGCTAAAAGAACACATGATGAATAAAAATCTGGTGGTTCTCAAGCAGCTTGATCAAATAGGAAAATTAAGGACAGGTACAGGAGGGAGATAATGAGTGGAAGATAATTGTGCACTTTAAGAAACTAATCTGAATGTTGAGAAAAGTCAAATGTCTAGAATGATATTCGAGCACTATGTCAATGACAATGACAAATGTTCCTTAAACACTGGAATCTAAAACCTTTGAAAATGAAGTCCAGAAAGATTCAAGGGAAAAGTTGAAAATTTTTGCAAAAAGCAACAATATGAAAAATGTTTTATATAGTTTCAAGAACAGAGGCAGTATGTCAAGAAAAAGAAGAATCAGGAAGCAGTACAGATGAAACTAAGCAAAATACAGGTTCAGGAATAGAAGTAAACAGTCAACAAGAAAAGTCAAAATGTTTAGGTCAGCTGAAAAAGCCTGAAAATTGTTGGGGTAAGAGAGGCTGCAATGTCAAAAGTCAAGGCACTGGACTGTGTTCGGATTTGGGAGGTTCTTAAAACTGAACACAGTCAAGTTGCCTCGATTTCAAATCTTGGATGAATGAGAATCCATAGACACGTAATATCAAAAGTCAAAATATTGTTAACAAAGCTAGCAAAGTTATCTAAAAAAAAAAGACTAAATGTAAAACTAAATGTCCACATGACGAGTTGAAATGGCAAAAGTAAATGTTTTATAACAAAGGTTGAGACGTTAATGACGCTATGATACAACTGCCAGGCATGAAGCAGACTGCTGTGTGTCTTCGTTTTCCTGCCTGCACATCCCCCCCCCCCCCCCCCCTCCCTTCTTGTTGTTTCTCCAGATAGGTAGCAGATTGAGCCACACATGAGAGGCTCTTCTGTTGCTGATTGAGAGGCCAAGCAGTTTCCTGCAGCTCTTCCTCTTTCCTCCTGATGCTGAGCCTGGCTGTTGTGTGCTCCTGTTGATGTGTGTGCTTAAAGTATGTGGTGGTGGGAGGTGAAGGCAAATTGTTGAGTTGGGGTACCCTTTACATTCAGCATGCAGTCAGACTTTTGTTTAGAAACCCTATTTTATCTGGTTTGTGCCACCCCCTGTATCAATATTGATTTAAGCTTATTTATTAGTTTAACCCTCAGGCTTTTTTTTATTGTTTTGAGTTTAGGATTGAATTAAAATAGACTGAGTTTCATTGTACTTTTAGTTTTACTTTGCACAACCTCTGCTCCCCCACATTGTGAGAACCTTTGTTGTTTGTGTTAAAAACAAAAATGATTCACTTTCACTCTGACTCCTGTCAATTTATTCTGGTTGTTGTGTTATCCTTCTTGTTTTACAAAAGGGATGTAAAAACAACTGAAAAGGCAACAATGTCCAGGGGAGTCAAAACGATCAGAAGCTAAAAACTGAATATCAATTTCAACAGTTTAAATACATTTCCAAAAGAGAGTCAGAATGTTACAAAAAGGTGAAGAAAACAAATCAAGGATAAAGCAGAGTATTCAAAAAAATACAGAAATTGGACTGTATTATTGTGGGGAAAAATTTAAAGTTAAAGAAATTAGGGAAAAAATGTAAAAAAAAAAAAAAAAAAAAAAAAAAAAAGGTCTAGAAGTGTAAATACCTAAATGTTTGGAAAAGGTCCAAAAATCATTAAATGTGCCAATGTTAAACCAGAAAGTCAAAATACCACAAGTGCACTTTCTGATATACATCTAGAATGTTGATTAAAACAAAATCAGAAATGTCAAGAAGAGTTCTGACATTGCTGATTTATGAATATGTTTAACTTGTGTTTTGGACCCTGAAGGAGAAAAAAAAGGCAGTGCTCTTTACTAAAGAGGCATATGTAAACTAAAAAATAGGGATGGGAATTATTGGGATTTTGTTAATATCTGATATGCTAATATTCCTGAACTCATGATAAAAAATTATAAAGTTTAAGCAGTCAGCACTGCTTCCATTTCTTGGGTGAGCTCAAAATATACAGCACTGAAATGGTCAAAACATTAAAAAAGTAAAATGCCAAAAATTTTCTATGGTGAGAATGTTAGCTCTAACTTTTTTCTAAACATGTCCTCTTTTCTTACACTGCACAATAAATACATTTGAAAACATATTTTTCCATGTTCTACCTGATCCTGATATTTCTCTACACTCAAAAGAGAAAGAAAGAGTCAGAGAAAATAACGCCACCCCCTCCAGCTGACCTTGTCCTTCACCCTCAGGGCTGAATGTGCCTTAACCCTCAGGTGATGCCACATTTTCCCCTCTTTCACCTCCGCCATTCTCTGGCTAATTATGGATGTCACAGACAGATCATCTGCACGCCGGAGAGCGAGGGGCCGACGTTACAGAGACTCAGAGATGGGACATGTGTTCGCTGTACTGCGGGCGTCACAGTCAAGCGATACCAAGCAGAAGACACGTATCCCACCGATCATTTCTGACAGCAAACGAGCACTGCAGATGTGCCTGTGAAATAAATTCTATTAGGACAAATGTCATGTCCCACAACATGAAAAATAACAGAGATGTGTCTTTGTGACAAGAACTGTGATGAGCTAACCTCATGTTAGATCTATTTAGTCTGTAAGAGAGAGGGGCCTGGCTCTGGACAGGCTAACAAAGAGAAGCTACTGACTCAATGTGAACTGTGATGTCTGTTATAGATCATAGTTTCTGCCATAACTACTCAGTTATGGCAGAAACATAATTCTGGAGTGGTTGACTACTTATATTAAGTCTTGGGGGGCCAATCAGGCAAGGATTTGATTTCAGTTGAATGAAAAAGGGACAGATTTTGTCTCAGAAGAGGATCAGATGCTGCTCTTTTTCCCTCCTCTTTGGAAACATTCAGATCTGAGAGGTTGGGGAAGCCATGCTAATTAGCTCTGTACTGATTGGCTGCTCAAACCATGACTGATGGGTATCTACTGATGGATATCTTATTTACGTACAGTTTATCTAATTTTATAATATTATTATTCAAAATTGTATTTTATTTACCTATTTATTAGTTTACAAAGTATGTTAATTTCTTTATTTAAATCTAATTTCTTATCAGGATGTTCTTATTGTCATTTTAGTCTTAGCTCCCTTGTTTCCTCATTTTTAATTCAGATAGCACTTCCTCAGTCCTCTAATTCTGTTTTCTTTTAGAATAATGAATTCCTCATGTCTTTGTATGTGTGTGTGTGTGTAACTGAGTGTGTGTGCTGTATGTGGATTGTGAGGGAGGTGGGGGATGTTTCATTGCATTCAATTTTCTACTTTTTATATATTTTAGTGTATTTACTTCTTCTTTTCTATGTGAAGCACTATGTGCTTAAAAGTGTTGTATGACAAGTGCTATATAAATAGAGTCTGATAGATTGATGATGAAGACATATCAAATCCTGCCTATTTACCAAGAACTATTTCTGTCCATAATTTGGAAAGTCATTTGCCATTTTATCATTTTAAATAGACACTTGAAAGAAGATCCCATAAACACACTAACCAATCAATTGTCAGTGCGAGAAAAAAGGATAAAGAAAAAAAAATGAAAAGATTGATTGGCTGGCAGTTTCCAGAATTTGATCTGAACTCATAATAATCTGCTTTTTAAAAAAAAAAATAAAGTGAAAACAAAACATCAGATTAATTTGGGAGCCTTACAGCAAAAAATCAGCATAAGAAGCAAGAAGACAAAAATATATTGAAATATTTTGAGGCTATCTTTGATCTGGTTTATTCCAGCTTTTCTTTTGTTTTGGAGCAGGTGCATATCTGCATGTGATTACATGAGCATCAGTGCACTCTGGATGTAGTTTAATTATAGGAGCAGAAGTTCATGTGCAGCAGAAGGGCTGTTTGGAGAATACTGTGACAGTAGATGTGTGCTGAGTTTGAGAAAGAGACCTTCATTCACAGTATTTAGCCATTGTGCCAAAATGGTCCACTGGAGAGGGGAGGCACAGTTTTTTTGGCTTTACCTAGTTGTGAATTCAAAGTCTTGCCTCAGTCTAGTAAGGGCAATGAATAAAATCCACAGAGGGAGCACAAGTTGTTACAAGTGAAGCTGCAGTGTGAAGAAAAAAAGCAAACAAAAGACAGAGAGAGAGCAGGGCTGGAAGGATGTGTGTCCCTGTGCCTGCTGCATTATAACAGCAGATGATAAACTGATTGATGATTGGGTTACAATTGATTTTCTTTAAGTAACAGATATTTTAAAGAAAACACAAAATCTGATGTTAAATTATCCAGTATTTTTGTATTTATTTTTGTCATGGGTAGTGTCATTTCGAAATGAAAGTAATGTGTAATCAATTGACAGACTGAATGTTTTCAGCTCTAATCCCCTGCACCATAACATGAATAACAGACAGTCAGCTTGTATTATATTATATAGCAAGATATAGGGCTCTAATTTCGTAGACCAGGCACAAGCGCAGGCGCACCTGCCCTGTGCCGGCCTTCGCCTCGCGGACAGGGTGTGACCAGCGCACTTTGCAAGTTTCCTGCAGTGCCAAGACAGGCGCACTCAAGGCGCATCCACACCTCCGTCCCTGCCCCCACGCGCAAATGCCAGAGAGGGAGTGGCGCAAGTGGGTTTAACACAGCCGATTGCTGTCTTCACCAATCAAATGACTGCCTCTCCTTGCCTTTGAATGCGCTGCGGCCGAGGCGCAGCGTCTGATTGGTCTGAATGATCCCCGCCATCGCGGAAACAGTGTGCTGGAAAGACCAGGTAGCAAAGACGGTCAGAGCCGCTGTCACTTCAGCAACTGGGAGAACGGACTGGCCATCGGGGCGTGCATCGGAGGCCACGAAGCATGTCACCGTATGGGCCAGCTCCCAGGACAGATGTAATCTGTTCCTTTGTCATTAATAGGAGTACAAAATTAAGAGACAGTTACACAGCAGCTGGCTTATCCATTCAGAATGCCTGTGATCCACCTGCACTCCTGGTTTGTCATCGCCAAATAGCAGAGCCTTTAGTGATATACTGTATACTCTCCCGGTGTCTCCGCCTCATCCTCCTTGCAATAATGTACTCCATCTTTTTAGATCACGTTAAAACTAAAGACTAAAATAGAGGAATATGGGAAATCACAGGTAAATCCTGAGTGGCATACATTTATTTTCTCTTTTTCCCCCCGTCTTTTTTCTCCCTCTTTTCTTTGAATTAAATGAAATGAGAGAAGCCAGATATTTACTCAGTATCAGATGTTAAGGCTGTTTATTGTTGACTTGTAAGATGTGCATCAAACTTCCAGCTGCCATCAGGTTAAGTTTCCATTATGACAAACGGCTTTAATCCGACATCAGATGTGACGGGACAGTTAATATAGATACAAATGTATATGCTGGCTCAGACGGTTACATTAAATAGTGATTGATGTGACTGCTTGTTGCATTAAAATGTGCCTGACACTCTGGAAACCTGCCTGAGGCTTTGTTGACGTGTGCGCACATGTGCGCTTGTCACCAAATTACAGCTGCGGAGGTTGCGCTTCGCCCTGCGCCGAGAATATACCAGGTTGGAGCTGGCGAGCTTTCAGCGCACCTTCTGCATAGTTTTTTTTGCACGAAATTTTCACTGCGCCAACCTGAATCTGTCGGCACCTCCCCCGGTGCGCCGTCGACTCCCCCTGGTGCGCCGTCACACCCATCTCTGCGCAGACGGTCTACCAAATTGTCAAATTGGCAGCGCACGCCGGTGTGCCAGACAAAATTAACACTGTGTGGGGTGCGCCAGGCTTGCGCCCCCTGCACTGCGCCACGAAATTAGGGCCCATAAACTTCACAGCTTTGCACTCCTTTATAATGAAAGCATGATGTTCTTTAATCCTGTCATGCTGCCAGATCCCACTGATGCAATGCCTGTGATCAGCCAAATCCATCTTTAACAACTGCTCAGCCTGAAGCACGGCCCAGCTGAGTCCTTTGGAGCAGGAAGAGGTGAGCAAAATAACAGCAGGAAGTGACTGCTTGTACAGAAATTAGATTTTGACAGCTTCAGTAGCAGTTTTATGAGATCTGGATCACATTTCTTTTTTGAAATGAAATACAAATAACACTGGAAGAGAAGATAAAATATATTTTCACTCCACTTCTGACATGATATGGCAAGAATCTGTTCAACAATGGGGCTTCCATTTTGTACTTTTCATCATGACAGTAGAGCCTGCCTTCTACATAGTTTGTTTGACACATAATGAATGTGATTGACAGGACAATCATCCAATTACCTGCTGCATATGCATTTAAAATGTTCTGTTTTCCAACGCTTTCTATTGACTGTTGCTCGGAAGGACTAGTGAAATATATGGAACTGACTGTCTCAGGCTTGTTTCTTTGAGTGTCATGAATGATTTTTCCATAGACTGTCTACCCCTTGACCTTGCAGAGCAGATGGACCTGCCTGATTCATTAAATCTTGCGGGACCATCTTGCTAACCTCTACTGCCAACGACTTCACCGGCTTAATGCGGCACAATCAGGGAAAGAGGTGGGAGCTGCAGGCAGTCATACAGTCAGCGGGAAGTGATGCATGTTGGAAAAAATGGCAGCTGCTGAAACAGTCCCTGTGAATGCAACACTAGCTGCTGTTTCAACAGAAATGGACTCTATTTGTCCTTTAAAAGAGGACCAAGGAATGTCACTTAAGCCTCCTTACGGACGTCATGTTTTTGCTCTTCTCCTGACCGGGGATCACTGCTGGGGAACTGGGAGAGATGTGCAAAGCTTTTCATGTAGTTGAACATCCCTTTCTTGACTCTGTCCTAATTTTGTTATATAATCATTGCTTAGCAAATGCATTCTTCTGCCACACACAAACACACTACATGACCTTGTACAGTCCACTCCTTGTTCCTTTCTGAGTGAATCCTGTCCAAAACTCACTGCACCTTCGAGACCAGCTCCAACCGGCACGGAGATGAGGAGCCTGAGCGAAGGCCACTCCACCTCACGACCCCCCCCATGTTACATACACACAGACAAGAGAGAAGACATTGTATTTGCTTGAGTTCAACATCTCAGACTGTTGACACTCTGTATTGTTGTACTCCTTCCTGTAACTAAATTTCCACTTGATTGCATCCAGCTGCTTCTCTTCATCTTTATTCTGAATTGTGTCAGGTGTTGGTATGAACATTGAAAGCGTTACTGAGCAATCTTAGGACTGTAAGGGGAAAAATCCTGACACATGGTTACTCAGTGATACCTGGCGAACTATGCTCTCCTCAGAAGTTTACTGGTAGATCCTGGTGGGGACTTTTGTTGAAGAGGTTTGTGCCACATATAAGTGGTAAATTATATATCTCTGTGGTATAATTTATAGTAAGATGAAAGTCTAAGGACTGGAATGTAGTTTAAGCTAACAGCTAACAACTGGGTCGAGCTACCACGTTGTACATACCCCTGATATAATTGGTCTGTGATGAGTGTGTCGAGCAGAACAATCATCCAATCACCAGCTGCAGTTTTCTTTTTTAAAGGTTCAGAATGGCTCTTTTCCAGATGGACTAGAAAGATATTTCTGTGGCAGATACATTGAACTGTCTGTCTGATATGTCAGGTTACCTGCTCTTTGTTCTGCTAAAGAAACACTTGGTAACAGCAACAGGTTCAGCACTAATGGCTTATTTTCATAAGGATGGGAATTAAAAACCTTTAGTCTTTCTGTTCATCAGTTCCCTTATCAGTTCCTCCAAATTTGTTCTGCAAAGCACTGTGATAGGTCACTGGCTGTTTAAAGTGTGCTACATGAATAAAGCTGGCAATAGAGGCAGTCTGTAGAAACTTTAATAAAGGAGTCAAAAAATCATGGCAGACAGGAGGCAGAAATGCCCAAAACTGTGTATTGACTTTTAACAAAAAGACATATACTGAGGTACAGATTTCCTACTGGTTAAAGGTGTAGTCAGCGATCTTCTAATCTTCTAATCTAATGCACTATTTGTCAAATTCACCGTATTTCTCCTCTCCATCCACAAGATGTTACCACTGACAGCATGTTGAAAAAAAAGTCTGGTTTCAATACACAGCTTTGACTCTGAATTTCAGCAGGTAAATACTGTGGCTCAGGCGCCACACATCCAGGAGCGATCATACTCATGCGCATATCAGACAGAGGGGGGAGTAGTAGGTTGCGTAGCGTGTGCAGTTAGCGTAAGAGAGAGTTACAATATGTCAGTAGCAATGGCTGAAAAACAGCCCAAAAGAAAATGGTCAGAGGGGTGAAAAGTGAAAAAGAAGGGCTATGATCATGAAAGAGCGAAGACCTGGGTCAACATTGGTGTTGCTTTCCGATGATGGAGGGAACTCCGCCAATTGAAAGACCTGAAAACAGACACGGATGTCGCCGTCTGTCTGCTGGATAGGTAAGCAACATTAGCTTGGTGGTGCTTCACATAACAGTAACAGCCGTCGGGCATTCATCTTATTGTCTAATCTGCCAGAATGTACTGTTGTGATGTTATCAATAATGGAAGTCGAGTTGTCTGACGAGTCAGGGTTACCTTAGCTACGTTGGTCAGCTACGCAGTTTCTACAGCCGTTTCCAAGACGATGCACGTCCATCAGCTTTCGGGGGTGGAGCCAGGGGTGAGGTATGAAGGGAGAGGCGGGTCTAAATTAGTTTATAAACAACCTCTTCACATGTTTTCTCCCACATCGCTGACTAAACCTTTAAGGTCACGCCCAAAGACGTTCGCCCTCAGGCATCCCGCTTCCTGCTTGAGGCCTGTTTACTGCATGTCATTCCTCCACTCTTGCTTTGTTTCCTACTCTATCCACTGTACTCTCTCCTCTCATTAAAAGCATAAAAAGATCCCCCAAAAAACTCTTGAAAAAGAAAGACAAATAATGTCCACCAAGAAGTACATGAAGAACCAGTAGCTCACAGAATTTTGGTACTAAACAGCTTGTACTACTTTAAGAATGTAATGTGTTTGACATTGTTGGCACTAAAAAAATTTGTGTAGGCCGACTTCACCCACAAAGAAAACCAATGGGAATCGATAAAGGAATTTTTAAGACTCAAACAAACAGAGTCATTAATGGCACTGGAATCCATAAGTCTCATTAATTCCCACCCCTCTTCCTAAGGCTGCTTATGCTTAGAGTGTCCTGCATCATCTTTAGATTTTTTTTTTTTTTACTCGTGTAGGTTTATCATCATCATTCTGCAAAACTCTTCTAAATGTTCATCAGCAGAAGGAACTGTTTTCTAGTCCTGTCACATTCTCTAATTATTTGTTAATAAAAAAAACATGGTGACTGAAACTGAGATTGAAATGTCAAAATTCGAAGTAGAGAAATAATGAGCATTTGTCAGTTAAACTGCAATTATTGAAAAAGTTTCCCCATAGTTCATCAAAGCATCGTCATTAAGCCTGGCACTTAGTAAGCATTTCTAGTCCTAAACCATCAGGAACTTTTAAACTGGCTTTATTCAGACAGATATGAGAATAGTGGAATCTTAATGTCAACACAAAGTTGGAGGCACACAGCTTACTTTATGCTGGAGTCAACAGACATTTTAGATTTTACACATAAGATGTGCCCTTTTCTCATATTAGGCAGCTCCACATGTAAATTTGGTGAGGAGGGCAGAGGTTGGGCTCTTTAATGAACTAAAAAGGATGTTGGCAGGAGTGAAGAGTGAACCCTGATCTTGATGTCACAGCTGGAGAGGAACCCCAGTGGCACAAAGTCAAAAAAATCACTGAGGAGAGGTCTAATTAGTCAGGGATGAAACACTTTTATAAGAATTTAAAGCAGCTTTGGAAAAGAAAAGGTTCATTCATTAACTGACAAAGGGGTTAATGCTCAACTGCTGCATTTATTAACACCAAGAGTAGAAGTCTATGGGTTTTTCTCTTATCTGTAATGGGCAATCAGTAGAGTTTTTAGGATATTGGATATATTTCCAAAAGAGAAATAGAATTAGACAATATTATGTCAAAAGAGATACTTAAAATAATGTTAGGTCTATTCCCTAGAAAATACATGTTTAAATAAAAGAAGAGAAATTTACAGTGATCTGACAGTAATGTGTTTACAGTAAGCTACTGTAAGCAACAATTTTGTAACACTTACATAAATACATTGCAGTTCATCATAATTTGCACTACGGAGCCAATTTTCAAATATTTCCTTTTCAAGGTACACAGAACTCAATTTTCATGCAAGTCAATGGGCAAAGGCCTGTTTTGCCCGTTTACTAGCAAAAAAAAACAAAAACAAAAAACTGTGCACTCTGCTGGGCTGCCCCTTTGTATGGATGGAAAACTTAAAAAAAAGTAGAATAATCAAAAAATATCACATTCACAAGCAAAGAATAAACACAGGGCCTTCACATTGACCTTTGATCTTTATTCCCCAAAATCTAGTCAAGTTATTTTTTAGCTAATCTGGATATTTGCACAAAGTTTAAAACAAACAAACAAAAAAGCATTCATGAAATATTACTCTCACAGGTAAGGACAATATACCTGGGTTATTTTCATGAATACTTTACAATATTAAATTTTTTTTTGTCATATTTTCCGTACCTTAGGTTATAAAATTCATTTATGTACATCACCTATGCCTAATTTCCAGGTTTTATGTGAATTCACCAGCCCTGAAATCCATTCAAAAACCATGATGAAGATTCATAACCACTGAGCTGAAAATATTCGCCATGTTTTACTGTCACATATCATCTGATAAAGTCGTTAACTTCTACCTGAAGTACTGAGGAAAGAAAAGGCCCATAATTGCTTAAATAGAGATTCACAGGGAGCTTGCCTTTTATCAGTGACCTCTGTGTTTTGTGATCAGGTCACATTTTCATCTCACACATTATGCAAATTACAAATTCCCTCTGGGTCACAAACTCAAATTACCTCTGCAATCATTCCAATGACCTGAGGTCTGCGGATAATAACAGACCACAGTGAACACGGCTTTACACCTAGAAACTATTGTAATGCTTTCTGTGGTGATCAACTGAAGGCTGCAGTGAAGAAAAAATGGTGAGCACTTAAGGTCCCTTTTATTAAACTTTATCCAGAGGCATATGTCTGCAGCATCAGGAGAACAGGGCAAGAACTGCTGGAAAAACCTCAAATCATTTTTATTCATATTCCTCTTCATTAACTTTGGCAGTAACCATAGGCTGTAAATGACAGTGGACTTAAACAAATGCTGTCCTTCTGTTTTTGGAAGAATCTACATAACCCAGCAATTGAGGATTCCTGTGTTAAAATCTCTCGTTTCCTCTTTTGTTCAAAAGCGGACCTTATTTTTGTGAGAAAAGGTGATTCTGAGAAAAGGCAAGGCAGTAGTGTGGGCTTGGCCAACTCTATTTTCCCCTCCCAGCCACATGCCTTCTAGCTGCCAGTCAGATCCCAGCCACAGGGCCCCCATGCCTAAATTCCACTGTAAATACACCCATTCTTTCATGAGATGGTGCTTCCCTCACAAAACCACATAGACCTCAACCTATTTATTACTGCAGCTACCATAACAGTGGAGACCTATAAATTTACACCACAAATCCACACAGACACAGCCTAAAGTTTCTAAGCAAGTGCAGAAAGAGGCTAAGGCTAAGAGTTTAATGACAGCTAGAAGCAGAAAGCCTGTTAACAATGTCAGCTCCTGAAGAGATGAGTATGTTGATGTTATGGCGACTGTTTTGCCGGAACATCTTTTCATTTAAGACAAAGCAAAGAACAGCACTGAAAGAGCTTCACATTGGAAAACACATTTTCACCCTATTTAGATAGGCTTTGGCCAGTGTCCCCATCTCACATTATGTAGACACTCAACTGCAGTGGCAACACATCATTTGTTGTGTCATCTGATATTCTTGTTTTTAATTTGGCAGGTACGTTTTTCCAATGAACTTCCTTTTTTATTGGTCTTTGTCCCTCCTAAACACTGCCATTGGGCCCAGATAAACAGGTAAAATATAAAATTGGTGTTAGGCCAAAACCTCTTATCTACATTTTATAGGATTCCTTTTTTCCCATAAAACAGTGCAATTGTTCACCATCTATGAGGGTGAATGGGATTTATGAATTTTAACCCAGTTTAATGCACAAAAAACAATTTCTTGTTGGGACAATCCAATGTTTGCCAATCGAGAAGTAGGCCTATATCATTTTTTGTCCATTTACCTGACAGCAATTTTGGAGATAAGAGGTTTGTGCCCGACAGTGACAATATCATGATGTTAAGAAAAACAGCCCATTTACTTAAATATATGTATTATGGCAGAAAAAGCTGCACGACTTAATGAGCACCTATTAGGTAGGTATAGCATTTATTTGTTCACCATCTTTTTGACAATCACCAAAAGTATCTGATGACTCTAAGCGAGTGTTTTCTAGCTTTCAGCAGAACCTCATCCTTGTGCTTGTCCTCGTTGGAATGGTTATATGGACTGCTAATGGCACAAACATGATAATGGGATGGTCAATTTTCAGTGTGTATCAATGTGTCTACATACTCAGGTGTGGCAAAAATAAAAAGATGAGTGCTGTTACACACTTTTGTTGAAAATAAGCCTTTTTCAGTTTCTGTCTCCTTCAACCTCCTCCTCTTTGTCATGATACTGCTAGTTCTATTTTTTTTGGTATGCTTTTTCCTTGTATTTCTTGTTTAGGACTACAGCTCCTCTTAACTTGTATTTCCTGTGTTACTGACGTGATCCTGCCCTTTGTCTTAGTTAAGTTACACATTTTGTGTTCATGTTTTGTGTCTCACCGTGTGTTTCCTGTTTTATTTTGAAATCCCTCTGTTCCATGTGGTGTTTTCCTGCCCTCCCTTGTGTGTGCCTCTGATTATGATTCTCTTCACCTGTGATTGTCTCGTCTGTGTCTGATTACTCCCCAGTGTGTTCAGTCATTGTGCTTCCCCTTGTCTTTGTGGGTTCATTCCTCTTCATGTCACAGCCACAGTGTAAGTCTGCAGTGTCTTCGTGTTCTTTAGTTTGTCTGTGATTTGTTGAGTTTTAGAGTGACTGTAATGTGTGCTTTGTTTGGCAGGTTTGATTTGTTACTTTGTTAGATATTTTTGTGTTGTACTTTGACTTTTTAAAATGGATTTGTTTTTGTCTTTTTCTTCTACTGATCAGCGTATTGCAGCAGATCTTTTTCTATAATTTCGAACTCAATTTCTATAATTTGCATGAACATAATCCTGAAAGACGGAATAACAGAAAAATGCAAACAAGTTGTCAGGTTTCAGGGGCTTTGGGCTACCTCTTTCTCTGCTTATTTCTCACAAGCCTGATGCATAAAATAAAGTTTATTTAAAGGCGCTATGAGGAGAATCTATTACCAGCGACATAAAGACTCCGCTACCCATGAGCACGCACGGCGACTGTCGTAATGCTGCATTCCAGTAACCTCAGAACTGGGAGTGACATCATCTCCGACTTATCGGCGTTCCAGTTTAAATTGGAAAACATGCCGATCTACCAGGCTATTGTTAGCTGTTGTTAGCACGCCCTGCATTGTTGTTCACAAATATCATATGAAGAATGTGATTATCACTATGGCAGCATTTTTGTAAAAATAAGTCTAACAATGGCCTACTATGTATACAGCTGATCTAGAGCGACACACCCCAGTCAGAAGTGCAAATAAATGGATTATTACAGGAGTTAAATAACTGTTCACACTGGGGGCATCCATCTTTGATTGTCAACTCAGGGGTGGTGAGGTTTCACCGAGTTCCCAGTAGGAAATTCCGACTTCGGGGGATGTTCCAGTTGCAGTTTCCTACTCGGAACCCAGAAATTCCTACTTCTGACTATAAAACTGGAATGCACCAAAAGACATGACCCAAGCCAAAGCGTGTTGTTGTTGTGATGCTAACAAATGAAGCCTGGACCTCAGCATTGCTTTACAACTTCTTTTTTCAACAACTTACAGGATGCAAAGTGACGAGGTAATTTATCTCTTTCTAGTTACGTAGCGGTAGTTTTTGATGTGTGACAACAAGCAATTTTTGGAAAACTTAGTATCGTAGTTTTGTAGACGGCTATATATCGCTACTTACAGCCCGTTGCCCTAAGATGTGTCAGAATAATACACATTTGCTCTAGTCTTAATTGTCTTGTTCCTGAAGTTGAGTATCCAGGCGAGTCCAGCCCTGTTCGACCTGACCGCGAAGCTAAGGAATAGCATTTATAGATAACCTATTTTGATGCTATAAAGCTCATCTTAAAGTGTGTATTTCGATCTGGCATATGTCTGAAAGTGAGATTTTTTTGTAATTACTTAGAAACTCCTCAAAGTCCCTTCAACAAAAATATTGAACACATGAAGAAAAATATAAATCAGTCAAGTTGTAATAAACAAGAAAAAAATGTGAGGATTCTTTTCTCAATTCTGCTCTGCACATTTGAATGTAAATGTTGGGTATATAACAGGGACAGACTTCCTCTAGGAGCAGCCTCAAGTGGCCATTCAAAAAACTGCAGTTTTTGGCACTGCCACGCTGGCTCCTCTTTTCAGTCCCCGAGGTCTCCACTTGGCAGCAGCACAGTGTTAGTGGAGTCCATCTGCTGACTCTGGTCTGTACCACTGAACATGCTCATTATCCTCCATGTTGTGGAGTTCACATCCTCCAAGAAGTTATCAGCCACACATCACTGGAGCAGTTTGCAGCACAGATGCATCCTCAGCTTTACACTCTGTCTTTGTGTTAGAATGACTTCAGTACTAATCTGTTCAGCGTTTTCAACATCTTGACTCAAAAATGTACAAAAAGGACCTAAGACCTGGGTGCAAACTACAGTAGTTTCACAGTTATGTAAGATCACTGTTTTGAAAGATCATGACACTGTAACAAGAGGAGAATTTAAAGTTACTGATTTTAATGTGGGCGGCACGGTGGAGCAGTGGCTACTGCATGTGCCTCACAGCAAGGAGGTTGCTGGTTCAATCCTCGAGTCGATCGCAGAAGAGATTGGTCAGCCAGTTATACTGAACTGGGCCCACGTCAGGAAAGGGGCCTTTAAATGGCAGAAGCTTTCACACAGCATCTCAGGCTACATTTACATGGAAACTCCTGACTTGAAAACGCAAGACTTTTCCTTTGCGTTTTCATATTCTACTGTGTTCGGACGGAGACAAGTGAATCCGCTGTAGTGTGCATTCCGGCTCAGTAGATGGCGCTGTAGGTCTGCAGAGAGGCAGCGCTGCTACAATACAAGTACGAAGAAGATAAACGTTTCACAAACAACAATGGCGAATAGACAACAAATCAGTTCGGACAACAAATCTGTCTGGATAGTTTTGTCTGGATAACAAACCCAGTATGGTAAGAGGCCTGCTGCTGAAGCTGTTGTTGTTCCTGGTATGCACGCGCAACCTTCATGTGAAATAGAACTGTGCATGCAGTGACGTCAGCGTTTCATCCTGAAACGCTCTGATATGAGTTTACATGGCGCTGCATGGAGAGCGTTTTGAAAACTCTCCACTCTGGAGCCCTTTTTCAAAAGTTACCATTTCAGACAAAACGCAAAGCGTTACGATGTAAATGCAAGGACAAAACACAATGAAAACGTATCGGATTCGACCATTTTTGGCGCTGTGTAAACGCAGCCTCAGACAAACTGAGAATACAGGTGGATCAGGGGTAGTCAGTATATAAAACTAGCAGAGTGTCTCAACATGAGCAATTGTGAAGATACTCTAAGAGTCACTGATACGGAATAAATAAACCTGGGTAGAAAATTAATATTTAAGTGGAATGTGTTGTTTTCTTTCCAGTCTTAGAATTATTAAGAGATCATGAAGGAAAATTGGTAACTAAGGAGGTTGAATATATCTTACAAAATATAAATAAATAAAATAAGAGCACATTTGTTGGTCAGTACAACACCCTGTCTCCTGTCCTCTGCATTTTAATAAGTATATATTAGATTATACATTTAGTTATACTCCCATAAGAGTTGCAATCAAACTAATACTAAGACAAAACTAGACTTAAGTTTTGACAATTCTTCTTATAATTATTCTGCTAATCATTTACTGTGGAACAATTTAGGTGATAAGTATGCAAATGGCCATCTGTTCACCTGATTTGAAGCAAAAACAATTAAAAACTTTTCACATTAAAATGATGTAACCTTGTTGGTATTATCTGAAAACAAAGGACAGACACAATTATTCTGTCAATCAGCCAATCAAATGTGCTCTTTTTCTTATTTTTGTTTTTGCTTTAGAGGATTTGTGTGTGTGTGTGTGTGTGTGTGTGTGTGTGTGGTGGTGGTGGTGGTGGTGGTGGTGGGGGGGGCAGATGCCATGTTTGACAGATAAAAAAAATGCAAACACATTTTTAAACTCTAAAGAAGTATATTTCTGGATCCAGATCTTTTTTGTAGAAACTTAAAGAGTTATAATAACAGGGGGACAAACTGAATGAGTGTATTTTACAAGTGCTTCATGTGGACTCTTTAGGAATTTTGGATTTTACCATTTAAGCTTCAATGTTATTGGCAACAATGTTCTTAAACTTTATATAAAGCAACTATTTTTCCCAAAGTGTTTTCCATGGACACATTCATTAGGGTATTATTTATAGTTGTACTTTACTAGACTGTATGTTGTGATCATGCAAACCCTGTGCATTCAGCCTCAGATTTTCTGAAAAATGGTTCCATGTATTGGATATGTAATGAATTAATTAGTTGACCCATCAAGGTGGACACTGCTAGACTCCTCTGGCCAACCACTTTGTTTTCAGTTGAACCACAAACTCAATACGCCTGTGAAAAGCTTATAAGCTGCATCTGAATACAAAGTTATTGGAAAGTCATTTAGTTTGATGCTAGCACGTGATGTAATTTCATGCTAAAGTGTGAAATGAGTAGACTGTGCATTTGAGTAACTGCATCAATATATTTCAAATAATATACTTAACATACAACACAATATACAGTATTTTTTTTGTATTTATAGATATCATGAACAAGTTGCAGGTGCTCTTTGAAAATAAAGTTAAAACTTCCAACATATTTGAAGTAGTAGCATTTGAATATGCACCAGCCGCTACATTAGGTACATCTATTCAACTTCTTTCAGATGCATATAGGTAATTCTGTTTTGTTTGTTGAGAAAGGCTCAATTATGTGAAGCAAAGCAGGGATCTTTCCTGAAACATGGCCAAGTGATTTCTGTGCCTAAACATACTGAAACTAATAAGTTGGTTGAATAAAGGTATAGAAGTTTGGACAGTCTTAAAGTTTGACTAGTGTTTTGTTGTTTTTTCCATTTTCAACACAACATTCTGAGTTATTGCTCTATTGTATAACTTGTGATATATCACACCTAAACGTTCTCATGTCAGTTAGTATGCCCACACTGACAGGGGCTGAGTTTCCCCATGTGTTTAGTCAGTGTTCTTTGTTAGAGGTGATTCTCTTAAAACTTGTGTTCTTTGTAAGACCAGGGAATAATAACCTATTATTTTGTCTCCCAAAACAATCTGCCCTGAAATATGATAATGCCCTGTTACTTGAGCCACAACAACAATCATCATAATCATTATCATGGCCAAGTGGGGCTTGTGTCCAGATTCACCAAAGTTTGCTTAGTTGTATTTATTGAAGGAGGTCAAACTTTCACCGAAGGTCAGTGAAAAGGAGTGGAGTGCCTTCTACATGAAAGAAAAAGTGAAGAAACAATGTTTTGATTTATGTAATTGCAGTGACTCAAAACTACGGTCCCCATTGTTTTTTGAAACCTGTGACACCAGGCCATATCACATCCATGTGCATATCTGATGAGACAGGATACTGGCAAAAGTTATTGATCAGCAACCTTCAGGGTTAACTCATGGCTGCTGCTTGTTTCTGCTGTTGACAACTGCCTGTTATTTGAGGCAAAGCAGTGATGTCCCCTGAAATGTACTTATGTAGTTTCTGTTTCTAAATCTAACAAGATTTGAAAAGTTTGGTTTGGTTAAGTCATGAGGTTGAGTTCTTTTAAGGGGATTAGGAGGGTTATTTGATCTGGCTTTATTTAACATGGTGTTCCACAAGGATCCTTTCTGGGTCCCAAATTTTTCTGTGTATTTTGGCCTCTGCGCACAGGTGGATGTGCATTTTAAGTCACTGAAATTAAAATTTAAAACACACCAAGGTGAAGATTTAAAAATAAAATCAGTTCATGATGGAGGGCAAGATCAGAAAAAGTACAATGATGTGAAGCATCTTGCGATTTATAATGAAACGTAAAGCTGTACAATAAAATGTATCTAAAGATTTTAGGCATTAGGAAGATATGTAAAAAAAAAAAAAAATGTAAAAGTATATGTAAAACATCACTGTGATCTAGCAGAGGCATAAATATATGGAAAAGATATTTCTGAAGTAAATGCCCAGTTGTTTGTTTGCTTAACTGATGCTGTTTTAAGAGTTGCTGACTGGACAATTTACACACCAACACATACTTTCTGTTGCTCTCTCACTATGGGGCTGCTTTGAAAACACTGCAACAGTACACATTCTGCCAACTGTTGGGATGCGACCTGCATTACAGTTTTACAAATGACTGTGTTGGCTGGTGGTGACTAACGACTGCTTATGTTGTGGCTGCTGTCATTACGTCTGTTGGTTTCAACAGATGTTGAAACCAACAAGAGTGCCCATGAAAGCTTTTAATAACAGGATTTGATTAAGATTATCAAATATATCTTCAACACAAACATAAACAAGGAAATTTATACAATACACCTGCCCTCACCACAATGCCACAAGATAAACATTGTCATTAGAACTTATGAACTCGTAAATCAATGTTTGGGCCAAAAATCGGGCCTATTATCTTGTAGAGTGCACTCTGCTTTCGAAAGAGGATTGAAGTCAGGCAGGGAGGGCTTTATGACACATTTTCTTCAGGACCCCTGCCCCAAACTTCTGATACTAAACTCAATCCTTCTGAACACTAGGGTGTTAAAAAGGCTTTGGGAACTGAACTTTCTAAATGAGTCCAAAAAGCTCCTGAAGGTAACACCTTCCATTTCCATGTGCACAGTCGACTCAGCAGCGTTAAAACAGGGCCCTGAAAGTAACTTTTGGTTATCTGCATTAGTCAAATCCGCCACAGCTTATTATTTTCTGGCGCACAGCCTCCTGGGAAGTGTGGAAAACAGTGGCCCAGGCTGGTGTGAGGTAATTGACAAATGTGCATATCGCACTAGGAGGGACTCTCCAAGTGTTGAGGAATAGTTACCCATGTGTTTCTTTTCCTGGCGGCGCAGGTTACTGCCTGTGTGCCTGAAACCTCATTAAGCATCCGCTGTCATCCTCCATCTGTTAAAGTCTCAGCCAGCAGAGCCGAGGAGAGAGGGGAGGCAAGCTGTCCACGAACTTCCTCTCTTCTCCTTCACTCTTTATCTCACTATCTATCGCTCTCCTTCTAACTTTATAAATCTATTGTGTCCTTTTTGTTTTCTTCCTACTGTTTTTCTTTATTGCCTCCTCCGTACCGCGCCGTATCTCCTTTGAATCTCCTTTTTTTTAACTCTCTACTCAGCTGCCCTGTTGTGTTTTTGCTTAGAAAATGGTTCTTTTGAGGGCAGCGGTACTGAGCGCTGACACTTTCTTTGCAGCCATAAAGGCAGAAACAATGTGAGGAGAGATTCACATTATGATTATGGCTTGTTTATAACTGTGCTCACACTGTTTCCAGTGTCTGCCCCTATGGTACACAATAAAAAGAAGACGATTCGTCCCTACAAAAGGCATTTTAGATTTCAATTTCCTTTATCGTGGGTAGCTCTGTGTTATTGTTTCTTATTTTTTGCAACCTTTTATTTTTATTTCTTTTCCCCTTTTGTACCCCCTTATGACAGGTCACCTAAAGCTGCTAGGATATTCACTTGAGGTTATCTATTATTTAAATTACTTATACACAAATACAGTATGTATCCACAGCATGATCCACAACCACTTCAACATGGAAAAATCACATTCTACCTATGTTGCTCGCTCCAATTTCAGAGAAATGTGAGCTCTGACAGTCCATTACAAATAATAGATAATTTCATGAGAGGATTGTGTGACCACTGTAAAACATTAGCTCGGTGCTTTGATGCTGAAAACACTTATTGAGAAGGGCATGGTAAGCCACAGTTCCTGAGGATTTACCCCAAAATGGCCTCTTGTGAGCAGGATTAAAACAGAACTATTTACAAGCACACCAGATAAAATAAAATTAATCATAAATCATTTTTGTATATCATGTGATTCATTGGGTGTTTTTTGGGAACTGATAATCCACTTGGGGACATTTTTTTTTTATCATTTATTTGATTGTTTTCAGATATTTTACAGTCATTGATTGACCATATTGATTAAATGAAGGTATTACGAAAGTATGTATCAAATATGATACAACAGGCTTTAAGGGGTCAAAATAATCAACTCTATGCTTGCAATATGTTTTCAGCACATTGGAAAAATATCATCATGATAATATTATGCTTAATCATTTGTCCCCAACAAATAAGGAAAGGTCATGAAATATGAAGCAAAAAGAAAAAAGTGATCTATTATTTTCTTAATGATGAAACTTTGATTTGGGGTCAAATTGACCCCAAGGACAATTGAAGTGTAAAACATACCCCTGAGTTCTGTTGCTGTTTTTCTTCAATTTAAATTGGCCAAATGTTTAAGTGATTCACCGATCACCATCATTCAGGATTTTATTATTTCATTTCTGCCTTGAAGACAATGGTTCCCCACTATTCTTCCAGTTTTTAATAATATGTTGGACAGGGCTTAACCCAGTTTTAGTAGTTTCTTCAATTTCCTTTGATGTTTTCTCTGCTTGATGCCAATGATTTGACCCTTCTTAAACAGACTTACATCATTTCCACGACCACAGGATGTCTTTGGACATGGTTGTTTAAGAAATAAGAAGCTACTCATTGCATCAGCCAGGGTTAAATAACTTGTTTCCAGCTGGACGATAATCACCCATGCAGTAATTATCCAATAGGAGGGTCACTTCTTTTTTGGCCAGACACTGTTTGAATCTTCAAATCAGGGCCCTCTCCAAATGAGCACAATGACACCCATGTCACATCTTACCACAGGATTATCAAGAAAGATACTGAATGGCACCACAAGATAATCGGACCTCTGCTGATTTTTGTCACAAGCAGGGATCTGAGCTGAAACTTGGGCCTATTATCTTGCAGTGTGTACCCTCCTTAAGGTGCTGTGAGGAAGACGGTCTTTAAGACAAGTATTTTAAGGTGGAAAAGCTGCACGCTGTTGCTTTTGAACCTGAATTGTTAAAATCCCAGCTCTGTTCTGATTATGACTCAGGCAATTGTAAGAGTAATGTTGGCTACATTATTCTGTTGACATGTCTATATTTTGAGCTGAGCCTGGCAGATGTCAAATTGTGATCTGTGACACATCTACAGTCTTAACAAGCCAAAATAAATGAGAATGAAGTATTCTGATCCCCTTTGGCTTCAAGTTGAGAATTTACTTCAGTCAGAGTTTTGTTGATACTTTTTAGACTCAGTTGTACATTTTTTTTTTTTTAAGCCAAATTTCTCTTATGATGCGTAAGAACATCTGTCTGAGCAAAGAAAAGCTCTGACACTTCCCCCCTTTTCATCTTCTCTGTTTTTGTAATCTTTATGTCATTTTCTATTCTCCATCCTGTCCCATCTCATTTCTCCCTCCCAGCCTGCTCGGTGACTCACAGCAGAGAAGATACAGTGACAGACAGACAGAGAGACACATGATATCCGCTGTATTCCCATCTGAACGAGGTGTAAATAGACAGGGTCAGCAGCTGGGGTCAGAGTTTCAGATGAGAGTTGATCTCCGGAGACTGCCACCTCGGGGACACCGATCTCCGTCAACCCTCGGGTGTCTCCATGGCTCCACTGGCTGCCCCCCCGTGCCCCTCCAAACTTTTTAATGAGGCAGTTAGCCGTGCAGCGGTGGCCTTTCAGTGGCGTTCACTGACCGAACGCTCTGATGAGAGAGAATATTGATAAAGCTGTCGGGAGGGAAAGCTCTGCCTGTCTGCTGCCGCTTGTGTGTTTGTGTGTGTGTGTCCTTAATAAATCCCTCTCTGTGAGCGGTTTTCTGTCTGTCAGCTGCCATCCAAACACAAATAATCAGTGATTACAGCACTGATTAAAGTCTGGCAGGTTTTTTATGAGTTTTCTGTAGAAAATGTGATCAGAGTGGTGAGGCAAACATTCATACAGATTAGAAATATGTTGTTGAACAACATCAACCTGCATGTGCACAAATGCATTCTATTGGTTACTGCTCATTAAAGCAATACCTTGAATCGCTAATAATGTCCCCAAAATAGTAAAGCAGTATGAGTATAATCTAAAAACAGCAAGTACTGTAAATACAACTAATAAGTGGACTTATGAAAGGCTGATCTGCTAAATTTAATTTTGCTTTTTGACACCTTCCCACCCACAACAACCCCACAAATCAGCGATTCTAAATTATTTTACGTTGCCCCCCGTTCTTTGGAAGATGCCACCATTTCCTTCTCCCTTGCCCAGGCACCCAAAAGAACCAAAATGCCAAGGATGTTATGTTCCAAACAAAAGTCAAGATTGAGAAGATTAATATCCTGATAGGTTTAATGTGTAAGAAGAAAAATATTAGGTTTTGTGGAACCCATATTATGTTTCTTTTTACTTCAATATACCTTTGAGTAGGGTCGATGACTCTCCTCTGCATGAAAAAAGAATTAAAAAAGTGTGGCATAAGGACTTCATCCTCTCTCCCCCTTTATAGCACAAGAAATGATGGAAGTGGCTTCTCTTCATGTCCTACCATTGTTTTGTCATCAGTTTACACTGGTTGGCCTGTTTCAACAAGCCCTGTGCGGAGCAGAGATAGAAGAATGAATATGGAGGCATTGACCACATGGTGCCAGGCAGCGCTGTATTGACCAGTTACCACAGAGTTGACCTGTGAACTAAACAGAATGGACTGGGCCCACATGGGTAAGAGGGCGCTAACAGAGACTTAAAACAGACTGAAATTTCAGATGGATCAAGAGTACTTGTGGTATGTAAACTAGAGGGTTTTTTGAACATGAGTGATAGTTTAAATACTTTTTTAGTCATCAAATTAAATAAACTGGACAGAGTTAAGGTAAAATGAGCTCGAAATAAACCCTTTTTATATGCGTATTTATTCAAAACATATTCTTATTAACCAGAAAGCACCCTCAACTAAGAAAGCCCACACATTGCTGTTACATCTGTAAGCAATAATTCCATGAAAAAGTTGCATCATGATGATTCCTTGACCCTGAAAACCCACATCTAGCACTCAGAATCATGTTGATCTCATCATTAGTTAGACAATTATTGAACAAAAACAAATGTTCGCAAATGGCAGTTATCTGGATCACTACCAAAATCTAATAACTTCTTAGTTGGGTCATTACCAACATCTCTTGAAAATGTCAGCACAACCTGTCTAGTCGTTCTAAACTTGCTAACAAACAAACAAACAAACAAGCAGACAAACACATGACTTCCTTAGCAGAGGTAATTCATTAGGCCATTAATCATTAGTCATTCTTACCTTAATTGCATGTTTAAAAACTAAAGCACTAGAGAGTCAACATTTCAATTTCTTAGGTTTGTTTCTCTAAAATAATCAGAGGGACTAAAAATACCAAATTACAAGTTTAAGTTCCAACAAAAGGTAAATAAGTCATACTGAAAGAAGAGGGAAGTTGTAGGCAGCCTGTTGAACTCAAGTGGCAAACTCCTGCAAGATACAACTTCGTGGCTTTGTAGTAAAACAGTACAGTTACTGGACTAGCCTGCCTTCACCAGGCATTATGGAGTACAAAATACGACAATAGCAACCCGACTGTTGAGCAACTAAAGCTGTAGATCATGAAAAATAAGTGAATAATTCTGTCTACAAAGCTTCAAAACAATTAGTGTCCTCATTCCCCAAATGCTTAGAGAGTGCTGTTAATAGCAAAGGTGGGATGTAACAGTGGAAAACATACCCAGCATACCCAGCGTCTCAGCTTTTTTGGAACAGGCTGTGGGTATCAAATTCAAAACGAGTGAATACTTGTAACAACAAACAAAAGTGAATCAGTATAACGTTAAACTGTGGTATTTGCAGAGTATTCAATTAAATACGACAAGTCCAAAAGGACATGCAAATCGTAATTCTCTTTCAATTTTTGTTTTACAAAATGTTCCCACTTCATTGCAGTTGGGGTTGAACTTAAAGTCAGTGAGATTGCTGGTTTTGATTTGTGAATTAAAAAATATTGTCGAGCAAACATATGTCCTTATTCATCACAAAGGATGGTCCATGGGCATCCCACAGGATTCACTGGGCTCATCACCCCCAGGCAATGGAATTGAATCTACTATGTAACAATGGTAAAATTTCATTTAAGGCAGCCATTCTCTGGAGCAGAGCCCCAGTAACACAGACTTTTCTGTACAGTATGGAACTATAACAAGGTCAAGAGACATGGACAACACACCGAAGAGCATGTCAGACCCATACAAGCTTTACAGAATCCCTTTAATCTCCATTTTTGGGTTTATAAATGAAAGTGTACACATCAGGGGGAAAATTGGCAAACCATAACTTTCATAAGCAAACAGCATCTTGACTAAGATACACTGTATGTCCTTGCTGTTTGTAGCAATGAACTTGCTCTTATCACATTAACAGTCATCCATCCCTCAGAGACGTGACACTGCTGAAACCGAGCCTGATGAAGGCTCACACTGCTGTTGTTAGCTCCAACTTAATGTGACACCCCCTTTTGTCAGCTGTCACGTTATTTTAACAGCCATGCTCACATATTAGGAGTGCTGATCAGCACTGTGCTGTTGTGGAGGGGGAGGCAGCCATTAATAATTCAGGTCTGACTGTCCGTCAGCCCACTGGGAACCATCAGATGTGAGAGCAGATGACAACAACGCCCGGCAGGTATTAAAGATGGTATCTACGCCATGAGCGCATAGTATGCTAGCTTACACTCCTACGTAACAACATATGTGTGTCAGTGGTACACACACACAAGAGTGTATTACCATGTAGAGTGGGATTACAGAAGAAGCAGGTGAGAGGTAGGAGAGATTTATCAGCTGTATTAAGAACACTGATAAGAGTTAGATAGAGGCTTTGTGCTCTCTAGGTAAGGACATGCAGGATCAGATTCAACACCAGGCTCATGTCTTCAAAAGCCTCATTGAGATGAGACAGCTGACTTTAACTTTACTTAGTGTGCAGAATGTTCCTTTGTCATTGTGTGATCAGATGCTGCTCTGATGCCTTACACAGCAAGTAAAGATCCTGGGGTCTGTTTTGGTTTGCAACTCCAGTTCACCCATGTAATAAAGAGAGACTGAGTGCTTCAAACAGCCATCCATCCATTATCTACATCGCCCTCACCTTTCTGGCCAACATTAGATTAGAGGCGGACTACACCCTGAACCCATCACAGGGCTACAGAGAGAGACAGACAACCATTCATGCTCAGACTTATACCTACGGGCAATTTGGAGTCACTAATAAACCTGTTTTTGATCTGTAGGAGGAAGCCTGAGTGCCTGGAGAGAGCCCATGCATGCACAGGAAGAACATGCAAACTCCACAAACAAAGTCACTGAAGGACCAGAGAGCTGAACCTGCAAGGAGCACAAATGACCTGCTATGCCCTGCTTAAAACATGAGGTCCTCTTTTCATTAAGGTTATTCATTAAACAACTGATCAACACACAAAATCATAACAAACTAGAAATCACTCGGAGAGCGCAGACCTCCGCCAAGCAGCACAGTTCCCAGACGGTGATCCAGGTCAACACCAACATTGAATCAGTTCTTCCTTTTCCCATGCTGAACATTTCCTGAACCTCCTTGGCGGAGGTAAAAATCACACTGTGGAACAAGCCTGCCCACGGAAATGGCCACACATTAAAAATTGTTCAAATAGAATCACTGTACCTAGTTGGATCACCTTTTGCTTTCAGAACTGCCTACAAGGTGCTGAAAATACGTCTTACAGATTTTGGTCCCTACTGACATGATTGCATCATACTGTTGCTGCAAATTTGACAGTAACACCCTTTCCATCACATTCAAAAATGCTTAGGTTGAATAGCAGTGACAGTGCCACATTCAAGAAACAAGTTTGAGTGATTCAGCTTTGTGAGACGTTTGCATTCTCCTGCAAGGAAAAACCAACAGCAGATGGGTTCACCGCGGTCAAAAAGGAAAAGACATGGTCAGCTACAGTGCTCAGGTAGGCTGTTGCATTTGAATTGATACGAAGGGGCCTGAAGTGTACCCTCCTGAAAAAAGATCCCCCACACTATTGCACCAGCATCTACAGCCTGAACTGTGTGTAACAACACAGGATGGATCCATGTTTTCATTTACTCCTGCTTTCATTTAGTTTAGGTTTCTGCTGCTGTGTGGTCCTTCAGATTTCAAGCAGAATCCCGAATGAACCCCTTAGCCCCTCTCATTTGTCTTTACTTTTTGTCTAACCTTTCCCTGTGGCCTTCTGTTTTGAGGGCCAAAGGAAGGGGTGAAAACATGCCCCTAAGAAAAGAAAATGCCACTCGATCCCTGCCATGTCATCAACTAGAGCCACTCACTGGCTGTGTCATAAGCAGATGTGATAATAGCTATAGCTAATGCTAGCTCTTTATAATGTGTAATTTTAAAATATGGTCAACAATTCAAAACATGATTAATATGTACTTAATAGTCACCTATAATCATGTGTTTCCTTCGGTCTCCGCTCTGCCTTTCTGTCAGCGGGTGCGGTGTATTATGGGGAATTTTTCATATCCTTTCCTTTCAAGTGAGGTCCTGGTCTGTCTTTGTTTCAAGGGCTGTGTACCTTCCCCTTAACCTTATGGAGAATCGGGACACACCTTAACTAGACTTAAAGACAGACACTAGACAAAACTAAGGGCTCTGGAGTACAATTGGGATTAACTCTAAAGGTGCGTTCACACCGGACACTACCTGGACTACCTCGGAGATCTATCTCCATTCAAAGTCAATGTACAGCCGCGATGGGGCGGGGCTAACCCCCCCGTGATGCGACAGCCGCGTACAAGACGATCATTTCACTCGTCGCACGATGTCAAAGTTAAAAAAAGTTGATCTATTCAGGCGAAGTCGTGTGCGGCTGTGCAGCATCAGCCAATCAGCAGTGTGTATACGTGTGACGGTGCCCGAGACAAACAGTTATTCATCTGGACTACAGGGCGGATGAGTTCAGTCTAGGCGGAACTAATCTCAGTTAGGACATTAGTTCCGCCTAGACGGACCGCGGTAAACTCACAGATAATGCTGCTGCAGGGCCTCAGCTGCAGTGTTCTGTGTTTGATAAGTGAGTGAAAAGGATACAGCTGGAATAATGTCCGCTTATACATCCTATTATGTGATATATGATATGATCGCGGTGAAACTCGAGCAGACGTGACGTCACCGAGCTACGGCCGACGGCAGCGTCGACCAAAATGAGGTATTTATTGACGCGCAACGCTACGTCAGTGGGCGACGCGTTTTTGTTAGCTGGGTCGCTTGTGGTGTGAGCACAACATAAGACTGTATGTGTTGTGTGTTCAGAGATGGTCTTTCGCATACCTTTGATATTTGGTAACTCGGAACAAAAACACATTTTCAACCCAGGTACAGCTGCTCATTCGACATATTCTCTTTTCTGGGCCTCTTTAAACCTTAGAAATGGTTTATTGCGAAAATTCCCAATACATCAGTGGTGTCTAGACTCTTAGGGGAGAGTGGGGTAAACTGAGCCAGTGGGTAAGTTGACCCACCTCCTGTTTCAGGGAATCAGTAAACAATTCTTGTCATGTGGCCCTAATATTCAGGTGGGCTTTACACGAGTACGAATTTGTAAGACTCCAGTAAAATAAACTATCGATCTGGTGATATTGACACACAGAGACACGTATTTGTCCATGACTCCTCATCTTTTTTGAAAATGGGTCTGCAAGTGGATATCTGGGTATTTGTTTTCATGCCGTGGTTGGTATAAACAGATAAGTCCGGGAAAGACGGTGACCTCATAGCACACCTCCTCCTCCCCGCCCCTCAACCCACGCTGTCACACACACCAACAACAACAATGGCGGCAGCCGGGCTGATTCTGATCTTGTTCCAGCAGCTACAAATATTGCTACGACTTTTATACCAACATTTGCTCACAGAACACCAACAACACCAGCTACGACAACAGCAGCAACAGGTGCTCATGCAGAGACGCAGCATGCTAGGCGTGCATGAGCACTTGTTGACGTGGAATCCACCTCAGAGCAGAACCAGACAGGCAACCCGACAGGATTTTGCGTTGTCATGCAAACGCACAAGCCTATGTACAATACGATGTGTAAACAGCGATACATGTTTTGATGCAGACGCCAAGACAATACGGGGCCGTCCTCGTGTGAGGAGGGCCTTAGAAAGCCCTTATCATTTCTCCCTGACTCTGTTGAAGAGGAGCACCTGGCACAAACGTTAAGTACTTCTTAACACAAAAAACTCTTTTTCATGTGTCAGAGTAAATTTTCAGCATGTCAGGTATATTGAGCTTTTTATCAAATAGAATTGTCCAGGTCTAAAATGGTGTATTATACATATTTTTTATTTACCAGTGTATAAAACTATGTGAGTCATTTGGCTACAGATGAGCATGAAGAGCAAAGCTAGCAACATTTTTCCAGAATGTTGGCTTTGGGGCAAAGTGAGCCACATGTAGTGGGTAAATTGAGCCATTGGTTCCTTTTATAACACCAAAAGTTGAAAAGTTATTTTAATGTCCTGAATCATAAAATTTTTGTTAATGTTATGTTTACCAACTGACCTGTCTGATAAAATGTTAAACAGAAGAAAATCAGGCTAAGAGTGAACAAGAGGAAAACCAACTGGGGCTCAACACCACTTGCTGAGATTAAGAAAGTAAAGAAAGCAGTTTTGAGTGAAAAGTCGATCAGATCCGTTGCAGAGAAGTGAAACACTGACAGGTCAACTCTGCCGTGGTAAATGAAGAAGAGGGATGTTTGAACTTCCTTGTTTTAGCGAGTCTGAATTTGTAAAAACTTTAAAGCATACGAGTAAATGTAACTTTTTTAGAAGGAATAATAGTTTTCTTTCTGCCAAGTACTGATTTTGTTTTTGTTTGTTGTTCAAAGCTTGGCTGGCTCTCATTTTACTTTATATGAGTATCTAATTTTCCCAGAAAGTTGCAAAATGTGTCTACTTATGGCATTAAAATTTTTTAATTACTGATTTTTTATACGTTGTTTAGGATAGGTTAAAGAAAATAAATGTGACTATTTGTGAAGTGAACAATCTCTTGTGAACTGACTCTTTTGACAACAAAACATCTTTTAATATTTCTCAGATTTAAAGTTATGAAGTCACATGGTCAACATACCCACAGACTTGGCTTATCTTACCCCTGACCTGGGGCAAGTTGAGCCACAGGAGAACTTTATTTTGAAAGGACACCATTTCCAGGCTCTTAGTCAGTGACATGTCCATACAATTTCAGTTGATAGCAAACATTCTTAAATAAGAGTTGATGTTTTCATATGACCTCTTTTGTATTTTTCCTTGGCTCAGTGACAACAAAAGTAAAAAATGGCTCATCTTCCCCACTCTCCCACTATGCCACATTCAACATCTCTTCAATCGCCTTTCTCCCCTGTTCTGATGCAAGTATGACCTTCATCAGGTTGTCAAAACTATGTCTACATGTCTAAATACTATGAGGAGCTGCCATGTGATTGGCTGATAATCTTGTCATGTAAATCAGCAGTTGTATGTGCAATGGTTGTATGAATACAGTGTGTTTTTATTGACTTCTATGAAATGAATCAGGCTTTAACAGCAAGTTTACTCAGGTCTCTCTTTCAACCATTTCTGAAGAGAATCCACCAAATTCATGATAGTCTCTCTGCACTCGCTGTATTTTCAATAAGGAACTATCGCTTGTCAGACATTTCTAACAATTCTAACAGACTTTTCTCTGTCCCTGCCCACAGTAATGTTCACAGGTGGATGAGTTTGGAGATGGGCGTCCGATAATAAAAACACCTGGTCTCAAATCAGCTGGTGATCAAAATAAAACTGCATACAGACTCAGAGGAAATCTCAGAGCCTCTTCACTGCACAAACCATGGACAGCTGGTCATCCCATTGCAGGGATTTGACATAGAAACCGAGATGTGGGACTAATGCAGCAGCAAATTTGACTGTTTTGTCTTAAAACCGTCAACTGTCTGCAGTAGTTCTATGAAAAGTTTACTTTAAAATGGTTAAAATCTTGTTTTACTAGCTGGAAACTCCACTCAGAATCAAATTATGTCATACACATATTACACAGGTAAGGAACTAAAAAGCAGAAATCCTCGTCTAATCATCATTAATTTGTAAAGTCATACCAGGTTGAAGTTATGATGTGCTCAAAAACTACAATGTGACCAGAGCTACTAAAATTATTAATAGGCCTGTGTACTGACAATTGACATCATTTTATTGTAAGCTGATCAAAGCAGCTTGTGCTAGTCACCTCCCCAATAAGAACATGCTGTGAATATCCTTCTTTGAAAACCAACAATAGCACAGAATTATCCAAAGTAGTACTTTTGAGATTGAAAATGAAAAATACTGCAGCACCAGCATGAAACATCCTCGAAGACTCTTCAGCAGTCAGTTTAAAGGGGCTCTCAGAGCATCAGTACAGTCAATGACTCTCAGCTCAAACAGAAGAGACCCTCATCCAACTGCACAGCACACTGTTTCAGAGAGAAGAGAGGATAGTTGATGCTTTTATTTAGAAAAATACTGAAACTTGTATTTTCCTGCACATTAATTCATTTGAACTCTGTCATCTGTCCCCTTGTTTAATCAGTTCAATGGTAAATCTGTTATTATTAAACATGTCTGTAAACTGCAAAGAGGGCTGTGCAAGGTACGTCGATCGCTTTGTTAATACAAAACCCTGTTCATCAAGGTCTGTCATGTAAAATAACAATTGATTTTAAAAGTTTTTCCACAATTGTTGATCAGAAAAGTTGAACAGAAAGGGCCTATTTTGAGTGAGGCTGCCAAAACATTTTAGTCCCATTGTATTAAGTCGTAAAAGGGACTGTAATCATAATCAATGCAGAGCAGCATGTCTTTAAGCATCTGTGCTCTTCTTAAATATAGTTGTTTTAAAATATATATATATTTAAATTTACACCACCTTAACATTCTTACGCTCCATTTTAATTCTTGAAAAGTTGGGTCGATATTCTGTCCACTGTCAGTAGTCGACAGCTTACATCCCTCGCTGTCTGCTGCTCCAGTCTCTGCTGGTTCAGGTTACACTAAAGCTTTACTTAGATAAGATTAGATCAGATAGCACTTTATTAAAACTCCCACAGGGACATTGGGATTCCATTAGTATATACATAAATATATATATCTATATATATATATAGATATATATATATCTATATATATATATATATATATCTATATATATATATATATATATATATATATATATGTGTGTGTGTATATATATATATATATATATGTACATTGTAAAAAAAAATAGTAATATAACAGAATTTTACTGGATATTTTACTTTTTTTTCTTCTGTACTTTCAAAATACCAATTAATACATAAAAACAAACTGTGATTTTACATGTCAAATGTAATATAACAAGAAATTACTGTAACTGTGAAAAAACACAATATTTCTGTTCTTTTACAAAGAAACCCCATCAGAAATATGAATATTTATTGTTAAAATACGTTAACAAGTGTATTGCAATTTTACAAATATTTTCCTGTTACTTAAAATTCAACTTTACAACTCTAAAAAAAACAACAGTTTGCAGTGTCTTCCCCTACTCTCTCACCCCCTTTCACAAGCCTATCTTTGTCTCTTTCCTATCAATAAAGGCACAAAATGCCCAAAAAATACATAAAAAAAATAATAATGTCATTAAAACCAACTATTAGCAGCACATTCCTGTAAATTTAAGCATAATTCTTCGTATTACAATGTCGATTTACCATCTTTATGGGTAATTTTATTGTTTTTAACATTAAATGTTTGTAATTGAACGTTAAAGAACCTTGAATTAAGGCAAAATCTTTTTAAAATTACAACTACAAACTGTATTTTAATTACGGAAAGAAACTGTATTTCTATGAGAAAGCAATTTTCTGTAATTTCACGGTATTTTTTTGGCGCCACAGCTGCTGGAACATTACCATTTTTTTTACTTTTTTTTTAAAGTGTATACATATATATGCGTGTGTGTGTGTGTGTGTGTGTGTGTGTGTGTGTGTGTGTGTGTGTATGTATATGCGTTTATATACTGTATGTTAAATTTGGCTACTGTCTGGCCACTGCTCCTTCCCATCCTCTGTCTCCCTGTTGTGACTATTTCTTCTCCTCTTCAGTCAATATTTCTCATCATCCTGACCTGTTTCTTCTCTCTTTGACAACTCACAGACTTATAAATCAAAAGTTTCTTGACAAATGTGTATTTGTATAGACAAAATAAAACAAAACATCCCCCTCTATCAATAAAACCATTATTGCTATCCACATTTATTAATGTGAAATATAAGCAAACTCAGAGATGCTCCCTCCTGTTACGTCAAAGCTAGTCAGTTGTTTTTATTTCTTTAGTAAAGTAAACTTCAAGTAAAATATGTTTTCCTAGTAATCCCCCAACACACAACGTCAGAGTGGTCTCTAACCCACAGGCTGAGGACTCCTGAAGTTTGCACTGCAGGGTCAAACAGATATTAAAAACTGACTCAGAAATATTTCATCACTGAGAATAATCTTGCTGAGGTGACATACTTTCCTTTTCATCTTGCTTAATTGTTAAATTAATTTCATTTAAGACCCAAATTTCCACTGACTGAAGGTTACTGGGACCTTTTCTGAGCCAAACTGGGTGAACTTTTTCCCGATAGCACAGCATAAATCCCATTCCTTGCATCAGTACTCTGCAGATAAATAAGCATCCATACAGCAGAGTTTATGGATAATATCTTACAACATGGATCTACTCTAAATGTAGAAGTCTCAGTATCTTAAAATTGTATTTTGATTCTTCTGCAAATGCATTATTACCTTTACACCTGGGATTTACCCACACCATGTTTTTATAAAACCCCACATCTCTGAATGCCATGTGGGGACCATTCTCACAATCCCTTATTCACAAAAATGACATTAAAATAGAAGAATAGAAGTGTGATATTATTCACCGAGACACATAATGCATGCATTGCAATCCTGAAAGCTGACGTGTCAAAAAATTCGGTACAATTTTCTTGGGGTAAAAGGATTACTTGAGAATGAATGTTCCTGCAGGAGACCAATCTGAGCAGTGGGGTCCGTGTTCATACAGATCTGCCCATTCCAAAAGTCATTTTCACTTCCAGAGCAGGATGCATAATGTATGACAGAGGGGTGCTTCTCATTATTCCAACATATCTCTCCTCGCCTCCCTCTCTGGTGTCTAAACTCCTCCCTGTGAGGAGGTGAGAGAGAGGTTTCAGGAGATGAAGGTACAGAAGAAACAGACAAATGAGAGACACTCGGTGTCCAAGCATCAGTTTTTGTTATGATGGTTTCAGCTGAGGTGACTTGAAGACGGCTGGTTTAAACCAACTTTGTTTTTAGGCCAAGGGAGAGTATATTACAAAGGAAACATGATCCCCTTAACATTACAATGGCATATTATGAAGCAGAGGCAGTGCATGGTGGGAGTTTTTCCCTCCATGGGTTATATAATGGTCAGTAAAAGTAAAGTGGAGGGTTGGAAAGACAGGCTGGGGTGTTTTTGTGGTAAAGTGATGCACTGAAATCTGAAAGAAAAGGGTCTCCAGTACAATAAGATTGATTTTTAAGCTCAGGTCTGTATTTTGGAAAACTAGTATGAATTTGAATATAGCATCTCCTCAAAGCTCCACGTAGTCCCTCCCAACCCTCCCTCTGGAGCTCTTCCAAAAGACTGATTCAACTCCAAAACGACCCTCATCACATCTTCTTTGTTTAGCACTACACCATGTCATGTCTCAGTCAGTGGTTAGAAAACACCAAAACATTATCATAGCAGAGTTAGAACAAACAAGCTAACATGGCAAGTTAGGTAGTACTCACAGCTCGATGTTGATCGGGGTGTAGGTAGTTACTCTGCCATTCTCCACATAGCTGTCAAGTCTCTGGTTTTGGTGTCAAGGCTGTCAAGTCTCCCATCTTTTATGCCGTCATCCCATAATAGTATTCTCCCGTAAATCCCCCATATGATGAAATAATAATAATAAAAAACATTCCTCTGCCTCTCCAAACTGAACTCTGTCACTAGCCTGAATGGGGCGGTAATGCTCCAAAATGATGGATGCCAACCGCTGTAAAACCAAAGAAGAAGAAAAAGCCTTGCAAAAACTGCCACCTGCAGTAGCCTGGGTGGCAGCTGCCATGAGATTAGAGCCAACAGCGGCACAAACCAAGATAAAAAAAGTTTTTTTTTATTTCTTGTACATCTTCCTTAAAATGTAAGGGATACCGGAGCTTGGTTGGGGTTGTGGGGCAGATCGTAGAGGGCTTTCCTTATGTTCAAAGCCAAAACTTGACAGGTAAGCATTATGCAGTGAAGCAAAGTTTAAGGAAATTCCCTTTAGACTTTCACCAGCAACTTTTTTTCCCGGCACTAGCAAGGTGTACATTATGAAGTGGCAAGTGAGTGTATATTCCATGGATATATGAAACAGTCCATTGTGTGTCATGTCAGGGCTTCCATACTTTACAGGCATATTGATTTTTTTTTTTACATTCATGATACATATTCCTGACCCATGTTTGACCCTTACTCATCGGTTTAGAACCAAAATTCTGGATTAAAATGCACAAAAGTTTATTTGATTCCACTCTTTAGTTTCCTTTCTTCTCCTCTCTTCTTCTTGAGATACACCCACATGATTGGCAGGGCAGGAATGATTTCCAGATCAGGGAGAGGAAAAGGATGTTAAAGAGCATTAGTTAGCTGAATGAAAAGCACCCACTTTTAATCAACATCAGACAAGACAGTGAGGGAGTGATTTGGCTAGAAGAGCCTGCCCTCTGTAGGCCAGATCCCCTCAATTCACCACCATTCATCAGCACCTTTCACTTTATTTTTTTTTTTACCTGATATTCTCCTGTTTTGAACTGCAAAATGCAAAACATTCCATCTCGAAGATGCACAAGAGAGTCCCCCTCAAAAATTCAGGGCTGTGTCTTAACAGGGGAACCCCAAGCGGGCATCAATCTTCATATTCCTCCACAATGACAAACATTTGTGTTGTCTACGTCTATTAATCTGCCATTCATCTTCATACAAAGCTGTGACATTTATGTGTGTACAAATACAAGCTTAAACAATGCACGTACAGTATTTGTGTGGGCTGCTTTGTCCCTCATCATTGTCTTCATTACCTTCGATCAATACCGCCCCCACTAACACAAGCCCACCCTACACATACTGTAAATACACACACTCAGAGGCACCGCACTTCTTCTTTAAATATACTTTTACAGCGTTGATATTTACTCAGCGCTGCAGAGGGGGAAGCAGTAGAAAAAGAAATCAGCTTTTATTGTTTATGACTACACATCATCATCCTCTGAGTGCTAACCGGGAGCAGAGACGGAGTGAGACTGGTGAGGCCGCTCACACACACATACACACACACCGAGAAAAAAGAAGTGAGAATAAGAAAAATAGCCAGGCAGGGAACTGGAATTGATCTGACATTGGACCCTGGGGCCGCGTTATGACGAGGTTTGCAGTAGCTGGGAGATGTTTGATGGGGAAAAGGGGGGATGTTCATCACGCAGAAGTGGAGCCATCATCCTCCCGGAAGGAGAACTGTTACATTACTGTCTGCCTTCACTGTCAGTAAATAAAGCTGTTCCCTCTCTAATGAGCCCAAGAATGCTCGCACTCGGTGGACGAAACTTTAATATTCTTCAGTGCACAGCAAAGTAAACAGAACTCTTTATGGTGATGGAGACTCACAGAAAATCACTGCTGGCATAGATCTGTAGACATCAGGAGAAGCTCTGAAGCTGGACTGTAACTGGAAGATAAATGAATAACCACTTGGAATGCAGATGCAGAGATAACTTACAAACAGATCTGTGATTGCTATGCAGCTTTTTACAAACTTTTCTGTTTAAAAACAGAACTAAACAGCTTCTGTCAGCTCAACGTTGGTTTGTAGCACAACTAGTGGAGGGCAAAGTAAGAAACTTTAGTGCTTGAGTTAAAGTATAGATCCTCCTGGACATATGAATCCAATACTAGTGAAAGTTGAGGAGTCAAATTATTGCTTGGTTCAAAGTACTAGAGTAAGTGTTTCGAAATATATTCTAGCGTTTGCTTGAATGACTGCAGCATAGAAACACGTTTCAGAAAGTGTGTTTCCATTACCCTTGGATATGCACAAAATGTAAACAGCGCAATAAAAAACTGGTAATGGAAACACATGAATTAAAAAAAAAAAACTAAAATACTGCTAAAAAGTTTTTATGCTTTCATGAGGTGGTTTTTCAGACGTTTTGATATTCAAATATATCGCGAAAGCGTGCCCAACACTGATAAAATGCAACAGGCACTACACAGACTAGTCTAAAGTAACATATGCATACAACTGAACAAAATCACAACAAAACACAAACCCTCATCAACTGTTAGTGGCTGATGCCCAAGTGTTGTTTTTGACAACAAAATTCAAGTGTATTTCTGTTCTTGTTGTTGTCCACGTTGTTAAAATTTTTGTGAATTTGCATGTCCAGCCGAAAATCAGCAGCATGGACCTGGCAGGGCGGACATCTAAACACATGCTGTGAAGCTCGCTGCTCGTACACTTGCAAACTTACGGACGCATCAAGCATGAAACAGGCTGAAAGCTGCATCCAAAGAATGGCTTCTTAAGTGTTTCATAGCCTAACTTTATTAAGAAATGGCTGACTGTACTTTGGCCTTGTCCAACTTTTTCTGTCAATAAAACCCACCCAAGTTAGAAATACGTCTAAAGGCCCTGGTAACACACACAGGTTTCGTTAATCACTCTTCCTGATTGGACTAGGAGAGGTTGAAATCAGGTGGGCATACTGTTAGCACTGTTGATGTCATTTATTTTAAAACCCAGTGGAAATGATGAAAGGTCAACCAGTCCTCCTAAACAGGTTCTACAAATGTTAAAGGGTTGTGGAACTGTCAATCAAACACCCTCAACTACAATCGCAGAAAAACCTGAGAAAAGTCCTAATCAACGGCTGTTTTACAGACACCTAAGTGGGTTCCCATACCTTTTTTGTTTTTTTTCATCACTACTGAGTCAGAAGAAAATCGAAAAGTACTACTGAGTTACCTTTCCCCATTTCCTTTTATTCCAAGGAAACATAATAAACAACTAATGATGCATTCTGTGTGGTTTGGTGGTTAAATGTTAATACTGAACCACTGTGAGCATCCACTCTGTGTACCTTAAACCATTTGGGAAATAAACAGCGCAGTTCGGAAAAGTTGTGCAGCCTTTTTTATTTCCTTGTTTGTTTGTTTTTTAAAGTTTCTGTCATAAACCATGATGAGCAGGGTGGGCTTGCACAAACAGTCTCCTTGATACCAATTATCAGCAGCAGGCAGGTCAGGAGAGAGCAGCGCACAGAAAAACACTGGGAACACCAGCACTCCAGACAGAAGTCAACAAAATACTCATAAACACACACAAGGTAAAGCTACTACAACTGCAAAAACAAATGTCCTGGTTTTGTACAGTCTATCGTGTATTTGCGGTTTGTTTTATCATCATTTTGTCGACATAATGTGGAACGTTTGGTCGGAGACCTTGCTGAGCTGATGTGAGTTCAGCCAGTCAGACGTGGACACTGCATCACATGGATGCTCCAAGAGTTTAAACTCTTTCACATTTCTTTGTATGAAACATAATAAACATGAAGAAGTAGCTTTGTTTACTTCATTATAAATTCATAAGGTGTGCTAACATTGTCTTAATATAACTTTTCTTACATCAGCACATTAAATATTAAGATCTTAAAGGTTAATTCTGCCTCTTTGAACCGGAGCTCTTGTTGATTTTTTTCTTTCTGAAACCTCATGTTTGTGACATTAAATTCAACAGCGATTATGTTTTTGTAACATCTGCTTGGCCTTTTTCTCCACATGCATATAAATGGGCAAATTCTTGTGAATGCGACATCCTAGACCAAACTGACACATTTCCAGTTGGATTAAGAGCAACTTGTTGGATTTGGGGGGTTAGAGATCAACGTAAAACAGTCCATTTCCCATATCTTAAGAACACCTTGATATATTTAAAGTTTAAACTAATTAAAGGCATGGAAAAGGTCTGAGGCACGCAGAGAGGTTAAATACAAAAAGCTTTTCATTCATCATGTTTGGCCTTTATCATAAAAGTTACAAAATGGCTACCGAGCTATGACCTTAAAAGGTTTACAACCAGTAATATGACCAATACTGGAGGTGCTCCAAGAGCACAAACCTTTGTTAAGGCATTTCTGATATTGTTAGCAAAGCTGGTAGGCAAATAGTTGAAAACGTCCCTACTATCAACAAATTAACTGAGCAAGTTATTTGAAAAAACACTGAATCTACATTAAGAGCACCACCAAAATCAAACCACTTTTTCACTGTACCATGGCGAAAAGTCCATAAATATTTCATCAACATGTGTGAACACTTTGAGTTTGAGTTATGAGTGAGAATGTGGGAAAACTGCCTTATCCCGATGTCAACAAATCCCTAAAACATCCTGAATCAACGACTAGATTCAAAGCACCAACAAAATTTAATTACCATCATGATTTTCGTTGTGCCATGGCCAATATTCCCTAACTATTAGGGGTGTAATGAAATGGTCAACTCATGAAACGATACGAAATACGAAACAGGGCTCACGATACGAAATACTCACGATACGAAATAAAGATGAAGGAAAATCCACAACAGTAGGAAGTTGTGAAAAAGTCTCATTTTCTTTATTTTCTTCCTAATGCAGACATACAAAAAATATTGCTGCATCAGTACAAAATAAATGCTCTTTGAAAAAAAAAAAAAATTGTAGTTTTTTTCCTCTTATTTAGACTACAGTGCAAATACAAACATAAAATCTCAATAAAAAGTGTTCCGTTGTTGTAACAATCAGGATATGTACATTCTTGAATGAAAAGGAAAACAAATAGCAGTCCTCAGAGCTGCAGTTTAGACCTATAAATGTCTGAACTGTGAACTATAATATTTAGCCTATAACAGTGCATATACTTCTGATCTTCAAGTATGATCAAATTCTATCAACTCAACAGTAGATGCAAAAATCAAATATTGTTTTCTACCGTTTGTTTTGTGTTCAATGTGGATTTTAATGTTTCCTATGAATTGACGGTCAGTGAATGGACCAGGAAGGCGGGGTGAGCAGGTCAAAGTTCAGAAGGGGAGAGTTAGGCTGTGTCCGAAATGGCATACTAACATACTACATACTACAAACCCATTGTGTATATACTGTATACTACATACTATAAGTATGATTAGAATGCCAACCGTTCACACTGTAGTATACTACTAAGTTTCCCATGATGCATTTCAAACCTCTGACGAAAAAAATCAGAAGCACACCAGGCTATCAAATATCTCTGTTGATTCACCACATTTGAAAGTTCAGAGAGCATTTTAGGCGAGAAAGTCACCACGTAGAATACCAAAATGTGGTCATTTGAGCCATAAAACGCACAGATACAAATTTCATTTCGACATTTCGGACATTCCGCTATGCCGCTATTATGCTATCGACGAAACTTCCGGTCGGCTCCAAAACAAGAGCCCATTTACAAAAGCGTTAAAGAACTAAAAGGGGATCATAAAAGACACATTTATTTTGAAAATGGGAAGTTTGCTAGTGGATGATTTTTAGCTGAATGCCGGTCGGTCGTGTATGGCGCAAGGCATTATGGGGCTCGCAATGCATTATGGGGCGGTTGAGTGTGACTAGTATGCCCACCTCGCATACTCAACATTTTTTCCGATATAGTATACATCCGGGTATTTCTCGCACACTCAATCTTTTCATACTATCCAGTGTGAACACACTACATACTCATTTTGACGTCACACTTAGTATGAGTAGTACGTTAGTATGCCATTTCGGACACAGCCTTAGTGTGTGTGTTAGCGAGGAGGGAGAGAGCCGTGCAGGAGGTCTAGAGATTAATACTCACTGTTTTGTTCCTATTAAAATTGTAGTTGGCGAGGTCACAGCCCACAGTGACTGTTAAATAGAAGCAGGTATTCGCAAGCCGGAGTCACCGTTATTATTACGTTCGATGGACGTCACAGTACAACCGCTACCTATCTGCAGGTGGTTGTTCTCCCCGCAGTATACGGCGAACTGTAGCGGCATATTTTGCACACGGTTGTTGTTTTGTCCCCAATCTTCTCACCGTTCTCTTGTCTTTTACACGGGAAGCCAACCGATTTATTTGACGAAGGAGCGTTAGCTAATTCCTCCGCTTTGTCCTCCTCCATATTGCAGCTGGTGTTTTGCTACGGGAGGCGAGGAGGGTTTATTTCATCCTTTTATTTTGAGCGTCTTTGATTTTTATTCTGTCATTTTTTATTTCGCGAAATTTCGTGGCACGAAATTTCGTTTCACCTCTACTAACTATACCATCATAATCATGTCAAAACTTTTGGAATCACCCTGTTCACAATCACACTGACAAATTGCCTGCAAAACCATAACCTCAATGACGGAGGTAACAAGTCACATAATGAAGAAAAAAAGTTATATTTTGTTGAATAACATAAATTTCTAAAAAAAATAGCAATGTTGCAAGTGCAGTTGCACAGAGGAAAACTATTTCTAAAATTAATACGATTTTCAACAGACCAAATATTTAAGTAAGTATCTTAAAGCTAACTAATAAAAAATTACAGAGCCCCTAAGGTGCCACAGGAAAAAAATGTATAAATTGTGCGCACAAGATACTTATTCATGCCCATGATATATTAAAACGCGCGCTCAAAATACTTATCCATGTGCACGTTTAAGCTCAACCGTGTTTCAAAACGAGTTTCAACCAATGATGGGCCAATTCTCCACAGTCACTCAGAGCTGAATCCTGCACTTTGAGGGAGGATACTCGCTGTGATGTCGATGAAAATATTGGCCAGACAGACAGAAACGTCTGGATCAAGATGACGGATTTGCAGTACTGTGGACAATGTTGCATTTTGAGTTCCAATATTTTTTTAGAGTTTGTTTGTTTATGCAAGGTGCATCTCTTTTCTTGTGCACAATTTTGTTACTGTTGTGGTTTTCAAATGGCTGAGTAAATAGTATAAAGTTATGTCTGAGCATTTTTAAGTAGTGCCACCCAGATCTGACCTTTTTACATTAAAATCACTGACAGAGGAAGCTGTCATGAAAACATGACTAACTCAGTTGACTGTCTAGTTCATAAACAGTGGTGTCACTACTTTTCATTTAGGTGACACTGACACCTGATTTGACATAAATACCTGCTTTTGAGGAATGAACTAGCCATTTTGAGCAAGTGATGCAGTTTTGCAGGTTATCCAATAGGTTTTGCAGTTTGTACTAATTGTTTTGAGAAATACCTTAACTGTTAAGACTGATGTGAGAAATGCACCAAAGTGGCAGAGAAAAACTATAATATGTATGCTTTCTTTTACTATTCAGCATTCTGCATTCTTTCAGCATTGTTGTATGCTTTCATTATTGTTGTTTTACAATTTAATAAATTCAACATTCCTAAACCAATGATCATAACCAGCCCACCACAGAGTGGCCACATTTGGTAAAACATTAATGAATGCTCATGTAGACCTATCAGATCATGAGCAGAATTACACTTAATTAGCTGTTATGGTTTGTTTTTGTGGCTACTTATTATTGAAATGTCTTTTGATGGTAAAGGCTGCTGACATGGTGTAGGGGGAAGTATGCATCACAAACTACCAGCTGCTTCTGTGCACCTCCTCCTCCTGTCTGTTGCCGCTTGTCTGAATAATTAAAACGTGTACGTTTTATCTTAAACGTGCGCATGTTTTAATATATCATATCAGTTTCTCGTGCGCACGATTTATATATTTTTTTTTCTCTGTGGCACCTTAGGGGCTCCGTATAAAAAATAACTATAGGAGGGGAGAGAAATGCCGCTCACCATTACTGCGCACACTGGTTAAAGAGCAAATTGATTATAATAAGGAGCTTAAAGGTTGAAGGTCAAAGTAAAGGAGCATTTAATTTATCTTTTAATTGTGAACAGGATACTTGAAAAATTCTTATTGGGATTTTCATCCATCTTTGCATAAACCGTAACACTGAATACAGGGTGAATAGATTTTCAAAGGCATGGCTCAAGGTCATTGAGCCTCATCATCTCCACGATCTTGGTCAGTGCCATGAAGCCTCATCTTCTTAGTGCGTGTCTGGTGTGCTCTGCTTCACTCAAGATACTGCCAAACCTCATAGATTACCAGAAAAAAAAATAAAGAAAGCACCAGAAAATGAATTTGAATGTGAGAAGTATCTAAAATCAAAATGAAACACAATGCATTAATTCCCTGGTGAAAATTACTTCAATAGGTTCAGTCAATCACCATTCATAACAAAGACTTTAAATAACAGTAAAAAACTGGCAAAAAAAGGTTAATTCTTTGCAAAGAATAACTAGTTAATAACAAAATACACTTACTTGTGATCAAAACATAAATCATGTACTCACTCATGCTATAAGTAACACAAATCACAAAGCTAAATGATTGGGATCAGCAAAGTCACCTTAGAGATATGTTGTTTATTTCTTTTCTCAATTTAGAACATGTTTTGTTATCGTGTGATATTGTAATTCACACAGGAGCTGACCAAGAGGCAAGTTCACCAGCCTTTCGGTCAGAGCAAAACCACAGCAATTTGGTGCAGGGCTCATGTGGACATCCGGGGTTAGTCTCCTCTGGGTGACTGCCATGCCTGTCTGTAGCAGTAAATCAGTCACTGGCTTTTACCGTAAGGACTGACGAGGTTATTACGTCCACACAGATGTCACAAAAGCATCTGGTTTGAAGAATGTCTCATGCAGTCTTGTTTCCTTGGAGATTCCATTACTTGACATGAATGCTACAATTGATTCTCTCTATCTATACATTCACTTTAGCTAAAAGGTACTTCTTTTATTGCCTACAATATTTTGTTGTGCACCAGTTGTATGAAGCATGACTGTATACATCGCAGAAGGCCTTTTTAAAAGCAACTACCCCTATAGGTCTGAGTGTTTCTTATGGTCTATGCGGCCATTATGGCCAGCCTTTGATATAGAGAAAGAGGCAAACATCTTCTGTTTTGATCCAATTCTATTCTAAAGGAACATCAACAAGAACTGTTGGGACTGCAGGACTGCCTGTTGCCATCCAGAGGTAGAGGGGACATTACTTTTCATTTCTTGTGATCTCTATCAGTTTGTACTAAATTAGCTGATTCTATGTCATACACACATTTTGGTAGAAAGCAAACAGATTTTAAACATTTCTTTATGTTTTCAGTGTAAAAAAGTCTACGTTTAAAGGTGCTATGAGGAGAATCTATTTCCGGCGACATAAAGACTCTGCTACCCATGAGCGACTACGCACAGCGACTGTCGTAAAGACGTGACCCAAGCCAAATTGTGCGTTTGTTGTGATGCTGATGAATGCAGCTTAGACCTTCCTCAGAACTCTGCATTGCTTTACAACTTCTTTTTTCAACAACTTACAGGATGCAAAGTGACGAGGTAATGTATCTCTTTCTCGTTACGTAGTGGTAGTTTTTGATGTGTGAAAACAATCAATTTTTGGAAAACTTAGTATCATAGTTTTGTAGCCGGCTATATATCACTACTTTCTGCCCGGTGCTCTAAGACGTGTCCCGATAATATAAATTTGCTCTAGTTTTAATTGTCTTGTTCCCGAAGTTGAGCCAGTCCAGCCCTGTCCGACCCGACAGCGAAGCTAAGGAATAGCATTTATAGATAACCTATTTTGATGCTATAAAACTCATCTTAAAGTGTGTATTTCGATCTTCGAGCATCTTTAAGAGAAGACACATTTGCCATGTTGTGTGCTCTTTGTCTGTGATGGAAAACCTTAAGGTGCTCATGGAAAACTATTTCTAAAATAGTTTTCCATACTGTGAGCAGAGCAAACTCCTCAGTCATCAGAGCTTCCACAGCGGAGAGCACTGCCACATAGTAGTTTCTTGTGAAATTACCGTGAAACCCTACATTTCCCACAATCCTTGAGTGTTGTTCACATTTTTCTGTCATGACGTCCTACACCGCAGACAAGGAAGTGCTTTTCATGGGCAGCTCTGCCTGATGGCTCAGCAAAGCACTAAAACTGAGAGACGCTGGTATATTGGCTATTTAATCCAGCAAAAGAAGAGAAAGGGTAGTATGTAGGCCTGCACAATATATCGTTTGAACATCGCCATCGCTATGTGCGCATGCGCAATAGTGTCATCGCGCATGCAATGTGACTATCGCATTTCCCCCATTTATTTAGGAAATGAAAAAAAGCAACTGAAATTGAAACCTATTCTATTTTGTACAGAGACATGGCTTCCTGGATCCCTTTTATATACAGCATTTTTCATCATTTATAGATGAACCCCCCCTTAGCCTGGATTAAACGGTATTATACGAATATGATATATATGTATATGAATACAATGGTGTTATTGTAAGTCAACCAAATTCTTCCCAAACAGAGCTATTCAAGTCACCTGGTGAAAATTCTTCTGTTTTTAATATCGCAAGATATATATCGCAATATATCGCAAACCCCCAAAAATCTTAATGTCAGTTTTTTCCAATATCGTGCAGCCCTAGTAGTATGCCATGCTGGAGAAGGACAAGCAAAATATTGCTAATGAAAATCATTTTCAATACTCCTGAATGTCAAGTGAATAGTTTGATGATCTAGTTGGGTGCCTTGTGCCCTTCCTTCTGCACTCTGGGAGTCACCACTCACTCGTCAATACTGCACAGAGGACGGCTGTCATGACAGGGTGTCATATTTAATGTGGGCTGCTGTGAAAACATGTCGAGCAGTGTTTTGTGTGACACCAGTGCAAGTAACAGAGTTAACAGTTTCAACTTTGGGTGCACAGGCCATGCAGACCTTCACCTAAGGTCCTCTGCAGAGTCCGCTCTGCTCTGCTCTGCCCGAGGAGTTTTGGGACTTTAATTTCTACCTGTTCAATTCTGTCACCCAAACTCTTCCTGCAAAATATACCTCAACATGTTCAATGACACTGCTGTCTCCTTCTCCCATCATCAGCCTTACTTCTTCTATAGAATTGAGGACTATAGATGAAAAAATGTCACTCCATGAGGCGTCTTCATTCCACAACAATCCAAGGTTTTAATTTCACAGATAAATCTTTAGGGAATAAACATACCTCTTCCCCATTCCTGTGGGATGCACCCCAGAAATGTTGCGAGTTCATAGCATGAAGTTTGTGAACTATAATAGTGAACTGGAAAGACTTCTAAAATATTTTCTCTCAATTTTAAATGGTGGTTTTCTGTTTAGTATGCACACCTCAGGGAGTTATGTTTTTAAGTTTTATGACGCATTCTCTTCATTCATGTTGGAAAACAGGCATCTTAGACCCAACGTTAAGGCAAGACTCCTTTACTTCACCACATTTGACTCTAAAAGGAACACAGGAACATGATGAGGTCGCACATCTCGCCTATCATCCCCCTTCACAAAGCATTTACTGTAAAGGTTCAAATACAAGAGTGACTGATTTGACAGGATTTGACCTGCAGTCTCTCTTACCTTGCTCCTTCCTGCTCCAGATCCCTCTCCAGGTCTGGAGCAATTCTTTTGATGTGCTTGGTTATGCTTCATTTCTGCACTTGCTGGTTTTATGGGTTTGGATTGTTTGGGCTTTGTTTTGTTTCTAAATTGCAGTGATCCTTCTCTAGCAGGTGTTTTCGTCTTATTGAACTGCCTTAAGCTGCTGTAGGCCATTTGCTATAATTGGACACCATACTTCTGACCCTGATGACAAGTTTCTTCTCTATCATACGCAAAGCATATGCATATTACATTCTGCAACCATGATAGATGTACTAGAGATGACGGATTCAGTGCGAGATAGAAACACATGTCTACTCAATCATCACTGGCATCTGAAGTGAAGCAACAAAAGCAGATTCTCTTTGCTCCCTGTTTAATTGCCATCTGTGCCTGTTGACTGGTGTAGCCCTTTAGAAATAAATGAGCACAACATTTGGATTTTTGCTTCCCTGTCTTGTCTGGGTCACCTGTAGTTAACATCTTCTTCATGTTTAATTCCAGTGTAATTAGAGTGAAAAATGAGGTGTGACCTGTCGTGTTACCCTGAGCTCTGCACTGCCCTCAAACTGTCCGTCCGGAGTAAATAGCCGCTCCCATGATGATGATGATGTTGCTGATGACCTGTGGCGCTGCTGACAGGAAGCAGGCATTTTAGCATGGAAGTCATTACAGCGTTCTGACCTTCCTTCTAATGACACTGACACTGTAACCTCACACCGCTGTGTCGCCCGACTCATTTACATGCATCCAGGGTGAGCGGGTGACACCGGGTCAGGGAGAACACAAGGAGCTGCCAGCTCGCCGGTGCTCCACCAGCTGCTGACCTGACTTAATGGCTGCACGGCCCAAACCCAACCACCAGCACGGGCAGTAGCAGCAGATGGGCGGAGCTCATCCGACACCGGCGCTGCAGTCACTTCAGAACATTCTGAGTGGCAACATCTGGCTCTGTTACGAAGGGATAATTAGGAATCTGCTGTGCACAAATAATAAGTGCCAGTCTAAACACAGACAAGCATGTCTTTAAACAACGCCTAGGGAGTGGGAGATCACCCACTAATGCTCTCCATTTTTTACATATATTAAGGAAGAAAAGAGCGTGACACAGTACTTAGAGTACAAACTGACTTGGGTAGATAATCTTTTGTTTTGCTGCCGCCAAAACTTGGAGCACTGTAGAGACAGAACTGCAAATGTCAGAACTGGTTTCAGTCAAGACTTTTTGTTCCATTTTACTCACTAGGCAAGACTTCTATAAACAGTGCCTGTGTTTCTAATTGTTACCGTCCTAAAAACTGTGGCACTTCCACTCTCAAATTGTTTTGTTCTTTTTTTCATATTTATTGTTTGTAATTTATTGCCTTTTCTTGAATTTGTACGTAATATGTTGTGTTCTGCTGACCTCTTGGCCAGGTCACGCTGGTGAATGAAATCCTGATCTAAATGACACTTATCAACTTAAATATAGGTTAAATAAAAATGAATAAATAAAGAATCAGGCACATATAACATAAAACATAATGCTCGAGGAGTGTCCTCTCGAAGACTAGAGGCAATTCTATATGTGGATAGATAAAGGCTGGAGTGGCAGACGATCATGTAACAACTGAACAAGAATATGTTAAAGTGTAGTTCACATGTAGGCAGATTTTTTTTACTTAAACTTTTCCTCCTACAATCTTAAAATCATCACATCCACTGTAGCCAAACCCTGGCCAGACAATGCTGAAGTGTACTGATGTTTCATAAAGCCTTTAATTGTGCTCAGCCTTTGCCCTTCATGTCTGAACACAACTCATTTCCTTCTTTAAATCTTCAGAAACATCATAAGAGCTAAAGAGAATAAAGATAGCTCTTTTAAGACACAGAAAAATATACAAAGAAATCCTTCACATGTTCATGGCGGCTAGTTGTCAGAAACTCGCTTAAAACTAGCCAAAACAGAAATTTTAAGGAGAAGATTTGAGTTCAAAAGTACCCTTAGGTTTTTAATACTTCAACAGATACATTCATATACACACATGCAAAGCATTACGAAAAAAATACCTTGTTCTCACTCCAGCCAGGTGCTTGATTGAAACACAAAATAGTCTAACATGAGGAAAGATCTTCATCATCTATCTTCAAACACTAAAAAATAAAAGCAGACAGTTGCCAGTGACAACATAAACAAAACCCATTCAAAAGAAATAGAAAAGCATCCTTTCTTAATAATGGACCCTAATGAGAGTCATTTACATCCACACTAAAAGTTTCAAAATATTTTTGTCCTTGTTTTGGGATGTTGCAATATATCTGTGTGGACGATAGACGTCTTTTTTAAAAAACTGCAATGATCATATCAAGCCAGATACAGGCATACAGAAACACTGTGTAACTTTGTTGAATAGTTTTTGGTGCATTGTTTTCATGAAATGTCTTATTCGCAAGGGTCCAAATTTCACCATTATACTCTTCTCAGAACTTTTGTTTGGACTCTATGTCATACACGGCATAGACTAATGCTACAGCAACAAAGCAGTGCCTCAAAGATATATAAAACTTATGGATGGAACTATTCTGCCTGAGGTTTAATTATTAAAAAATATTCATATTCCTGTCAGCAACTGAAAAGCAGAACCAAACTCACGTCCCTGATTGATTCATCGAGTCTTGGTTTTCAGCACCCAGGCCCAATCACTTGGTCACTGAATGAGATGAACACAAGGGAATACAATTCTGCAACATTGACAGTTACATCAATACTGTTGGGAGTAAGCTTCCTGTTTCCAAAACTTCCTCTATTCAGGAAACGACAAAAACAACTACTACTAAATGAATAAATGTTGCATATTCCTGATTGCCGATTATTTTGTACTTTGTATTTTATTATGTAGTTTATTTGGCTACAAGTGCATAAAACCCCTCCAGAAACATGGAAGATTATGATAGCACTGTTTTTTATATATAAAAAAGTCATAGTAATGGACTTTTACATGCCCTGTGTTTGTGGGTGTGCTGCTTTGCTGTTTCTCCTCTCTTTCTCTGTCCATGTTCCTCTGCTGCAGTGGATGTGTAGCAGGTGCTTCTGGTTATGTTGACGAGTGGAAGTCTATATGAAGCAGGAGAAAGCTGTGGTCTCTCTCATTTAGACTATTCTCCCAGCAGTTTTGTATGGAGCAGTGGTGACCTGTTCGTGCTTTTTGGAGCTGTCCAGAGAGTGTGAGCTTTGCAGTGAACTTGTTGTTTGTCTTTTTCTACTTTGAGGTTTACCCTGGTGATACATCGGCTCTGTGCTTGCTTTTTGTTGTTACTTTTTGTTAATAATCATTCATCACTTTTTAAATATAATTAGCATCAATAAGCAATTTAAAATACTGTTACAATCTTCATCCCCTGTAACATATTTTGGTTTGTAACATGGTCATAGGAGGTTTGTTCCTGACAGCACTAAAGCGTGTGTGACTCATCTTCTGCAGCCATTTCACCAGATTTTAGTGATCACAAATCATGCCCAGTGATTACCCAGAGACGAGCAGTCATGCTTTTCCACCAGCAGGACAGAAACAGAGCTTGCTATCTGCTGCATTTTGTAACATTCTTCAGGAGGTGCATATGTGGCTCAATGCTTGGGTTCAGGGTTTACCCAACCTGTGGCATGGTCAGCTATGTAGCTTCACAAGGTAATAACCAAACCTAATAGGACAAACTTTTGCACTGTGCTACATAAGAAAAGAAAGCTGGGAAAAATATGATGGGTTCTTATGGTAAGCAGAGGATGCCCAGTGGCATTCAAGTCAACTTTTTCTGACAAACAGTGAGACATAGCGATGCATTGAGCTCAGGCCATGAAGAACTAACTTAACATGGGACTAATGGGACTATACTGTTGCTTCTCCTGTACATGTACAGACCTTAAGCATGCAGAAAAATATGAGATGTTTGATCCAACATCCTTTTAAACACCAGCAAGAATTGTCCATCGCCTCCCTTTGCTACACTCAGTTACAGCTGCGTTAGTCCATGTTGGTTAGCATTGGGACTTGCCCACTCTCAGAACATCAGCAGAACTCCAGCTAAATGGTGGCATCCAATTAACAGCCAGATTGTAATTTTAGTGCACCTTAGTCATCCTGTGTAAGACTTGGACAGCATTTGAAATTTTTGCACATTGTAACTTAACTGAAATAACCACACATCGACTTAGCACAATGTAGAAAAACTTCAAACCAATGTTTACGGGCTTTCACTGGCTTTTTGAAGGCTACTGACATTTACTGACATTTGGAAACTTGTCACAAACATTCAATGGTACAAACATTACGTGCTTTATGAGACAATGTGTGGACCTGGGGCAGGACATGTCTGAATCTGGGTCTGAGAAGATGGAGGACCTTGAAGAGAATTTGGGTGCATCCGAATTGTCCTTTTTTGATAAGGAACCTTCCTTACTAAAGAAACGACCCGGAAGCATTGAAGCGTCGGCCATGATGAGTGCTGTTTGAATTCTCCAAAAGTTAAGGGAAGGAGGATCGTTCCTTCCTTTAATATCTCCTTTAGCTTAGGAAACACTGGACCATCCTTTTCAAAAGGAAAGGAGAAGAAAACACCCCATAATGCCTTGCGGCACGTGACGTGTATAAATATGGCTCCTGCCGATGGTTTACGGAAACTTGGTGGACTGATAAAAATGACATGTTTAAATTTAAAAAGCACCCATTTTAAAGAATTTCGTTTTCTCTAACACAATATAGATGAATATTAAACATACTATTTTTGTACTTGATAATATTGTATATTAATTACCACATTTCCACCTATCTTAATTTCTGAAGTGAGTCATCAATAATAAGACAGAACGATGAGGCCTAATAACGTTTATTAAAACAATCAATGAAAGACGGACAAATGAGAACTTTTACAATACTCCAAATATAATACATTCAAACAATGCTCATGATGATATGTGTGAATGAAACAGGGGGAATCGTACTTCTGATCATGATCCTCTGATCATGGATTGTTCATGTTAACCGGTGAAGACGCAAAACGACCCTGTGAGATAAGGCAGAGGACAAATTCACTTCTTGTAGTTCATTTTAGGAGCATGTAGTTCGTCGTGGCTTACCTACGTCACAAGTAATCGTCGTCACAAAAATATGACATCCAAGTGAAAGTGCAGTCGAATTCCTCTTTGGCTGCGGTTCTCCTTTCTTGTCGTCTTTTCCCCTTCTTCCCTTGACCCTGTGACGTTTTTTTATCAGGGTTAAGATAAAGTGGATAGGAAATAACTTAGGAAGGACTATTCGGATCCACCCTTTGACCATAATATGAGCTGGAAATCCAGGGTAGGAACTGAAGCATTACATCTTTGTTGGTGGAAGTTTAAAGTCTGTCTAAAATAAGTCTGTGGGATATCAGGATACATCACCTCCACAAGCAAAAACATTTTCCCACTTCAAGATGTCGACCTGTGTTACTACTTTACCAAGATTTTTGACGATTTCTCAACTACAGTCAACGTCAGGTACTATAAGCTGATGTGTGGATGCAGTTATAGAAACATGGTCATACAATCTGCAACCCACAACTGGCAATGAGGAAATGTGCAGACACACAAGCCCAGAGCTACCTGCATTAAACAGACTTGGCACCACTATGTTCATATACTAGGTTGTCCCTATAGTGGCAGCATTATATGACAGAAAATGGAGTAACTTCCTCGCTGCTCACAGAGCTTTATTAAAGCATATTTGAATCCATGACCTTAGTAGGAAAGACTTTCCTCTGATAGAAAAACCTCTGCAGAGCTATTATTCTCCAGGCTGCAGCTATTATAGAGAAAAGAAGTAATTACACTGGTTGTTTCAGCACACTTCTTATTAATGACAAAGCTTTCAGTCATTTAGCATCCCGGCCCTCTACTGTCAACAGCCAGGACTCTGTTTTTCATTTATTTCACTTAATTTTGCAAGGGACCCTGCTTGTCTAAACAAAGCCTAATGAAAAATCATCAAGCATCAAGCCAAAGTCAAATTGCAGATCCACAAGATCCATTACTGGTGACAGATGTATAAATGTGTTTTCTGTTCAGCACTGATGGATGGGTCCAAAATACACTGGCAGAGCTTTTTAGGGTAGGGTACAGATAGATGCAGTCGATGAAATGAAACACAGGCGCCTTGGTTGTTTTGAGTTTGCATGGATGGAGTTCATGTGAGGACTCAGAGAATAAAACTGCTCTGTGCTATCTGTCATCCAATCACACAAAAGTAAGATGAAGAGCAGCCTGAATAAACAGTCATGGCATTTTATGAATTTAACCTAGAGATGTACTGAGATGTGGATTAGCCATTGAAAGGATCCAATGGATGGATGAAAAAAAAATCACACTTACCCCGATCTTCAATGTCACAATGTGTGACACATCATACTTCATTAAGGAAGCCTTGAATCTTGAGAAGAATAAGTGCAATGACTACAGGAAATTCCACCTGCAAGGTCTTCTTTTACATTTCTTTTAAATCAAACAAAAAACATTTATTTCAAATGTATCTCTTGTCATGAAAGAAGGTAGAAAAGAGATTATTGACCCCTGTGGCGATGATTGAGGGCACCACACAAAAGCAAGCAGAGGTGGTTTCATGCCATTTCTTATTCTTTTGCACAACATTTTCAAAGAGAAATGACTGGATTTGGTCACTTTTTCTCTGACCTCATAACTCACACATCAGTTCATTAAGTCAAAGAGGACATTTGTGCAATGTCTGACAGAAATGTCCTTGAAGGAATTTTTGATAGGCAGGTTATGAGGCCCAATGACAGCTGACGATCTGATTATAATCTTCCCCTTTTTGAGAGTGGACATTTGTGAAAAATTTGGGGGAAATCCTGGGAAGAGTCCTTGAGCTGATGGTGAACATGATGCAAAATAACCTTTTATCTATGACCTCAAAAATTCAAATTATGTCACCTCTCGGTGGATAAAGAAATAGTTTACCAGACATCCTTTTATGATTTTTTTTTTTAAATGTAGTGACCACAAGAAAAGAATGACCAAATAAAAGACCTTGACCTATGACTAATAACCTCTAAAATCTATTTAAGTCACCCCTCAGTGGAGGAAGTGATTACTGGACCACAGGTGGATCAGGGGTACTCGTGAAAACTAAAGGGCTAGTGTAACATTAGTCATAAGCAGTAATTGAGATTGAAACATCAGTCCAAGTTAAGGAAAAAAAGCATCTCCATCTCTTGGAGCACAATTCTAGTGAATTGAGTCCTCAATTAATTTCAATCTACAATGGTTGTGCTCGGCCCATAATGGCACAATCCAATGAGTAAATACAAAGCAGGAAGCTGATGGGTACCTGATGGGTAGGGATGGGTACCTTTCACATTTGAACCGATACCATACCAATGCCCGGTACCTGGGAATAGGTATCGGTACTCAACGGTACCAATTTTCGGTACTTTTGCGTGTGTTTATGGGGTAATAAATATTAATTTGTTTCACATTAAGATCTCAATTTTTTCAATGTAAATTTATTTCTCAATATATAAAATTTGACAGATATATATCAAAACAACATTCAACTGTTTGTACTGTAACATTGTAGTTGTTCCAAAAATTTCTTCAACATGAAAACCAGTAACTAAAATGAACCACAACTTAATAAATTAACTGCAGCCCTCACTTTAACTTTAGGGCAGTCTAACAATGGGTCTGACAGAGCTGTAAATAAAAAAAGCATTTACATTAATGTTACAAAGTACGAGGAACCGACCTGATAATGATAACTGACGCACATTAAAATGCCAAGCTAATACCATCTTAAACACAAGGCTTATTTACCTGGACCAGGTATCCTCCTTGTCGCATTTGCTGCCATCACCAAATGTTAAAGCCATTTCTTTTCCTGTGTTTCTGGCTGCAGACGACTAGTCTCCATTGGACGCAGGCGTGCTAACAGTGCTGAATGAATCCTTTGCGGTCGTAGATCTGAGGCTATCAAAAATTGTGCACTCTTCAATTTTGTGCGTCACCAGGTGCTTCCTCAGATTTTAAGTATTTCCACTGCTGGCCTTACAGTTTGAGTCACAAATATTGCAGCGTGCATAATCTCCATCACATTTAATAAAGCAGAGCCATACTTTTGAGCAATTTCTCTCAGCCATGCTTGCTTTGTTGACTATGCCCGTGGCTGCTGACGTCATTACGCTATTGCTGTGCTGCATTCAAGTCCGGTATGGAAATTCACCTTCTCTACCCAATAGTATGCCTGCTTCTTCCACTTCCTCACAGTCACAAAGATGCATTCAGTACCTAGTCATGGTACCGTTTGATTTTACATGAATACTTGGTAGTACCTACAGAATTCGGTTGGTACCTCTCAAAGTACCGAATTTGGTACCCATCCCTAGGAAGCAGTGTGAGCAATGAGCAAGACAAAAAAGAAGTGACCATATATAGAAAGACTAGCATAGATGCTAAGAGCTTCTGTAGTGGTTTTATCAGATCTGGACCATATGTATGGAGTAAATGAGGAAAAAAAACATGTTTCAGACATGCTTTGTGAGAGTTGTGCTCTACATGGGCTCAAATTTGTACTTGACATCACTTCAACAGTGCCTATCTACCATACGGGGCGGCAGTAGCTCAGTCCATAAAGGACCTGGGTTGGGGACAAGAGGGTGGACGGTTCAAGTACTGACTTGACCATGTTTGGAAGTTGGTTAAGTAGCTGGAGAGGTTCCAGCTGACTTCCTGGGTACCACCAAAGTGCCCTTGTGCAAGGCACAGAGCCTCTTCAGGAGCAGCGAGCCATCACTCTGACATCTTTCCATGAATGCATGATCATAGGACCTGTTGCATGTGCATGTGTATTTCTTCTAACACTTTCTAAAGCTGCTGCCGCCTAGATGGACTTGTGAAATACTTCATATTCAGTTGTTTAGCTTGAATGCTCCATCTGGTGTGTCAGCTTAGTCCTCAAATTAAAACAAAAGGAAGGATGAAGGTGAGCAGAGGTGAACACTTTATCTCTCTAAAATATTTGGTCACAACTCATGATCTCTTCTTTTTTGGTCCAGTGCTCTCTGGCAGTGGATTTTTATGTTCTGTGTGTATAAATACAAAAAAAGAAAACATTACTTAGTCTGCCATGTTGCAATTATCTGTGCTCTAACTGGTTTGTGAGCAGATGGAATAACTGGAGAAGAGCTGCTCACGTCGCCTGTTGGAAAAAACAGAAGCTGCCTCCATTTATAATTGTGTTACATTTGCATTTCTGTTTTTGGACAAATGAGAGATTACTGTAGATGAAACATCTTGAGTTTTCCTTTTTCTGTCATTTCTGGACACACTATAGTACATATAAATGTCTCAGAGCTTTGGAAAATAATGGGCTCTCATTCATTTTCCTCTTTGCGCCATCAAAGGCTGCCACCAAGCCAGCTCCAGTGCTGAGTACTCCTTCTTTTCTGCCCTATTATCTGCCAAATAATAGTTGAATGAACAAATGTTACTCTTTAATTCGGTATCACAAATCCCCAGGTTTATGATCAGCTTATCACAGGCATACATGCAGCAATGGTTTAGCACTCGCAGGATTCATTTAGCCCAGTTGACTCCATCTTACTGCCAAAATGATAAACCCACAGACTGAAGGGAAGCTGTGTGCGGTTTCTGTTTGCCATCCAAAACCACAAGATAACCCAAACGTATCAGCGGGTCATGAAGACTTATCACCAGCACAGGTTGACAAGTGTACTGAAACATGAAAATACTAGGCTGAGCAAAAAGGCACGGAGACTTTGTTCTACCAACAACAAAGTTTGGAGATGCAGCTCCAGTCGCGCTGTTTACGTGGAAAAGTGCGCACGAACAAGGCTTCAAAGGCAAATAATTCAAATGGTGTTTTGTTACGCTGCGTCTCCCAGATGCTCATGTTTTTCTGGGTAGATATCAAAGCCTCCTCTTTATTCTGACACTTGAAAGGAAACAACAAAATCGAGACGAAAGATAAAGAGAAGAAGAAGAATCAATAAAAAGTTGCTTCATTATGGACTTGCAGTCTCAAAAAGTTGCACCGTTCCAAGACTTTGAAAAAAAAAAAAAGTGTTGGACTAATTGGCAACAGACAGTTCACGCACAAAGAAATGAATTATTGACAGCAGTTTTAAAAAGATATTGTGCATTACTGGCGATCCAGCATCACTTTGAAATCCACACTTGCCATTTTCAAATCCTGTGAAGAGGCGAGGTGCCAAAATTGCCATTGCTCTGCTCTCATAATGAAGAGGGATTAGTTAGTATTACACAGCAGTGAGACTGAAGAATTAGCATACAGTTTGTATTCTGAGGAACACGTGGCTCGCTGAAAAGGCTCATTTTCATGGACTTTTTTCATGAAGAGAGATGCGGAGACACTTTTCAGAGAAAGGTGTGAAGCTATTATTCTGAGAAAAGGGTGGAAAACCCAAACTTTTTGGTCTAAGAGTGTAAAAAGTGATCCTTAGGCTTGAATATGACATCTAGCTAGCTTTATGGCCCTTGTCTGAAGAGTGAAGGCCTCATTGCTTCTGAGCTGAAGCAAATCCAAACCATGTACACTCACCAGCCGCATCATTTGAGATGTCAATTCAAGTGCTTGTTAAAATAAATATCTAATGAGCCAATCACACTGCAGCAACTCAGTCCATTAAGTCATGAAGCCATGGTAAAGATGACCCACTGAAGATCAATCTAAGCATCAGAATGAGAAGAAAGGTGAGTTAAGTGAAAATAAGAGTTGCATCATTGCCAGTGCCACAAAGAATGGTCTCAAAAACAGAAAATATCCAGTTCTCTGGGCAAAAATGTCTTGTTGATTTCAGAGATCAGAGGAGTGCGAGAGTCATTGTAAGTATTCATTACAACCAGGTTTTGCATAAGATCATTACTGAAGGCACAACCTGGTGAATCTTGAAGCAGACCAGCTACAACAGCAGAGTACTACACTGGCTGCTACTCCTGTAAGCTAAGAACGGGAAATGAGGTTATAGTTCACATTAAGGGTGTCCCCATACCACTTTTTCATCTCCGATACAATACCGATTTTGCAGCCTTGAGTATAAGTCAATACAGATATTGTTTTAATGTGATAACAGCAGGAATCATTCATATTTCTATAACTTCTTATGGAGTATGGACTGTAAGAAAAGGCTTGATCAAGTAAGATTACTCAGAGTGCAGGAGTCAGCAATATTAGGTAAGAAAAAAACAAACTTTTGTTTTTGGGTGGGTTCAAAATACTTTAACTTCAAACATAAGAATATACTACAATTAAACAAAATAATATACAATTAGAAGACCCTGAAAAGTAACCTTAATAAATCCAATCCAAACAAAACCATATTTTAAATTGTAAAATAACCACTGTGTTTAATTTAAACAATTTAAACATTTGGATGGGAGTTTTTATATCAGAGATTTAAGATACAAGCCAATATAATCTGATATTTGTTTTTTCTGCTGATATTGGATCGATAGCCGATACCAATATTGGATTGGGACATCCCTAATTCATATAGCTCATCAACACTGGATAACAGAAGTTTGGAAAAATGTTGCAATGTCTGATTTTCCGATGGTAGGCCAAGATTTGGCATGAGCAACATGCAAGTATGGATTCACCCTGCATTATATCAACAGTTCACACTGGAGGTGGTGGAGTAATGTTGCTGGAAATATTTTCTGACCATTGGTTAAGCCAAACTTCTGACCATCTTTTTATGATCATAGCATTTTTGCCCTCTGATGATCACTCAAATAATCAACTTTTTTGAAGAACATGACAAGAAACAAAAATTCTTGTAATTGGGGGTGTGCATTGGCAAGAATCTGGGGCTATGATCTGTATCACAATACATGCATCACAATACACTATACTAGGACATGTTGGGATACTATTAACAAGCCAGCACTTTTTTTTTTCTTGCAAAAATGTAATCAACGCTATCAACATAAAGCATGGTCCCTGCAAAATGTTACTGTCACAGGGGCTAGTGACAGAAACTTTTTATGCAAAAACAGAGATGGAGAGTCAAATGTGTCAAAGTCATGGATAAATCTCATTTAATGAATGATAAAAATATCACAATACTGCACTTAAAATCATGATAAAGTATTGTACCACAGACTGTCAAGGTAAAGGGTAAATCCGTATTTTCTTACACTATTTCACACTTCCAGTTTCCATGTTTTTAAATGTTTTGTTTTTCTTTTCGTCTCAATACTGTATCTAAAATAAGGTCATGGTGAACCCATTGAAATTATATTTTAATATACTGTTTTAAGATACACAACAGAATTTTGGATAATGCACTTTTACCTCTACCTAGGAGGTTGATATGTCTTATCTAGTGTTTGTCTGTTGTTTTATCTGATGGTGTGCAAGATAACTCAAAATGTTCACAACAGATTATCTTGAAATTTTCTAGGAATATCAATCGTGTGGTAAAATGAATCTGGTCTAAAGATTTCTCTAAAGGATTCTTTAACATTGTAAGATAGGGCGGTTTTCTTCATTCTGGTTAATAAATCAGTAAATATGTGTCAGTGATACTTTGAAAAAATCCACATAGATGCAAAAGTAGTCTGGATCAGGAGTAAATGCTTCTTCAACCAGGCTGCCACTGACTGAATGTGTCGGCAGAGAATGACAGCGAAAAGCTGTCTAGAGTTACAGAAATGGCAGGGGAAATTGAAAGTCTTCTATACCAACTGCCTGTAAAGAATGATGCAGGATCGTCTCAGCCATAAGCACCAACTTGTGGTTCACTTAACAGCCTAAAAATACTTTAATTCAATGTTAGCTTTTAAATTTTGCCAGCTATGCTTACCCTGCAAAAATGTGCATCCAAGGTCCATTTCTGAGACAATCTAGAGGAATTAAGTTGTATTAGAGTCATCAACTGTTCAGAGGCATGTCTTATCTTCAGTAGTAATCCCAAAATCCATGGAATGAAACTAATTGTCTGATTAATGGAACCCACGTCATGCTTACTTCTGGGCTGGCCAACAAATTAACGTTATTCTTTCAGCAATTAGTTCAAACTGTATGAAAGGTTTCACTTGCTTAATACACAGCCTCCAACTAAAATGATCTTTATGAAGACAACTGCAGCTCTCCTGGATGTGATATCTTAGATAGTCTTGGATTCTTTTACTTCATGCAGGCGATGAAACTCATCTGAAATGCATATATTTTATCAAAGTGGTGTTTCATGCCAACCGAGCCCGGGTGAGTCGCATAATATGTCAGCACTAAGAGAGTGAAGAGGGTTTTTATGAGCAGAAAAAGAGCTCCAACAGGAGTACAGGTGGCAAGTCGTTAAACTTCAGCAGGGACATTAAAAGAAAGTTTGGAGCCCTCTGGTGATCCGAGTTATGACCCTCAACTTCGCTCATAAAACCCTAATTACACGCTGATGTAGTCTTTTTAATTAATGCCACACACCCAGTCTGTCAAACAAGAGCAGCGCAAGTGTTTCAGTGCTTGGTCTTTACTAAAATGGGGTCAGTTGCGGTCCAAAGGTTAAAGAATCAGGTTGTGTTCAGTACCATTTCAACCAACACCATCCCAAAGAGTGTCAGCACAAAACTCAGACTCACTCATATCTGCTATTTTCTTGAGAAACAAAAAAAATACTAGGGCATGGTTTTACTGCTCCTTCTGACCTGTGTTTGCTGACCTTTGCTGCTGAGGTTGTGCACTTGTCCAAATTTAAATGTGGCCAGAGGAGGAAGAGAAAGAATAATTCATCCTCTCTCTTACTTGGAGCATAAACAAACCAAACTGCCTACTTTTTTGTGATACTTGAAACTTGTTTGTTGTGAATAATTTGGTGAAACTGTCTACTTATTTTGTGATTCTTGAAACTTTTTGTTGTGAATAAATTGGTGATTGGAACAAGATGTGAATTTTTAATCTGCACTTGAATGCAAGAATAGATATTTAAAGCATCCTGTCAACCCAGCTGCCAAGAGCATATACTCCTAAAAAGAAGTTTGAAAACATTATATGACCAATGGTATTGTCAGGGGCATAGAATTGGGAAGGGGCGCTAGGGACACGTCCCTATCAATATTATGCCACTACCCCATGGTCCCTGACACAAAACACAAGCATAGTATATAAAGTTATAACTAAAAAATGCTGATATTTAATGCCAAAGAGATACATATTTTGATTAGTTTATTTATTATCCATATATTATTTGTGTATTGAAAGGCAGCAACCGTTTAAGACCAACAATAAACGTTTTTTTGGGGAAAAATACAATAAAACCTTGGATTAAAAATATGACTTTATACATTTATTTTGTTGGGGAATAGACTTATCAGTAGTCCTTTTTGGTTTTGGTTATATATTTATCAGACTATAACCATACCATCGAAATTTCTGATTGATTCCAAACTGTTCCACTGTTCATATGTCATGCATCAATATATTTTTGTTAAGGAACAGACAGTAGAGTTTTAGGAGGAGAGGCTGGAGGTAAAGTATATACCAGTAGAGTAGTTTTTTCTGAATATGATAGTTTGCTTGTTTGTTTGATTAGCTCTAGATGATATTGAAAAACAGTCATAAATGCAAAACTCATCAACTTTCAGAGGTGCCATCTTGGTTTATTTTTATGTCCCCACCAATGTCAAAATCAAACCTACGCCCTTAGGCATTGTACTTCATGCTGTTGGAAAGCCTGATAAGTCACCTTTACAATAAGGTAGAACTAAGCACTGTGCGTATGTGAAATGAACTGCACAGCTGAACTTGTAAATAGCATCTCCAAAAAAGGGCCAAACTCCCTTTCAACTGGAAGTTTGTGTTCTGTGGTGGTGTCAGCCCTGGTGCCATTTTCAAACATAGGACTAGGTTCCATGAGATTGGTAAAGTCAAAGATAGACTGTGAAGTGGGCATTTGAGGAAGACAACACCCCAGGAGAACCTTTGTCTCCCCTTTATTTCACTGAGGAACCATAGACTTTGTTCCAAGGATGGTGGGGATTGACACCTTTTTTCATTTTTTTTCAGTGTGCTACACGTTTAGCTGTGTTGCTCATTGCAAAATGCACCATACTTACAATTTGTACTTTTTGTGAAGGTTGACTGATCAGGTTTTGCAACAACATAGAATAAAACACCAATTGATATCACTGAAGAGTATATTTTAACAATGACAACAATCTTCCTGGGCCTGAAGAATGTTCAGTTGTTTACACACAAAAATATATGACTAAATGTGTCTGGTAATGTCTGCATAGCCTCAATAAACACACTGGATGTGCCTCTTTTTTAGAGTTCTGAAGATTTTGCCCTGCCATGCACCCCAAAATATCGTAACAGATGTGAATGATGATGAAAAGGAAATTCTGAACTTTGAGGAGCTTCAGCTCTAAGATACATAACTTTAACAACACATATTTCATGCATCTCTCACATAACTTTTACTGGTGTAGTTCTTCAATTCATCTGATTTAGCAGCTGTACAGACTATCTTCTGTCCATTTAGCAGCTTAAGTAAACAGCAACCCCTTTGTGTGCATCTCCATGCTGTTATCAATCCCCTTTATAAGTTCAGTCAAACTACATGATGTTTTTGAGCATATTGCCCCATACAGCTTGGGAGGACATCATTTTCAAAGCTTCAAAGAGCTTATTAACTACAAGAGTGTCCATGCCACCAATTAAACATAGTTTACTGCAACAGCCCACATGGCATGGGTGCTGTTACTGCCATTGTCTGTCTCTCTAATGGCCCTTTTCCAATATCACACCTTGGCCCTACTCGATTTGCAGCGTGTTTCCACTGGCCTGGTACCTCCTAAAACAAGCTAGTTTTAGTACCTACTCCACTCTGGTTCCAAGCGAGTTGAGTCTATAGTAAAAGATGACGTCACCGACTGCCGGCTACTGATTGGTCAGACAATGTCGTCATGGATGAGTCATGAGCACGATGACCTAGCATTCTAGCGGTAGCTACCATTAGCTTACCCTAATACGCCTTTTTTTTGCAGCTCGATTGCTCTCGTCCTCGGCTTCATTCTGTTGCATAGCTTCCGAAACTCTTCTGTGCTTCTCAAGGGGTATTTCTTCTTGCCACCTGCAGCCTTCTCCTGCTTTCCTTTTTTACTTGGTTTGTGACAAAAAGCCACAGATTGTTGTGTCACGCTCAAAATGACGTCACGTTCATAGAATAGTCTTCGGCATAAAACAAAAGGTAACAGGGGAGGTGGGCAGAGGTGACAGTTGGTCACTTGCTGTCTTTCTACATTCTTTGGTCCATACTCATCATGTCTTGTTTTGACCGTGGAGATGGATATGACATGGCTGATTCCATAGTGTGTCTTCTCCAGGCTGTGAGGATTGTAGTATGGCTTCATTTATTAACTAAGGGCGTTTTCACATTAGGCCCACCTGTTTCGAACCGTGCTGTGGCGTGGTTTGCCCTCCCTCTTCCCCTCTGGCTTGCATTCACACTTGCAACATCGAACCGTGCCCGGGGCCCACTTGTGTATTTACTCAGTTTGAAACAGCAGGGGGCGATATGCACGTAACTGGTTACCAAACCTGCTATGAAGGAGAATGAAGAAGAGGCTACCATGGTAACCATTTCCTACACCAGACAACCAATGTTTAGGTTTCGCTCTCTTCTACATTTTCTTTCAAGTGTGTTTTTTTATCGTGTTTGAGACGGCATCAGCGACCTTCTGGACCCTTATAAATCATCGTAATCCTCAACCAGAATAAACAAATCGACAAATTGAGTAAGCAAAATATTCAACCATGGGGTTTCAGCCGTCGGACCAGCTTATTTGGTGCACACTAAATATGGTTGGTGTGAAAACACCCTTAAATTCACTAAAACAGACACAGAAATACTTGTAGGTATCTGTTACCTTGTCAACTCACATGGTCTGCAGTTCAAAGGTGTGACACAAGGAGAACAGAACAAAACATGATGACAAAAACCAGTCACACATGCCCTAACAGCTTAGGTGGTTAAGTGCTAAGAAGCTACAAAGTGCTAATGTTGAATAATTCATCCTTACATGGTTATCAGGGATGGTGCAGGGAGTTTAAATTGACACTTCAGCCTCCCACGCATTATCATGAAGGCAGAGGTATTCTAGCTTTGTCCTTCCTACACAGAATAACACACTTATGATATCATGTTGCTTCATAATTAGTCTGTAAATATGCAAGAATAAAGCAAGGGCATAATAGCAACACTGCACTGGAACTTCACCTACATCTAGTGCCTCTCATTTACAGATGCAATCAGGAAAATATATGCAAACATGACACCTCGCTTGCATCCATTAATGCCTTTGTTCTTAAGCACATTTCAAGGTTACTCACTTAATGGAAACAAGCTTCCTGCACTTCAGGAAAAAAGCTGCATATGATATCAACACTTCAGTCTATGTAACAGCTATTACTTTAAAGGAGCAATCTGTGAAAATAATGAAAAATACATTTTCTTGCTTTGACAGCTTTATTTCCATGAAACTATGAATAAACATGATTTTAATGAGCTGTAAATTAACCACCTGAAAAACACAAGAAAATGCTAATTAGATACAATGTAACTATACATTGTAAAAGCTGAAAATTAACATACTATAATCAGTCACATTTCAAGGTTTCGAAATTGTATGTTTCTAAGTCAAGCTGAAAAGTTGTCCAACTGCCAGTGATCTAAGATTATAACATACAGTATGTATGCTTATAACAAATACATTTGTGCCTCTGTGTCAACCTGTAAAAAGCTACATGTTCGTTAGCAAGAGTCAGAATACGTCATAAATGGTCATTATTTATACCAACATTCTGAAGTTTTTCCACCCTGATATAACATTAGTAGAGTCATTGTGATGGCACATAACCTTACAGCAGGTTAAATGACACCTCTGTCATGGTCTGAGGGGGTCTGTATCGCCTCCACTGGCACTATGTAACTTTGATGTGGATGGTAGGAACACTTCACACTTGAAAACTACAATTTTTTTCCTGCTTTGATTGCTTAATGTCGTACGTCACTTCCCCCTAGAGAAAAAAGCTAAAAGTTGGGAAAAGGAGAATATAAAGCAGTTTGTGTATTTTTAAAACAAGTCTAATGAATAGAATTTTGTTTAAAGATACTATGTGGAGAATCTATTTCCGGCGACATAAAGACTCTGCTACCCATGAGCATGCGCGGCGACTGTCATAAAGACATGACCCAAGCCAAAGTGTGGGACCTGTGCTAGGACCTTCCTCAGAACTCTGCATTGCTTTACAACTTCTTTTTTCAACAACTTACAGGATGCAAAGCAACGAGATAATGTATCTCTTTCTTGTTACATGGCGGTAGCTTTTGATTTGTGTGGCAACAAGCAATTTTTGGAAAACTTAGTATCGTATTTTTGTAGCCGGCTATATATCACTACTTACAGCCCGGTGCTCTAAGACGTGTCCAAATAATATAAATTTGCTCTTGGTTTAATTGTCTTGTTCCCGAAGTTGAGTATCCAGGCCAGTCCAGCCCTGTCCGACCCGACCGCGAAGCTAAGGAATAGTATTTATAGATAACCTATTTTGATGCTATAAAACTCATCTTAAACTGTGTATTTCGATCAGGCATATATCTAAAAGTGAGACTTTTTTGTAATTACTTAGAAACTCCTCATAGCATCTTTAAAGTAAATATGCACTTATTTTCCAAATGGAAATAGGGACCTCGGGCTCACACTCCTACATAGGAGGTGCAGTAATGCTCCTTTGACGTTGGATGCCATCCACTGTTAAACAAGTGGAAGAAGATGAAAGCTAAATGTAGAGCTGTTATCATAGTGGAAGCTGTGAAAAAACAGAAGAAGAAAAAATAGTTCTATCAGTGGAGACGAAAAAAGGAAAGCCAGAGAGTAACAAGCTAAATGCCCAGACAGGGATAAACACTGGCCCGGCATTCACTTGTAAGTCTGAGCAGAAAGATGAGGAGGGATGTCTGACCGATGCTGATTTAGCCTCGTTATTGTTGGACTTGTAAGTACATGATGATTTATTCAAATAGAAAAATGATCAGACTGAACCTTATCAGTCCACATGATTTATTTGTCTCTTGGGATGTCCTGTCGACTTCTCCTCCTTCTGTATGTCAACAAATGCACGTTGGTGTACAGCAGTGCAGTTACACTCAACGACCATAGAGGCCCCTGGAGAGCTAAAGCCAGAATCTTAATTGGTGCTGCTTTAACTCATTTATTGATATTTTAGTCTGTGACCCTTATAGGGCTTGAGGGCAGTCAGGATGAACACAAGCATTTGCTCCATTCATGCTGCTGTTTAAACCTCAATAATTATGTCCCCGTGATGTGTTGCCTCTGCCCCTTTCTGTCTGAGTATATTTCCTATTATATATAAAAACTATACATGTTTTTTGCTGTCAAGCAGATATAAAAATAATAGATTGTCAAATTGAATACAGCACAAAAAAATGGAAATAATTTGGATATGATTTATTTTAGCATTGTGTTTAAATGCACCTTTGAAGCTCAGTACAAGAAAAACTTTTTTAATATCAATGACTGCAGCATATAGCCAGACAAGGGGACACAGTGTGGTAATGCACAAAGATAAATCAAAAAGAAACAAACACAACAAGTGATTATCTGAAATAATATTACACAGTTTATTCTGGAGCAGTTGAACAGCACTGCAGTCTGCTGTTTCAGCCTGTTAAAAGAGTACTTCTCTAGAAACAGCGTTAATGGAAAACATTCATTTTCTATGTGCAACCGTCCTAACTCTGATGATTTTAATCTATAAACTCCTCATATCATAGGTTTCAGGTTCTAGTAAAATCTAACATGCTTTCAAAATATTCTGATATCCTTGAACAATAGCCAATTTAATAAGTTTATCCGTAGCACAGAGACTGATCTTTCTTTGTAAAAAAAACTCCTCTTCAACAAATATGTATCTCAAGAATTCAGGATTGATGACTCTGACTCACGTAAATCTTTTTTTAGACATCCAAATAACAATAACTTGTTTTTTTTCTTTTCCTGTTATATTCTGAACCTCCATTTTAGAGAAGTTTCCTCTCTTTTGCTAAATTCCACTCCTCCATGTTGTAAATTTGCTGCTAAACCATGATTTTATAGGAGCCGGTTATTTACATAATAACTGTTTTCAGCCTCAATACCAGATTTATTAATGAGGGCCAATGGCTTTATATTCAAAGGACAGACAAAAATATAACCACTGAAATTTTATAAATTTTAAGCAAAAGTCCTGGCCCTGCTGGCAACTTTTTAAAAAAAATGCTTGCATGGAAATAGTTAACAAGAGGCTTTTATGGTTAAAGAAGAGATTTGAGCTCACCAAAATAAAAAATGCTGTTTGTTTGAGCTAACCATTGTCCATCATAAGTCCTCCCGGAACATCTTCCCCCCAAGAAAAATCTTCCAATCGATGGACTTATGTAGGATTAGCTGTATAGCTTATGCATACACACGTCAACCATGCAGCAAAAGACTAATACATTACAGGCTGTAGTGATTTCTAAGAAGAGAAATATGAAGATCAGAAGATGAACGACCCCATCTGTGGCCATTGCTCCAGCCTCCATCAGCAGCTGCTCGTGTCGACAGCAGAAGAAAGACTCCTCTTTGCTGAATGAGTCAACACAATTGACAGAGAGAGGCCGGCTCACTGGTGTGACTAACTACCAGGCCGGCGGGCAGAGGAGTGAGAGAGAGAGAGGCTGGGTGAGAGGGCTGGAGCCGAGGAGACAGATTACAGGCTCTCTGTGCACTGACACTATCAAAAGGACTCAATAACCCTGGGTCTTTCTGCTCGGCCGGATCTCCCTGCTGGTGACAGTTGACAAAGATGCTGCACAGACAGCTCACTCACTGTCTAGTTGATGATAGGAAGCCACAGAACATGGCCGTCTGTCTTCAACTATCCTGGACAGGGAGGTTAAAAGTAAAGCTGTGAGCAGGGCCTTTCTGGACTCGGGGGATTCAATTAAAACCTCTCTTAGGCTCTGTTTATGCAACGACAAATTGAGCTGAAAACAGTCACCTTTTGTTGTGGTTTGTCTGCTCCTTTCAACAACAGCAGCTTTTGGGATGTCTGAAAATGGCAAGTTTTCAAAATGAGTCTTAACTTTTAGAAATGGCATCCTCTCAATTGTTGTGTGGACTGATAATGTGCAATCTTTTAAAAAATTGAAACCTTAGAGGCTCCAGTCTATGGCTCCGCACCAGGAAGTGAACCACAACGATGGCAAACTTAAGAGTTCTGTTTGTGCTGTCAAACTTTTCAAACTGCCTGAAATGTAGTTCCTTTGTAATCAATTGAAGTGCAAAGCTGCACACAGAAATGTTCTTGCATTTTACATCCATGTATATTCAAACCAAATCAATTTCTGCATGTGCCTGCAGGTTAGACATGGATGATTAAAAGGATTACAGATTCATATCTGAAAACTTACAATGATAAAAAGAATTACTGGGTTTGTTGTGCAGCATGCTCTGTAGATTTTGACAAACAGGCATGAGTTTCACATATGCCACACCCTTCCTTTATTCAGTGCCTACAAGGTTCCTGACCTCCCCTCCACTAAAACAGCTCTCAATTTAAGTGAAATGAAGGGAGCTGGGGGCATTATTACTTTTGTCGACTAATTAGTTTCATCATATTTTCTTCAACAACCCTTTTCCCCTAAAGAAAACCAAACTATAACTAAAAATAACAAGTGCACATGGACTAAAACTAAAATAACCAACAATTTCGTCAGCAAATAAAGCCGATGAAATGTTTGACAGAGACTAAATTCAATCAGACCTAATTTCACCATGTAGTGGAAGCAGGGACACGTTAGGAATCACAGCTCTTTTGGTTGAGTGGAAAGGTTGAGTTAGTTAAGAGGGACATACAATCACAACTGCCTTGGTGAGATCCATATATACAACATGACTTCAGAAATCCAAGGAAACAAAAAAAAACCTTACACTTTACATTTCATATTTTAGCCAGCTTAATTTATAGTAGATTTTGTTGGATAAAGTTTCATCAAACTAAAACTGGACTAAAATGAAAAAATTTAGATGACTAAATAATGACTATAAATAAAAGCTATTTGAGGCAAATAACTAGCACTAAAACAAAATTAAAAAGTGCTGTCAAAATTAACACTAGCTGGAGAGGTACTTCAGAGACCCACAGTGAGCACAGGATCATGGGAGATTTGAGGTTGGCTTCTGCCAGTTTTGATATTATCCACAAATTTTTCACTTGTGTACAATTGAAAACTTAAGTGTTAGTATTTTTGTGAAAATACAATTAAAAATTGTTTCAATGAAAAACAAAACTGATAGACTATTTTTATACTTTTTGTTATCTCTTAAAAACGTAATCCTTTAGCTGTGGTCACAATGAATGTGACTTTGAGACCAAAATCGCGTTGCACAAAGAAGTTGCGTCATGTCCATAAATAGCTCATTTTGGTCAGCGTCACTCAGTGATGTCACGTCTGCTTGTGTTTCACCCTGATCATATCATATATCTTACAACGGGAACTATAAGGTGACATTTTCCCGGCTGTATCCTTTCCACTCACCTATCAACCACAAAACACTGCAGCTGATGGACCTGCAGTCTCATCGTCTGTGAGTTCTCTGCAGTTTGTCTAGGCAGAACTAATGTACTCACTGGCTAAATGTGTCCCACACAGACAAGGATTGTTACTCTGTGAACCAGGACAAAAACTGTATGTCACGGGTACCATCACACACTCGCACAGCCACACACAACATCGCCTTGAAGGATTAGGTTTTTGCAACTTGGTGACGGAGCTACGAGTGGCGTGGTCGCCTTGATTACAGCCCTGCCCCATCGCAGCTGCACACTGACTTCACATGGAGTGGTCGCTGAGGTCACAAAGTCGCGTTTGGTGTGTAGGCAGCTTAAGACGTTTTTGTTTTTTTTAGATGAACTTGACCCATATATTTCACAGTCGTTCTTGAGGCCTGTATGGCAATTGGTCAATACAAATGGCCAAAGACAACAAAACGTCCTCTGAAATCAAATCAGTCCATGCCTTGTTTTTTCCCTACGATCTCACTTTAAGGGTGCCCTGATCCTCTTTCAAGACAATCAGAAAAGAACAAAAAAAGCTCTTTACACATCTCACTGAACAGGGAATTCAGGTTAGGTAAGCGTTAAGACCATGAAAATGGGATTTTTGATGATATCCAACATGCAGACATTTTTTACTGCATTATCGCCTTCTGGTCAGAAGCAAATGCTCTGCATGGCACAAAAATGGACTTCCTTCTTTCAGTGTTACAATGTATATTTAAGCGAGGAAAATATATATAACAAGAAAAACAGCATTTAACTCTTGCAAAAATGAAACCCTTGATTTTTAAATGTACTAATGCAATGACGAGAAGGTGCATCATTATTGTACATTTGTGTAATGCTGATACTCCAGCTGATACATGGCCTATATGTGTGGCCGATATCTCGGCTGTAAATATCTGCAAAAACTTCAATATCAGTCGATACAATACTCAACTTTTTAGGCTGATATCGGCAGATACCTGTTGCAAACTGATGATATCATTCATCCCTAACAAAATATATCATTAAAATATCTTATTTTTAACCCAACATAGAGACAACCAAATTGGCAAAATTATAAATCCCCACTAAATGCAAGTGAAAAAGTTACTTCTTCTGCTACTTTGGCCAGTAAGGACCTTTTTACAGATCATCGAGGATTTAAACCAATTTACAAGTCTTAATAAAATGGTGGTTTTCAAATGTATTCCAAGGTCAGAATCCATGCTTTATGCACACTTCTTGTCCAACCTGAAAGTTGTAGTTTCAGGGCCCGCTAGCGAAGACAATCAGTAACTTCTTCTCTTGTTGTCATAGTAACAACAACAGACAAGTCTGGGACACCTCATATCTCCACGACAGAGAGTCTAGCATGTTTGATTGTTGTGCTGTAAGATTTGTTCGTTCATTTTGGAGATGTTGACCAGTGAGAGTACAGAAAACAAACCAGAGTTTGTTTGTCAGTACTAAATGTGTTAGGTGTGAAAGCACACTAGACAAGACATAAATGCTGTTAGTTGACTGCAAGTATTGGATCCAGTGTGAAAAAAAGGAATAGTTATGCAAAAGAAGCAAGTGGGATAGTTTTCTCCGGCTTTTATGCTTCCAACCCACATGCAACTGCTGATTTTTAGATTAAATGGAGAAAGCAGACGGTTTTGACACAACGTTGAAGATCCATTTCTAACTTTGTAAACCCACGATAAAACTTGTCTACCATTTCTCCCCAGCTACAAACATTTTTTTGTGTCTAGATGTATTCCTGACAGCACATCAGTGGTTCTCTGTACAGACTGTGCTGATACAGCCTAAAACAGCACCAGTACTTTGAAATGCTTCATATGATCACCAAAAGCTGTCAGCTCTCCTTTATTTAAGCCGCGTGTCTGCCTACGAGCATGTGAACGTCAGAGCCAGTTAGCTGTGAGCCAGCCGCACAGCAGTTCCAGTTGTTGCCAACAGACCAAGAGTTAAGCCCAAAGCTTCACTAGAAGAGTTAGAGAAGGAGAAGCCCGATCTCAGATAGAAAAAGAAGGTCATAAAAGCAGCGGGGGCTCTTCCCATGATACTCCGCTGACAGGCTGCAGATGGGCAACGAAAAGAGAGACTAATTTTTCTTCCTCACATGCAGACTAATGTTCTGACAAGAGTTAATGAAACCAAAAACGTATTGAAACCAGAGAAGATTAATAGTTTTCGGGGAGGAATTTTCGAGAAATACATGCCCTCATAAGTCTGGCAGAAATATCCGTAGCACGGATGAAGACTCAACACAAGCTGAAATGCCGTAAGACAGAACATTTGACCTTAATCTTCACAATGTTTGCTGTCGGCCAGCTCAAGCCAGGCTTTATATGTATACCAAAATTCTAAGACACCAGTTCAAGGGGAACTATCATGAAAAACCCACTTTTTGGGCATTTTTGCACATAAACTCAGTCGCCACTTTATTAGCCACAACAGTCCAACTGTTAATGAAGATAGCTAATCAGCCAATCACATGACAACTACTCATTATATTTAGGCATACAAGCATGGTCTAGACTACCTGCTGAATTTCAAACCAAGCATCAAAATGACAAAGACTTAATTATTTTGAATACAGCATGTTTGTTGGTGCCAGATTGGCTGGTCTGAGTGTGAGCTACAAGGGTTTTCACACACAAACATTTTTAGGGTTTAAACAGTATCTTCTATTTCTAGTGAGCAGCAGTTTAATCCCTTGTTGATGGCAGGTCTCCCACGTCAGCAGGAAATGCACTAGAAGCCTGCACAGGCTAAACATGGTCCTTTAAGCTCCCACAAGATATCAGATCATTACAGCCCGCCCTCGCTGTGTACGTCGTTCACTCCTGCCTGCTTTCACAAAGGCATGTGTCTGCTCACACCTGCACCTTCAGAGTTCTGACCAATCAGGTAAAATCAGTCTACCTTTCTGGATAAGAAAACAGAACTTACATAGTGCTTCATGATCAAGAACACCTTATAGATCATGGATGTCTGTTCTCTGCTATGGTATCATGGCTGGCAATATGTCCATATATGGTAATCATCATATTGATTAAGTCCATTGCTCTTATTTGTTAAAGATAAAGGTAAAGATTTATGTAGCCAAAATAAATAATAAGGGCTGACTGACTGCTGCTAAACACTGACTTCTATTGTTTGTGTGGCGAAAACAGCCCCACACCCCTGCAAGTGATGCAAAAGTCTTGCACACCAGCTCACCCTCCTTCATTGTAATCATTTGCTGATGATTTTATATGTAGATCTAATGAAGCAGAGAGCAGAGAGATAATGTGCCTGTGTTGTTTCATACATGAAGTAAGAGCAAAAACGCAGAGTAAAATTGTTACAGAGCAACATTTAAAGTATATGTATCAATATTGAGAAGTGTCACCAATATGTTAACAGATGTTATTAAAGACTGTCCAGTGTGTTTTATGCTCTCAGAGGATATAGTCAAGTATTACAGCAGATAAAATGATGGAAAACACTGTTCACATTATAAGTAGGATTTTTATTAAGTAAGTAGGCCATTTCTAGACATAAATCTGGCTTCATCAGCAGATTTTAATAATAAGTGTTAAGGTTATGGTTTACATTACTCATTTGAAAGTGTCCAGCCCATCTTTTGAACATAATTATCAATGTTAGGAGTAATGCATTACAAGAGTAATGTGATTACTGTAATGTATCCCATTTTACTGTAAAGTAGTAATGTAAGGCATTACAAAAAAGTAATATTTTACTATGTACAAATGTCAGTAATGCAAGTTAGAATGCATTTTTTTATTTAACCTGAAATGAAGAGGTGTTTTTTGTTTGTTTGTTAAAATACAAATTCACCAAATACTCTGTGAGATCAGCAGAGGAAAAAAGTCCCCTGCTAGGCCTAATGTTACAGTATCTCTAACACTATGTACCAGAATTTTACCTTTTGTCTGTTTTTGCTATGACCGTTTCCTGTATTGTGCCATGAGTCATCAATTTGGCTATTATATTCTACTGTTTTAGCCTTAAGCTGAACTCAGTCGGATAGCCACACATCACCTTCCACTGGACGTGTAATGATTTTTCTGAGCGTAATGAGCTACATTTAGAATACCAAATCCACATTTCCTGTTATTTTGACAGGAGTAGTTTAAAAGTAATGCGATAAAAGTGTAATGCCTTACATTCCAAATACAATAATATTATAATGTAACTAATAACTCTGAAATGACAGTAACAAGTTATTAATAATGCATTAAATTTTTGAAGTAGCTTGCTCAACACTGATAATTATATTATGGCAATGCTTTAAAGCAGGACAAAGTATGGAAGAGTGAGCCCCACCTAGAAGAGCATAATGTCTGCCAGAAACCCCCAAAGCCCCACATAAATAGGTCTTAATCAATTATTAAAAATGTCAAAGATTTTAAAAGCCTTGTTTTAATATTTATACATCTCCCCTTCATAAGTACTACTTTATTTTTTCGCTTGTGGAAAAAAAAATCATTGCAATTTTTCATGTCTGTCTTTTCTTTTGAAAAGGAAAATCAAATGTTTTCAAGAGTTTATTTAACTCAGAACATTTATGTGTTTTATACGATGTTTTTAAGAATTTAACATTTTTAGCAAGAAAACATTATTTAAAAAAATATACAGTGCCAAAATGACAATATTGAATCAAGAATTTCCTTCTCTTTAGTTCTCTTAAATGAACTAAAATATATCTAATCTCCCATTTATGAAGGTCATAAAGTATTAGTTTTAGGACAGTTTAATTGTTTATGAGAACTGATGTAATACTATGAATGACAGAAGATAAGTGAAGCACCAGTCTGGTCTGTACCAAGGTTATTGTTATGACATTTTTCATGGGAAAAAAAATCACCAGACACATCCAAATAAATTGGTAAAGATATCTCCCCTGCGGAAAGATACAGAAATAAAAAGTTGCACCCACAGGCACCAAATCTGAGCCCAACTTCACACCCATAGGACTTTGAAATAATGTGTCAGACAGCTCTCTTCACATCCATCATGAAAGCATTGTCTCTCTCATTTAATTTGTCCCCCACGTGCATATCTTCATTTGAAGGCACACCCACGCAGATGTTTTCAATTACCCTGGCAGATTAGATTCTACTCATGCTCACACGGGCTGCAGCTATTCTGAGCATTACGGGATGTCAAATTCAATCCAATGGATCAAGTGAAAATGATAACAAGGTATATGTCCTGACCAAATAGGTGCTGTGCAATTACCAGAGAAGCCAAGAAATTCCACGGACTTCATGATCGACTGGTTAGAATAATCCTTTTTTGTTTGCAGCATTATAAGGGCTATGCACTGAAGCTGGCACGAACAGCAATAGAAAGAAAAACGGAGGATCAGCCGACTTAACATTTAGAGAAATGTATGAAACTATGTGTATATGTTTCTACTTTTAGTTATTATGTGTTCGTCAAGAGTCCTAAATGTAAGCTGACATTTTCATTATTTTTAAGGCATAATAGCCCTGTGTAAAGCTTTTAGTTATTAACTGAGACATCTCTTACTGGTAACATTCATTTTATTACTTATTTTCCATAGCTTCCGATCAAAATGTTCTCATATTTAAGTTTATTGTAAGTTATTCACAAGTAAGTATCCTGCTGCCCTGATGATGAGATCATTTTGTTTTGCTTAGCCATAGTATGATAGTCGCATAAACACAATAGTGTCATTAGAACAATATTTTGGAGTCATTTTTTAATTTTTTGAGCCCCTTGAGGTTTACTGTGATATCAGAGGGAATACAAATAGTAATAACAACAGATATTGTGACAGCATCCTGATTGCCAAGTGAAAGCCTCCATTAGCCAAGGTTTTGTCCAGTTAGTCCCACATTACCTCAGAGAAACTACACACCCCACCCCCACCCTGCCGTGGGAGGGTGGGTTGGTTGGTTGAGACGGGTGCTGTCTGCGGGGTTTGCCCCGCCCTGGATCCCTGGGTGTTGTCCTTGGTGCCGCTGGGGGGTGGGTCGGTGCCCCCTTGGTTCTGGGGGCTGTTCCTTGGCCCGGTGGCTCCTGGGGCCCGTATGGTGGGTCTCGGGCCCCCTGGCGGCCCGGGGAATGCTGGTGGCCGTGGTCTCCCGAGAGGGGGGCAACTATTTGGGTATTCGGTGACCACTTCACTTGCATACTTGTACAGACACTCAAGCTCCTGTTGAGACTTATTGTAAAGAAATAATTCTTCCCGTCAGAACTTGGCTGAGTTGGACACTTTAACACATCTGCTCACATCCTGCGATGCATGTTCCTCCATATCTGGTCCTTGTGTACTCACCTCCCCCTGCTATCAAGACCCCACATCTCTGGTGTCCCTGGTTTCTTACTGCCTTTAATTCCTGTAGGAGCTTAGATCAGCATAACACTTGGACTGCTTAATCAGTAACACTGCCTGTCTGTCCTCCTTTCCGTTTGTCTTGTCTCGTCTTGCCTGTCTGTCACTGTTTCCCCTTCTTTCACACTGTAGTGTGGCACGGCCCTCCCCTTCAGCTCACATCAGGGGTTAAATAAAGTTTCATTTGATGGAGTAGCCTACAGGGAGGGCTGGTGATGGTCACTGTAGCAGTGAATCATATTCACATATCTCCAACTGCTAGAAAAAAAAAATGCATTGGTCTTTCCAACGCTGTCATCAGACACAGTGCCCAGCTGAAAAGACAATGCAGACAAGGGAAAAAAAAAAAAAAGAGAAACTACACAGTAACTGTTGTGTCACTGGGCCACCTCTCTCCCTGCTTGCTCTTACTTCCCATCATAAGCCGAGCTAATGAAAGCTGCAGGTGGTGACAATACCAATACAACCTTAACATTTCCACTAAGACCACCTAACCACCCACCACATTACAGAAAATCCACAAACCAAACCAAACAAGAAATACAGATGTCCCAAGAGCACCAACCTCTGTCAAAGTATTCCAGACATTATTAGATAATTTAATATCTGAAATGCAGGAAACTGCACCGTCACACAATGTTGACAAATGAAGAATTCCTGGATCCCCATCCATATTCAGATTAACATCGAAATCTACTAACTGTCCCTGTGATACGACAAACTCTTCCTGAAAATGTCATCGCAATATGGATGGACAACCAAATTTACAGATGAAAACATAACCTCCTTGGCCAACGAAAGCAAGACTTGGATAGTAGTTAATAGAAATAACATAACTGTTTTTGAATGCACAATATATTTCCCTCGTATCAGAGGAAAGACCTTGACAAACCCAGAAGTGACCATTGTACTAGTTCTCTCAACTAAAAGTAGGTCTGAGGTTTTTCACTGCATTGTTCTTGGATCAATATTGAAAATGTGGTATGTGATGAACAAAAACTCATGACACTTGGTCATCATGATGACCTTCACAAAGATCCTAATTTTCACAGTTTTTCTAAGGCTAAACATAATCTGCAACACTAAATGGTATAGAATGCAAAAACAACATGGCAACTGGAATTTAAAGCAACATCTACACTACTACTTTATAAGTCCTATTGTAACCTCTTGTTTGAAAATTTCATCATAATCAGATGAACGGATGAAGTGCCTATGGCTGTTAAAATGGTTTATTAAAAGTGATAAGTAATGAATGTATTAGGGTCTACAGCCATTTCTACAGTCATTGTTAGCAGTTTATTAGCAACATCCTTTTAAAGGAGTGATAATGCATTAAAATCTAAAAGCAGGGCACTGTTAGATGTCTTTTAAGTTGCAAAAACCAAACACTTGAATATCAAATGTATGTGTTATTACAGACCTTATGTAGGGTATCTATCTAAAAGGCTATTGTAAAATCCAACATACTTAATGTTTACTCACCTCAAAATTTTTAGACCCATTCTTGAACCACTGTATGATGAGTAATCTGATTGGTTGCAGACTGGTCACCATACAAGGCATTCTTTACCATAATAAATCAAAGGAGAAGAGAAGACAAACTTTACACATGTGAAAAACTCAATTCTTTTTCCACATGCAGATGCACTGACAGGTCCTACGATCATGCACTCATGGAGAAAAGTGAGAGTGATGGCTTGCCACTCCTGAAGATGCACTACCATCCAGGTTTGGGATTTGGCGCCTTGCTCAAAGCCACTTTGGCAGTGCTGAAGAAGTCAGCTGGCACCTTCCTAACAACCAAACCAACTTCCAAACATGGTTGGTCAAGACTTACATCCTCTGCTCCCCACCCCAGGTCCTCAGAAACTGAACTAAGTGATGAGATTGACCTTTTTTTCTTATTTTCACTTGTTCTGATTGAGAACATTCGCCTTTATTTGAATTGAGAGAGTTACTCAATGCATGAGCTGCAACTACTGTAGGCTTTCTTTTAAATATAAAGATGTATGTAAGATGTATTTATGCAGAAACAGATGCACAGCTTTAATACAACTTTTAAAAAAGCATTCATGTTGAAACATCCTGCAGTAAAACCACCCACATTTTGCTGTCTGATCACTACACAGTGCTGCATTGTTATGGCCTAAGCTCTTTCCATAAAAAACCTCAACAAGAAAAAAAAAAAACAACATAACCTTGAGGCCACTTAAAACACTGTGACAGTGGGTGGCCATTTAAGACTCCCTAAATATAGCAGAATCTTCCCTTCAGACCATTTTTACAGCAAAGTCCAGCTCATCCAGCCTAATTATCTGCAGCATTGTGTTTGGAGGCTCACGCTGTTTCTGCTGTGGATTTGCGAGTCTATGTTGAGCACTCCCAGTAAGCAGGTTCATTATGATGACTAGAATAACCAACATCTAATTTGGGAGTGCATTACAATGGCTGGTAGTGTTGGGACCCATCAAGAAGCATATTTATTCAAGGTGGTGGCAGCAGCAGTCTAATAGAATGAGCAGTATGGGGGCTCATGAATACAGTCATGCCTCTCGTTCTCGCATTCTTCATTTTTAATCACATCATTCTAATTGTCTGTTTAATGAAAATCTGCAGCCGATGGGACCTCTTGCATTTTCCAATATCGGTTTTAATTTCCACATCTGACTGCATCCTATACTTCTTTTTTTTTCCCTGGTTCTAAAAATGACATAACACTCACTGAGCTGTGGATTAATAGCTTTCATGTGATGTCACGCAGGTAAAAAAGGCTTCCCACTGCATTACACTACATAGACATTGACAATCTTGGTTGTCAGCTACACACTTTAACCAGGTTATTTTTTTGTCTTTCCTAAAAACCAACAGTTAATTTTCCGTTGGACACACTAACTGATGGTTAGACAAGCCTATCATCATTTTCATTGAGTCCAGTCCAACAGTGCAAATAAAAGAAGGAGCAAAAAGCATGTTCATTCTATCAGACTATCCCAGCTGACATTAGACGAGAGGCAGGGTACACCTTGAACCAGTCGCCGGCAAATCGCAGGGCCACATAGAGAGACAGACAACCATTCATACTCACGCTAACAAATGAGGGCAATTTAGAGTTACCAATCAACCTAATAAGCATGTTTTTGTTCTGTGGGAGGAAGCCTGGGTACCTGAGGAGGATGCTGTGTGGCATGTGCACTACCTGCTGCACCACCATGCAGCCCTGTTCGTAAAGCCCCAGTCACACATCCCTGTTTCTCATGGCAATTGTGCACGATTGTCATAATCCTGATAAAACGTGCTTTGGCCATGGTGCATGCGCTACTTGGTCTGGATCAGCGTTGTATGGTCATGGATGAACAGCGGGGAACGTGGAAGAGTCCCAACAGTTTCGAACTGTTCAAAACTGTCGTGGAGAATTGCCGCTCTCAGTAAAGCGGGATGGAAGCCTAATGCAGTCCTAATGCGAACGGTATTAGCATGGCATGTATGGAGCTCAATCAGGCCGATCGTGGCTCAATCCTGAAAGCTTTATGAGGACGACTGACAAGGATGTATCCGTTTGTGCCCCGACTGTGTTCCGTTCAAGACAGCGCAAGCGACGGGGCTCAGTCGGGGCTTACATGACACGAACTGAGCTCGAGCGGGGCTGACGTCGTGTCAGCAGGGTGGAAATTCATGGAATCCTTGTCATATCGTTGTATCAACCTAACTGGAGCGGGACGAACGCCCCCGAAGCGCTGTAGAAGCGCTGTAGAAGCGCTGTAGAAGCGTTACTGATGGTGTATTTACGGGGTGTGTCCAGGGGTGAGACTGTCATTTCATCCCGTATCAGCGATCACACCAGCCTCGGCAATCGTTTACAGTCGTGCACAATCGCCATGGCAAACGGGAATGTGTGACTTAGGCACTACATGATGAACAATAACTGAACCTTATTTTTAGATTTTCTTTCTAGCAATGCTGTAAAGAGCATAATTCTTTAACAATAGTCTTAATATTAAAGCATGTAAACCTACCCAAATGATAAATTGGCATGCACTAAACAGCTGAAAGTTTTATGAAATACATAACTTACTCACTTACTCTGTAAGTGTGTGCCTTTTTTAGATTATAAAATTAAAAAGTCTGCGCTGCAGCACCACATGGTGGTCATGTGACTGACAGCAGCCTATAGAGTTGTACAAGAATGATGCATTCTTGTAAGTCAACTAGGACCCTATTACAATGGTTCCCTTAACTAAAAGCCTTAAAATTTTTCAATGTGTTTTAAGATTTTACTAATAGCAGAATGTGTAGCAAGAAAAGAAGTTCATGAAACTTAGACAATTTACACATCCTTTATATATTTAAGAGCATGAACCTCTGAAACAAATCCATTCATAAGATGAAGTTGTCAGGATGATGTGAAACACCCAAAAAAACAAAACAAGGAAAAGACCCAAATGCAGATGCAGAAGAAAAACTTAATAGACAGGGATCAAAAACCAAACTAATCCTTACAAAAAGCCATAGTATTGAACCAAAATCTCGACAACAAAGTAACAAATTAAACCAGGCATCCAAAAGCAGACAAACTAAGGCCCTCCTCAAGACGGCCCCGTATTGTCTTGGCGTCGGCATCAAAACATGTATCGCTGTTTACACATCGTATTGTACATAGGCTTGTGCATTTACATGACAACGCAAAATCCTGTCGGGTTGCCCGTCTGGTTCTGCTCCGAGGTGGATTCCACGTCAACAAGTGCTCATGCGCGCGTAACATGCTGCGTCTCTGCATGAGCACTTGTTGCTGTTGTTGCCGTAGCTGGTGTTGTTGGTGTTCTGTGAGCAAATGTTGGTATAAAAGTCGTAGCAATATTTGTAGCTGCTGGAACAAGATCAGAATCAGCCCGTCTGCTGCCATTGTTGTTGTTGGTGTGTGTGACAACGTGGGTTGGGGGGCGGGGAGGAGGAGTGGTGCCATGAGGTCACCGTCTTTCTCGGACTTATCTGTTTATACCAACTACGGCAAGAAGACGAATACCCAGATAGCAGACCCGTTTTCAAAAAAGATGCGGAGTCATGGACAAATACGTGTCTCCGTGTGTCAATATCACCAGATCGATACTATATTTTAACGGAGTCTTACAAATTTGTACTCGTGTAAAGCCCACCTAAGAAAACTCAAAACTTACACTGAGGCTGTGACTGTGACAAGAGGAAGATGAGGAGAAGAAGTCATGAGCCCACAAAGATGAGGGAAAAACACAAAAGTTAAATACGTGATTGAGGTTGACGAGACACAGCTGGGGAAGAATGATTAGGAATCAGGGATCAGATGTGACAGGACGATACAGGATGTAAAATCTATGGCAATCAGGACAGTCTGGTGAATTTTCAAAATAAAACAGAAAACACAAAGACAAGAAATGAAACAGGAACAAAACGGGTAACTACTAAAACTAGGAACAGGATCATGACAGAAAAACAGAAAACACAAGACATAAGAGGTCTTAACAAAAAAACAAACAAAAAAAAAACAAATACAAAGCAGAACTACAAGAATCATGACAGAAGTTCAGTGCTCTTGTGGATCTCAAGTCTTCTCTAGTTACAAACACCTTTCAGAGTCAAATATATTTAAAACATAGAGCTCCATGAGCACAAACCCCCACCAAAGCATTTGCAACATTATCTGGCAAGCTAAATTGTCTAAAGAGTGAAAATCTGCCCTATCTTGCACTGTTATGGAATCCTTTAAAGATTTGGATCTGCACAGAAGTTCAGATCGCCACCAAAACTGCATCAGCTCTTCATTGTGCTATGACCAACATTCCCTGAAAAAATCTCAAAAATCCAAGGAGAATGTGCTGAATATTCAGCAAAAATTTGAGAAAAAAATGCTCTGTGTTGCATAACAAATCTTGAAAACAATTCCTGGATTTTCTTCAGGATCTGGATCCCTACCAAAAACAATGTACTTGTAACCCGGGTGGAAAACCGGCATATTTCCCCTCTTTATTCCTCTTAATCACGGCCTCTGTGCAGTTGTCTATCTTTACGTCGTGCGTCGTGACGTAAGCCATCGTGACGTCATCACGTGGGTAAGCGTGGCCAATAGGGACGGCTTTAACCGGGAAGCTCGAACACAGTATGGGAAGCGCGAGCTGAAGCACACACAAGACGGACGCTGCAGGTAAATGCACCGTGTTTTATCGTCTTTTAATGTCCGCTATTTCAGTCTCTGATACTAACATGCAACCGAACTGTAGGGAGCCGATTACCGGTGCCAATGACGACGACGTGTGCCCTGAGTTACCTTCTGAACCGGTGAGTCATGCCAACTGTGAGCGTAGCTTAGCTTAGCGTAGCTTAGCTTAGCTGCTCCCTTTGAATTACCTGGAGCAGTTAGCACGGACTTTTATGCTGGTTTCTCTAAATGTATGTGATTAAACCAAATGTGAATCATATCTAAACAATGTGGTGCTAATGTTTAATGTGTATTTAAAGGATGAGAGCAATACAATGCACTTTAATGGCCAAACTTTATAATTGTTGGGAGCTAATGCTATCCATGCACTTTAAAGATCCTTAGGTGATGTTAATGCACTTTGGAGCCATGCTATGTGCCTTGACTGATTGATTGAATGATGTGCTTGTTCATTTTGCACAGTTTATATCTTAATCATGAATTATTTACTTGAAATCATGGACTGTTTGAATAATATTGTACAATATAGGAATTTTGTGACTGATTTATGATGAGACTTTCATCATTAATATTGTGAATTGATATTGATTGATTGTGATTGAATTGAAATGAAATGTATATGGTGTGCACACAGAGAGTTTATCCTGGCACTGTTCCTTTTTATACAGGCCAGAGATGATGGCGAGCTTAGAGCCTAACACGAATCCATGAATGAATGACCTGCGTATGTCCCGGGTGAATCCATGAAATTCCAGGCTACGGCCTCAACGCCATAAGCGATGTCAACTTGGAAGAATCTGATCTGTCCTCCTGCTCTGGTCGGGCCGGTAGGAGGCTCCCTTGCAGCCACCCTTTTCTTTTGTTCTTTCTTTATTTTTTTCATTTCCCCTTGCGCTAGTCCACGCAGATCGCACAGAGCAGCTTTGAACTCCGTCACTCCCACACACACACTTCTTTTTTTTCCCGCTGGACTATTTTGCTGCTCTGTTGTGTCTGGAAGGACTTTAATTGAACTGAACTGAATTGTGCCTTGCACTGAACTTTTTTTGTTGTTGTTTGGACTGAACAAGCCTTACTTGAATGGACTTGATATGAAATGTTATGAATTACTTGGCCAAGTGTTTATGTATGTCTGTCTTTAATATATAATGTTGCAATTATAAATCCTGTCTCGGCCTCTCTCTCTCCACTCCCAGAGTCAAACCTAAAATTTTCTGTTCACTAGCCTATGACAGTGTTACTCAAGGACCCATACTGTACTTCAGTTACTACACATATGCTACATGTTTCTTGGCGAGCTAGCCAGGAGTGGAGAGATTAGCTTTGAAGGTTGTTCATATATTTAGGAGACATGGATACATTTGAGAAACTGGGCATTAAAATTCCTAACTCAGTCCTAATACAGGGAGCTTTGAAAACAGAAACTGACGATGAAGTCATTGAGTTTTTAAAACGGTTCGGTTCTATCTCTAAATTTGTGTTGGTTGATGAGACTGAATCAGTTTTCAATAATTCCATAGTAGTTGAGTACAATTCGGGTGCACCGCTGGTTGAGTTGCGCAAAATACTACCTTATAAATACTGTTGCGATAAGGATCAAGTTACATATGAAATCAGAGTTGTCTGCACTCTGTGCAGGTGAGGTAGGTAAATTGCAAACCAAAAACTATTTGGCAGAGTTACAGAAAGTCGCTAAGCTAACGGGCAAGACTTTGCTGTTGTTTTAAATGGGGTGATGTCTCTGCTTGGCCAAACTGTTACGGATCTCCAACCCCCTGCTGCTGCTGACGGCGAGGAAGACGGTAGAAGAGAGCCACCACTGGCTGCCCCTGATGCCACCATGTTGCCTTCTGCATTGCCGCCTCCTGTCAACCTGGGCTATCCAAGTGTTCCAGTGGCCGCAGTCGCAAACCTTGGTGGAACCTGGCCAAAAGTGGAACCGACCCCCACGGTTCAGAGCACACCCAGACTCTCACTGCCAACCATGCCACATCACGAGTTGAACCCTCTTGAAATACCACGCTATGTTGTAGAGCACATAGTAAAGAACGAGGACAGCACCAGCCACTACTCAGCACCACGAATCAGAATCTTCTCTGGCAGATCACCCCGACCTCAGAGTGAGTCAGATTATGACACATGGCGTTCTGGCATAGAACTGTTGTTAAAAGACCCAGCTGTGTCTGACTTTCAGCGCTCACGTAAAATCGTTGAGAGTTTGCTACCCCCTGCTGCTGACATGGTTAAGCACTTACAGTTAGAGACTCCACCTGCCATTTACCTGCAGACACTTGACTCAGCTTATGGCACTGTCCAGGATGGCGATGAGCTATATGCCAAATTCTTAGACACCTTTCAAGATGCTGGGGAGAAGCCTTCTAACTATTTACAACGTCTACAGGTTGCTTTAAACTTGGCAGTCAAGCGTGGAGGGTCACAAATAAGAACATTGAACGGCATTTACTAACCCAATTTTGCCGTGGTTGCTGGGATAACTCTCTTATTACTGAGCTACAACTTAAACAACGGAAAAGCAATCCCCCAACCTTTGCTGAGTTTCTGCTACTGCTACGGACTGAGGAAGACCGTGAAGCAGCTAAAGCGATACGAATGAAACAACATCTTGGTGCAGCAAGATCCAGAGCCTCAGCTCACGTACAGTATGCATACTCTGACAGTGAAGAAAAGGGAGAAATCGCTGCTCTAACCTCAGTCACCCAGCAACTTGCACAACAACTAGCTGAGATCCAAAAGCAGCTTGCCTCACTCACAGCTGCCCAGTCAGGGTTTAGCCAGTCCCCAAGTTTTAAGCCCACACCTGGTCAGTAAGTTGGGGGAGGGTCAGAGGGCAGGTAAGCAAACAAAGACCCTGCCTTCTGCACCCAAACCCGGTTATTGCTACCGGTGTGGTGAAGATGGCCACATCAAAACTCACTGTGAAAATCCACCGAACTCTGCGCTTGTGGCCGGTAAGAAAAAACAGTTCGCTGACCGTCAAGCAAAATGGCAGAAAGCAAACCCCACTTCACGATCACCTTTAAACTGAATCCAGTTCCTGTTGTGGGACAAACCGGAACTGTTGAGGACCAACAATGTCCCAACAAAAAGAAAGTTGTGAAATGTGAAGAACTTAATCAGAACCCCCCAGTTGTGCCATCTCGTCTGCCCAAAGGCTTAGTTGGGTCTCGATGCACAGCCAAAGTCACAGTCTCTGGTACAGAATGTAACTGCCTCCTTGATACTGGGTCACAAGTCACCACCATCCCAGTCTCTTTCTATAACCAGCATCTCTCAGCTCAGCCAGTAAAACCTCTGGGCGATCTTTTACAAGTCGAGGGAGCTGCAGGCCAAGATGTCCCCTATCTTGGGTATGTGGAGGTAACAGCTACATTTCCAAGAGAGTTCTTGGGTGCTGATTTCGATGTAGTCACTCTGGCATTAGTTGTCCCTGACACCAGACCCAACATCCAATCCCCTGTGCTAATTGGCATGAACACTATGGAGGCCTTATACAATCAATACATGGAGAGTGAGGTTGCAGGATTCCAGCCAACAGCCCATGGGTACCGGGCTGTCCTCAAACTCTTAGAAGTACGCCACCAGCAACAACAGGCAGGTAGTGATGGAGTTGTGAGACTAGCCAGCAAAGCGCGAGTCCTCATTCCGGCTGGACAGACCACTGTCGTGGATGGTTCTATCCACACCAGCATACCAGCCCCTGGTCAGTGGATACTTGTGGAGCACCCCACCTCACCATTACCGGGTGGACTGTGTGTTAATAACTCAATAGTGATGTTTCCAGATCAGTCCCCCATGAAAGTTCCTGTCATTCTCACTAATGAATCAGACCAGGATATCATGATCCCACCTCTTTGTGTCATCGCCGAACTTACCATATATCGCCACAGATCTTGTCCCACCATGTGCCATCAAATTGCTCATCTGCTGAAAGTCCCCAGGTGCCCTCAAGTTAGATTTTGGTCAATCTCCCATTTCTTCTGAATGGAAAGAGAATTACAAACAGGTTGAGTGAGATCCCTGAAGTCTTCTCTCAATGACTTAGACTTTGGATGTACAGATAAAGTAAAACATCGCCTTAAGTTGCTTGATGTGAACCCCTGTAAGCACAGAGCTAGACCCATCCATCCACAAGACGTCTCGGCTGTCCGTCAACACCTGCGCGGTCTGCTGTAGTCCGGAGTCATCAGAGAATCTGATTCCCCATTTTCTTCTCCCATCGTTGTGGTCCGTAAGAAAAATGGAGACATCCGTGTGCATTGACTATCGAAAACTCAACCTACAAACAATTAAAGATGCTTACGCTTTACCCAACCTAGAGGAGTCATTCTCAGCCCTGTCAGGTTCAAAGTGGTTCAGCGTGCTTGATCTTAAGTCAGGCTATTATCAGATCGAGATGGATGAGGCGGACAAAGCCAAGACAGCATTCGTTACCCCAGTTGGCTTTTGGGAGTTTAATCGAATGCCCCAAGGGGTAACAAACGCACCAAGCACTTTTCAGAGATTGATGGAGAAATGCATGGGAGATCTCCATCTGAAAGAAGTGCTCGTTTTCTTAGATGATCTCATTGTGTTTTCAAGTTCTTTGGAAGAACATGAGCGAAGGCTGCTGCAGGTACTCCATCGTTTAAAGGAATATGGTCTGAAACTGTCTGTGGAAAAATGCAAGTTTTTTCAGACATCTGTACGATATCTGGGCCATATCGTTTCAGCAAAAGGAGTCGAGACAGATCCCGACAAGATTCAAGCATTGAAATCTTGGCCAGTCCCAAAAACTCTGAAAGAGCTTAAATCCTTCTTAGGTTTCGCCGGGTACTACAGAAGGTTCATTAAGGGATACGCTGCCATTGCCAAACCCTTGAATGACCTGACCCGTGGTTATGCACCTACCTCAAAGTCCCGAAGCAAAGTTCATTCCTCCAAGACCTATGATCCAAACCAGTCCTTTGGTGAGAGATGGTCTTCTTCCTGTCAGCATGCGTTTCAAACACTGATAGATAAGTTAACCAGTTCCCCAGTTCTCGGGTTTGCCGACCCCAAGCTACCTTATATCCTCCACACCGATGCCAGCACCACCGGGCTTGGGGCAGCTCTATATCAAGAGCAAGAGGGTCAGCTTAGAGTGATAGCTTATGCCAGCCGAGGTTTGTCACCCAGTGAAACAAGATATCCCGCCCACAAGCTTGAATTCCTGGCTCTAAAGTGGAGTGTGACGGAGAAGCTGCATGATTACCTGTATGGTGCAACCTTCGTTGTGGTAACAGACAACAATCCCCTCACATACTTGTTAACATCAGCCAAGTTAGACGCCGCCAGCCACAGATGGCTCGCTGCTTTGTCCACGTACACTTTTAAGTTGCAGTACAGAGCTGGAAAGCAAAACCTCGACGCTGATGGGCTGTCCCGCCGCCCTCACCACCAGCTTGCCAACGTCCCATCACAAAAGGATGGGGATTTGATCCACCAATTCACCCAAGAACATGTCAGTGAATCTGATCAAATTGAGGAAGTGAGCCCTGAGGTTATCTCTGCCATATGTTGTCGATGTCTTGTCACCAGTCAGCACAGTAATCCCGCTGAGAGCCCTGTCACCTTGATTGAATCGTTGAGCCTGTCAGCAGAGGCCATCCCTGATTGCTATGCCTATGAAAGCAATCATGGGCTACCTGTTGTTCACCCCTTGTCCCATTTAGACCTCAAGGAGAAGCAGCGCGCCGATCCGGTCATAAGAGAAGTCATCCATCAGATGGAGACCGGAGAAAAGGTGCCTCCCACTGCACGCCATGAGCTCCCAGACCTAGCACTACTGCTAAGAGAACTAAACCGCCTTGAGCTGCAAGAGAATATCTTGTATCGAAAGAGGAAGGATGGAGACCAGGTTTCATTTCAGCTAGTGTTGCCAAAAGAGCTGAAGTCTGTTGTCCTCACGAGTCTGCACGATGACATGGGCCACATGGGCATTGAAAGAACTTTAGATCTTGTACGTTCCAGATTTTTCTGGCCTCATATGGCAGCAGACGTTGAATCCAAGATAAAGACATGCAGTCGTTGTGTGAGGCGCAAAGCTCTCCCCGAAAGGTCAGCCCCATTAGTCAACATCAAAACCACTCGCCCTTTGGAATTGCTTTGTATGGATTATCTTTCATTGGAACCAGATCAGAGCAATACAAAAGACATCCTCGTCCTCACTGATCATTTTACAAAATTTGCTGTCGCCATACCAACGGCAAACCAGAAGGCAAGGACCGTGGCAAAATGCTTATGGGAGAACTTCATTGTGTATTATGGGATCCCTGAGCGACTTCACACTGACCAAGGGCCAGACTTTGAATCAAAGCTGATCAAAGAACTTTGCCAGCTTGCTGGGATTGTAAAGACCAGAACCACCCCCTACCATCCACGTGGAAACCCTGTAGAGAGGTTCAATCGCACACTTCTCAGCATGTTAGGAACTCTGGCACAGAAGCAGAAGGCTAGGTGGAAGGAATACGTGAAGCCGTTAGTGCATGCCTACAACTGCACTCGCAGTGATGTTACCGGCTTTACCCCGTATGAGCTGATGTTCGGCCGTTCACCACGACTTCCAGTAGATCTTGCCTTTGGGTTGCCTTTGCAAACAAACCAGCCCACCTCTCACTCCCAGTATGTTGAGAGCCTTCGATCCCGTCTTGAAGAGAGTTTTCAGATAGCATCCAAGAACGCAGCCAAATCTGGTGAGAGAAACAAACTTCGCTTTGACAAGCGAGTCACACCATCCAGTTTAGTTGAGGGGGACAGAGTACTTGTCCGCAACGTCAGGCTTCGCGGGAAGCATAAGCTTGAGGACAAATGGGAGCAGGAAGTTTATGTTGTTTTGAAGCGTGCAGGGGACTTACCGGTGTACACAGTGCGACCCGAAATGAAAGACTGGCCAACTCGCACACTTCACCGGGATCTTCTTCTCCCATGCCCATTTCTGACAGATGGTAACGCTCTTGACCTGTTGCCAGACCCCCCATCAGGTCGTCCTAGAACCCGAAGTCAGAAACCAGTTCTTGGTAATGATGAGTCAGATGAGGAAGGAACTGAGGAGTTAGAACTACCTCAAATTCAGACACGGCCAACCTCCCTTATATTCAGGAGTGAACAGCCAGTCAGACCCACAATGTTGCCTCAAACTGATCTCCCAACTGTATCCCCTACCAACAGTCTGGAGAATATCACCAACCTTTTGTCTACACCTGTGCCAACCATCTTACCTGATCCTGAGGGTCCCTCTGCTGAGTCAGTTGTTTCTGGGTCAGCGAGAGGAGCTTGAACCTGGTGACGAGCATGTACCTGAGGGAACACAACCTCCCACCTCCCATCCTCCTTGCTCTCCTGTGGAACCAGAGCCCCTTGTCCAAGCAGAGGCATCACCCCGCTCTGATGAGCCACTACCTAGTGTTCTTGACTCTGAGTCTGATCCAGTTGTTCGTAGGTCCAGTCGACAGCGTTACCCACCTGGTCGACTTCAGTACGCGTCATTGGGTCATCCACTTATTTCTGTTGTACAGACTCTTTTCCATGGGCTGATTGACGCCTATGGGGAAGCCTTTAGCACCTCTACCTCAACTGATCTCTCGCGATCTCAGGTTTATGAAGTCTAGCATGCATCGGGGGTTGCATGATTCTAAGGGGGGGAGGGTGTAACCCGGGTGGAAAACCGGCATATTTCCCCTCTTTATTCCTCTTAATCACGGCCTCTGTGCAGTTGTCTATCTTTACGTCGTGCGTCGTGACGTAAGCCATCGTGACGTCATCACGTGGGTAAGCGTGGCCAATAGGGACGGCTTTAACCGGGAAGCTCGAACACAGTATGGGAAGCGCGAGCTGAAGCACACACAAGACGGACGCTGCAGGTAAATGCACCGTGTTTTATCGTCTTTTAATGTCCGCTATTTCAGTCTCTGATACTAACATGCAACCGAACTGTAGGGAGCCGATTACCGGTGCCAATAGCGGCGGCGTGTGCCCTGAGTTACCTTCTGAACCGGTGAGTCATGCCAACTGTGGCGTAGCTTAGCTTAGCTTAGCGTAGCTTAGCTTAGCTGCTCCTTTGAATTACCTGGAGCAGTTAGCACGGACTTTTATGCTGGGTTCTCTAAATGTATGTGATTAAACCAAATGTGAATCATATCTAAACAATGTGGTGCTAATGTTTAATGTGTATTTAAAGGATGAGAGCAATACAATGCACTTTAATGGCCAAACTTTATAATTGTTGGGAGCTAATGCTATCCATGCACTTTAAAGATCCTTAGGTGATGTTAATGCACTTTGGAGCCATGCTATGTGCCTTGACTGATTGATTGAATGATGTGCTTGTTCATTTTGCACAGTTTATATCTTAATCATGAATTATTTACTTGAAATCATGGACTGTTTGAATAATATTGTACAATATAGGAATTTTGTGACTGATTTATGATGAGACTTTCATCATTAATATTGTGAATTGATATTGATTGATTGTGATTGAATTGAAATGAAATGTATATGGTGTGCACACAGAGAGTTTATCCTGGCACTGTTCCTTTTTATACAGGCCAGAGATGATGGCGAGCTTAGAGCCTAACACGAATCCATGAATGAATGACCTGCGTATGTCCCGGGTGAATCCATGAAATTCCAGGCTACGGCCTCAACGCCAAACGTGTCAACTTGGAAGAATCTGATCTGTCCTCCTGCTCTGGTCGGGCCGGTAGGAGGCTCCCTTGCAGCCACCCTTTTCTTTTGTTCTTTCTTTATTTTTTTCATTTCCCCTTGCGCTAGTCCACGCAGATCGCACAGAGCAGCTTTGAACTCCGTCACTCCCACACACACACTTCTTTTTTTTCCCGCTGGACTATTTTGCTGCTCTGTTGTGTCTGGAAGGACTTTAATTGAACTGAACTGAATTGTGCCTTGCACTGAACTTTTTTTGTTGTTGTTTGGACTGAACAAGCCTTACTTGAATGGACTTGATATGAAATGTTATGAATTAACTTGGCCAAGTGTTTATGTATGTCTGTCTTTAATATATAATGTTGCAATTATAAATCCTGTCTCGGCCTCTCTCTCTCCACTCCCAGAGTCAAACCTAAAATTTTCTGTTCACTAGCCTATGACAGTGTTACTCAAGGACCCATACTGTACTTCAGTTACTACACATATGCTACATACTCCTCTTTCATGCCAAGACCAGCAATCCTTGAAAATCTCTTTAAAATCAGTTGATAATCAATTACCTGCCTTACAAGCCAAGAAACACCAGCAAACACATGACCTCCTTAGCTTAACTATGTCAAAAGTAGACAAATGCACAAGCACAAAGTAGAACAGTGATGTTGTCTCTGGTTGTACTTATTGTTCATCACAGTGGTGACTTGGACCGAGAGCCTCAGCCACAGACCAGCCTGATATCAAGCCATCTAAAACGTTATACCGGTCCATGGCCCAGTGTTTGAGGACCCTGGTGTTGTGTATCATACTGTCACTGCACAGCTTTTTCATGTTATGAGGCTTTATAGATGTAACTTCCTGCTCAAAACATTCTTATTTTCAAAGAACACCGTGCTGATTATCTATTCTGCCTGCTGGCAAACATAATCAAGTAATGATCACTGAAAAGACCATAATTTTCAGCTTAATTAGAGTGTTTCCCTCTTTTCTTGTCACCAGTCTGTGTTTTTTGAAAGTCAGCAGCTGGAACTGCTGGTTAAGCGCACATTTTGTGATGTGAGTTCATACCTCTAACTGCTTCCAGAGTCTCACGCCTTTTAGCGTCACTTGCATTAGTCTCTCATTCGGCTGCTTCTTCTTGACTATACTCCTAATTACATAACTGCTCGACAGAAATGTTAGACCTCTCCGGTCCAATGATGAGCATCTTTTCTTTACATTAAATAACACTTTGAAATTCATCTATTTTATGGTGGCATCTGTTAAAAGAAGGATGATATATATGGCAGGAACATGAACATAAGAGCTCAGGTACTTAAACACAACACAGAAACACATCACTTTAATTAAAAACGAACAGCAGCAACATATACCTCCAAATGAATGGGGGAAGTAATGCAATGTAATATTCCTATTGATTTGACATCATTGTGGTGACACTTGGATCAAAGCTGTGGCATGAACACCCCGTGTCAATTAGCAGAGCAGCAGAAACATAATCACACGCAGAGGGAGCTGAAATGTACACACGTGAGACAAATGAGACATTAATGAATCTGAGTGATGTCATGATACTGCAGAGAAACTGAACCCAGCAATCTGTCACATAGTTCATATTTCACACAGCTTGCCAAAATCTAAAGTAAAACAAAAGCCCTCCAGAGCGGATACAATTGACCTATTAAAAAAAAAAAAAAAGTCCAGGTTTCTCTTCATATTTCTTCATGTTCTAATATTTATTTTACAGATGATATATTACCAAGTACATGTTTTGCTGTCTTCCTCGATGTCCTCCAATAATAATACACGACTTAAAACTTTTGTCTCATTTAACTTATGCGAAAAAGAAGACAATAGTATGTACATTATATTACCAAAAGTATTTGCTCACTTGCTGTGACTCACATATGAACTTAAAGGATAAGTTTGGTCTCTACAGCTTTCACATTGTTTATAGAATGAAGAAGAACAATATACTCACCCAGAAGGCTTTCCTGATCCAAACAGTGCTTCAGGAGATATTTAGATCCAAAATTGAGCGGCAGACATCCGTATAATGGTAGCACACGGGACATGTATAGCGCCGCTCCTAAAACTGCATTAATCGTCCAAATTCTCATTAGTTTCACCAATATTTCATCATGGTCGGCTCTCGCTACTCCTCCATTACAGCCCATGTCGCCCCAGACATGATTTTTGTAACTGTGCTGACCTCTGAACTGAAGAAGAAGAACGCTTGTCTCTGCGCATGCGCAGTACTCTCTGGAACACTGCCTCCGCATCCTCCTCTCGATGAGCTCCTCATCTGTAAACTCTGGCTCGAAACTGTAAGGACACCCATCATATTCAAAGTTGTCATCCACAACATCTTCATCCGATAGATATTCGTCCATTTCGCACAAAACTGGAAGACGAAAGTCGTTGTGTAGCCGGCAGTCTTCCCCTGAAACAATGAGCCGCACTGCGCATGTGCAGAGCAAGCGCTCTTCTTCTTCAGTTCAGAGGTCAGTACAGTCACACAACATGTCTGGAGTGACACAGACTGTCTTGGAGGAGTAGCCCGAGTGGACCATGATGAAATATTGGTGAAACTAATGAATTTTTGGACGATTAATGCAGTTTTAGGAGCAGCGCTGTATGCCCCGTGTGCTATCATTATACGGATGTCCGGCGCTCGATTTTGGATCTAAATATCTCCTGAAGCACTGTTTGGATCTGGAAAGCCTTCTGGGTGAGTATATTGTTCTACTTCATTCTATAAACAATGTGAAAGCTGTAGAAACCGAACTTATCCTTTAAGTTCATATGTGAGTCACAGCAGGTGAGCAAATACTTTTGGTAATATAGTGTATTTCAAACCACTTAATACACCAGCAGTACAAACAGGTCCATTTTTCTTCAGCAAAATGCTGCCAACTTCTACACACTATCTCTTTAAATAATACTTGTTCCTTTCTTTTTGATTCTGCATTTGATTTGGTTTTGTTTTTAAGTTTATTACTGCTCTTAATTTTATAATCACTTTTATTAGCTTTGTTTGTTTAACTCTATGAAATGTTAATATGAATTGAACTCTTTAAATAAGATCCCATCTTCCTCGCTGCCTTATCTAATAGAGGACACAGTATTCAGTATTTCATGAGTGTTGCTACATGCTTAAATATCTTGATAACTTACTAGTACAGAGCTTCAAGGATTGCATAGAGATGACTTACAGGCCTCAAAGGTTTAAATAGACTGTTTTGTGACAGTAATGAAATGAAAGAGCTAACATATTACACATGACTGCAAACAGTATCTCACACCAGCTGTATGTGAAATCCAGCTTTTCACTCATGGACATCAAATGCCCCACAGCCCCACAAGCAAAGCTCAGAGGATGGATGATCTGCCTTGTAAATGTCACATTTTCCATATGAGCAAGTCAGAAAATGTTTACTGTCTCTGCCACACAAAGCATTGGACATAAAAGGAGGGGGGAGGAGGAGGGGGAGGGGCGGAGGCGGTGGGGTGGACTCATCCAGCCACCGCCACCGGGAATAAATACTTCCAGTCGTGTGAGTACTTTCCATGACAATAGAAGATGGCTCATTTTTGTCTGCTGGCGAGGTATCCCCCAACGCAATTTCTCAATTATGCTGAAATGTGGAAAAACAAGAAATAAATAATGTAGTGGTGTAAACAGGCAGCGCTCGCCAAGCACATAATGGATGGAGCATCGAACTCACGCAGTGAGGAGCCAAGAAAGAGAGACAGGAGCGAGCCGCTGACCAGAGAGGAACCAGCTGTAAAACAACACACTTACTGAGCCATGAATGAATTTACACATTTAATTATTAATATTTGAAAATCTAAATTTAAGGCTCATAAATGATAAAGTGACTTCACTGAAGTTGATTGTATTATTGTGTAGAAATGTCTAAATGTTTTACTGAATAAATCAAGCAGTGATGAGAGCATAACACTCTGAGGGCTCGGCTGTGCTAAATGCTATTTTCATGGCATCTCATGTTCATCCCTAACAGTAAAAGAAATACACCAAGACCACTTTCAGATTTACTCTTCAGACTTTGCACAGAGATCCCCTTAAATGCAAAGACAAGCTAACTCTAATTCTAGGGGAATAGGTTTAAGGTCAGTGTTACTCGTCCTCTTTGTGAACAGGATATCTCAAAACAAACTGATGGATTTTGAATGAAAATTTCAGGGAATGTTAGTCTTGGCAGAGAGAGAAGTGAGTAGATTTTAGTGGAAATCTGAATCTGGATGCACATCAAGGAATTTTTGAAACATGTTTGAATTACTCAACATGGTTTCAGTGGATTTTTTTTTTTTACATTTCAGGGAATGTCATCCCGAACACAGGGAAGAAGTGATGAGAGTTTTGGAGTGATCAAATACAGATGTTGATCAAAGATCTTTTCCGGCTCTCCACATGTTCAGTTGACACCTACAAGGCTCTTATTTTGTAGACCAGGTACAGGCGCAGTGGACCTGCCCTGCGCCTGCGCTGCACCCATGGGGCGTGTCCAGCGTACTTTGCAAGTTTCATGCATAGCGCATCAAGGAGCACAGAGGCGCATCCACGCTTCTGTTCCTCCCACTCGCGCAAGGGAAGAGAGAAGGTGTGAATGGGTCTAACACAGTCGAGTGTCATCTTAACCAATCAAAGGAACGCCTCTGCTTGGTTTTAAATGTGCTGCAGGTGAGACGCAGTGACAATTTCAATCTCTCCTCCATTGACTACAGCCAGATGTAGCAGTCCTCCCCTGGTCTGAATCCCTGGACCAGGGGAGGAAGGGCTCTCCTCAGGCTCTCTCCTTCCTTCTCTAACCAGCAGTCCAAGATGAGGGAGACGCATTTAGATCAAATTTATTTTTCCCATGAATGATTTTGTGCTCCGTAGGCTAATGACACGAAAACAGCCTATAAGGAAGTTACTAATATTGTCAATCCAGTTTGCCCAAATATTTTGAGAACCATTGTCAAATGTAAAAAAGTGTTTTAATAATGCAAGGTGAAAGGCCAAAAGAAAGCTGTCAGATTAAAGAAGGCACACCGGAGGCGGCCCCTCCACCAGCCTCACGACGAGCTCAGCGGAGGACATCGCATCCTCCACCCTCTCCATAAGCATTGAGGGCTTTGGTGGGATTAAAGTTGGGATTATGATTAAGGCAAACATATTTTTCTTCTAAAACAGGGGAGAACGGACCTCATCCGACTCCCTCCGTCTTCAACCAGCAGTCCAAGCACTGATATAATAATAATCGCTTTCTCTTCCAAGGAGGAAGAGGAAGGAGACGCGCTGAAATACAATTTATTTTTCTCATAAATGATTTTGTGTATCTTTAATGTAACGGAATAAACTGTGGCAAAAAAAAAACATGTATGAAAGGGAGGCATATAAGCACATTTAAGGACAGGGTTGTGCTGCGAGGTGGTCCCCTTCTCTCCCGATGTGCTCTGCTGCTCTCTCTGCCATTACGACACACGCAGTTCGGCCTCTCTCCATCTTAAATCCTGAAATGCGTCCTTGGTGAGGTCAAAGTCACATCCATGGTGTAAGGCTATGTTGTGTGGCACCATACGACAAAGAATGCACTGATACTCTGGAGACCTGTTAGTAAGGCTTTGGTGATGTGTGCGCACATGTGCACTTATCACCAAATCATAGCTGCGGAGAGTGCACTTTGCCTGCGCCGAGAATAGACCAGGTTGGAGCAGGCGAGCTTTCAGAGAACTTTCTGTGCAGTTTTTTGGCACAAAATTGTCACTGTGCCAACCTAAATGTGTCAACACCTCCCCCTGGTGCGCCATCACACCCACCTCAGCACAGCTGGTCTACCAAATTGCCAAACTGGCTGCGCGCCAGACGAAATTAACACTGCGCGGGATGCGCCAGGCTGCACCATCCTGCGCCACCCTGCGCTGCGCCAGGAAAGTAGGGCCCATAGTGATGAAAATGCCTTGGCAGAGGTGGGAGCTCTTGACACACTTCTACTTTATAATGTAGTTTAAACAAATGGCTGCATTTACTCCCTACCAGAGTTGAAAACTGGCTCACTTGAAATAGACAATATATTGTTATTAAACTTGTGCAGCAGCTGGATCTGCCTGACTCCGATCCATCTAGCTAAGCTCCAACCTACAATGGCGGTGCATGGCCCAAAGCAGCACAGTCCTGCCAGCTTTGAATGACAATCCTGACATATTTATCTCTCTAATATACAGGTAAAGTTTATTCGGGTGATTTTTTTTGTTTAATATATAAGGCTAATGGATTTTGATGACAATTATTTTGGAATATTACTCGTGGTAAATTGTGGTTAGTTTTTGGTTGTGGTCCAATCCAGGATGGGGATTGGGGAATTTTGTTAGCAGTGCAAAATATATTTTTTTTTCCAAATTTTTGCTATTAATTCCACGAGTTCCCAACAGCTTTCAGGGACAGTTTTCCACATCTTTTGAGAATAACTTGCCTCACAATGTTCAGTCCTGGTAAGTTATGGCTTGAACACAGTATCTCAAGAAACCGTTGAGATACTTAATTCCAGCTTTCAGAAATGTGACATTACACCATCATGGCATTAGCTTCTTACAACTTTTTGATTTCCTAGTTTATCTAAAAAAGCATCTATCTGGTATCATGATAAGGCGGCCTAGTCAGACACTGTGGTGCATACAGAGGTAATGTGCTTCATGCACTTAAAATGGAAAAGTAACACGCTCCATCAGAGAAACTGCAATGGGAAAATCAAAAGAGTGACCCTACGAAGGGAGAGTCTCATCTGCGATTTTTCAAACAGTTCTTTAGCCTTCTTTAAATTATAAATTAGAATATATCTAGTGTCCGTGTTCCTTGTGAATATGTGTCACTTCTGTTATTTATACTGTAACTTTATATAATATTTTTATTTAACCAGATAAAAACCCATTGAAATCAAGATCTCTTTCACAAGGGTGACCTGGCCGAGAGGTCAGCAGCACACGTCATGGTAAAACATATTGGTAAGTGAAAAGTAGACAACAATTTAGAATAAACATTTTTTGAGAGTGCCAGGAGGCTTGGAGTAAAGTGCATTAGTTTTTTTAGCATTAAAAAGGTTCTGCAGTACTTCTTCACACTACTGAATATCTAACAAAGAAACATTAGTTTGGATGTTTTCTGCCCTAAGTACATCTATGGACACTCAATGGCACAGCACAGTGAAAATCTGGGCTGCTTTTGTAGAAGTAAAACAAAGGGGGGAATGGTCACTTTCATGGTCTAAAAAAGCAACACTGTCATAAGGAATATGATTTTGGTCAATCATATCACCATAAGCACCTTTGCTTTTTCTTTTGCACATTAGCTCTATTTCATTAAGCCTGGCGCTCTGGTTATCTTCCAAAGCTACTTCATAAAACACTTGAAGTTTCTCCACTAGTCCAATGACAGATAACTGCAAAAAAAGCTCATGGTAAACTATCACAGCCCCCGACACTCCTGAAATTCATCAGAGTATTCAATCTTACACTCATGAGATGGCCTGTTCATAAATGTGTCACCTCTGGATCTCCATTCACCACAGATCAAAGAAAAACAACAAAAATCCTTAATTTCCTGCACGATTTTGTCAATGTCACTTTTTCTTTTTTTTTTAAGATCAGGGCTTCAAATAAGAGAGAGGTATGAATGTGTAAATTATCTGCTCTGTGTAGAGTCAGATCTACAGGGCTCATATACAGCTCAGAGGAAATTGAAGGTGGCGGAGCTGACGCACAACTTTGTAGCACCCAGACAGGTATGAATCTTTGGAAATCATACACAGGCTGGTGACAGGATGTTTCGCCTCAGGATAGATAATCAGGTGCTGTAGGGCACTGAAATGCTCCAGGATGATGCCTACAGGCTTTGTTTTATATATTTATAGTTTCTTGTTTGCATTTTTTTTTTCTATGCAAAGAGTGTTTTTCTGAACAGTTTAACAATAGATTGCAAACTTGGCTTTTAAGTACCCAGTTCTCCTGCATTTTTATGACTTTCTGTTGATGTAGAAATGAAAAGAAAACATCAAATATGCAATCTAGGGTCTAAATAAAGTAACTGAATAGGACCACAGTCATCTATTTGTTTGCATCTTTTGATTTCAGTAGGATGGCACAGACTATCTCCATTCTCTATCAAAACAATTTACGATGTTCCCAAATTATAGTTTGCTCACCAAGACATCAGTACTTACATCTGTTATCTCACCTGTAACTATCCTTATCTGTATCTGGTTTAGCTAAAAGGGACATCACCAATGCTGTGACCCCTACATCTTGTATGGAAAGTTCACATTTTTCGACTTGTATGTCTTCCTGAAAAACTTTGGAAAGCTGAATTGCACAGTGGCAGAGAAAATCACCTGGTAGAGGTGCCATGACATATAGAAAACAGTTGTTCGTGAAGTTTGAATGGTAGGACACAGAGTCAAGTTTGCTGACATGCCAGCACTGCATGGTTAAACATCTGACCCATAGCTAGATCGCCTCCAAGCTTCCATTGGCTATATGCACTCAGACTACCTTACGTAAGTTGCTCTGGCCTGCCTACTCTTTACTGCTCCTGCTGCAAGCTGCTTTGCAAACATCCTCTACCACGGCCCCCTCTTTATGCTATTCTCTGACTTTATCATGGTCCAGGGATTTTGCTGCTTCTTTGTGAAAGCCATGTGATGTCCAACTTTTGATCACAATGGGCCTTTGTAACATAGTTGATGCATCTCAATGGCAGCCGACATTTGCACCAAACTTTAGCTCAGCCTACTCACAGACAGCAGGGCTGTGTTGATGCAGGACTAACTTCCGTCTGACCATAATTTCTCAATGAATGCTCAATAAATTGTAAGTAAACAAAAAGATGGCAAAAACCCTTCCCCCTCTCACAGTGACAACATAGATTTATTAAAGTTTATATATTTAGACTCAAAGTATTTTTGAAAAAGGCTGTAAAGATGTGTACATTTTTGTTGTTTCCCTATGTCTTGCCTCACTCCTGAGCCCATGACAAGCAGGTGGACACGACTAGGTAGCTGAGCTCAAACACTGGGATTAATGGGTAACTCTTTAGCAGTCCTCTGCCTACGGTCATCATGTAACTCTAAATGGTCCTGTGTGATTAGCACTACACTACCTTACCACTGCTAAAGTACTTCTTAGCAGGTCAACAAAACAAAGCCTCTGTTCACTAGTAGAAGAAGATCGGTACTAATAATCATCTTGACTTTATGAGAGAGGGCAAGGATGATCCACAACCTTACCTATTTGACCCAGGATATACTGAGGAGGAACTGCATATTTTAGAACTGAGCATGCACGAAGAGAAGCTCAGGCAGTGAAACAGCTAGTTTTGTATCTATTTCTTTCAAAGTGCTAATCTTGGTCTAAAAACAGACTATGTAACATAATGTGGTCAATAAAAAAATACAACAAGCACACAAGACCATTTAGAGTTGCATGGCAACTGTAGGCAGAGGCAATTTGAAGCATTACCCATATACCCCCCGCATATAAGCTAAGCTAATGAGCGGTGGGGGAAATTTGTCCATTTCTTCCTTGTTACTAAGGCTGCATCCATATCTCCACCCTCTGGACTTGCAGACTGAGCCCTCGCGGACTTCAGTTATACGTAATATGACGTCTTTACCGTCATCACGTAAAGTCTGCAAGAGCGGGAGTCTACAGCATTATGAATGGAGCTAATAGACAGACTTGGAGTCCGTTTCAGTCGTTTCCATGACACTGTTTGAAAAACTATCGCGCAAAGAAGATATAAATCTCATTTATAGGCTTTTATTGAGAGTGAACAAATCAACACTTCCAAAAACAGAAATGTTTATTTACAGAACCAGACTAATATTAATTAATTTGGGTATTACTTACATTTGAAGACTTGCTTTCGTCCTTTTTCCGCCATTATTTTTCTCAGCTTGTGATTTTGGCTTCAGACTGCACAGCTTTTATAGGCCAGACGCAATAAATAAATCGAAAAATTAAAACGTCACGTCCGTATTGCAATGAATTGTGGGTAATCAAACTAGTGAAATCTGCAGAAGTCTGCACCCCAAGCAGACTCTCTGGAAGTCTGCAGAAAGTCCGCTTGAGGCCCCTTGTGGACTGGATGAATTGTGGATTTGGACAGCCCTCAGCAATCCCAGAATTCCCGTGAATGCGCCCGCAATGTCCGCGAGTTCGCAAGTGCAGTGAAGTCCAGAGATTTGGATTCAGCCTATCACAGAGCTAATATAATGGTGTCTACCTGCTTGTCATGGGTGAGACAAGACACAAAAACAACAAAAATGTTAGACTGTTCCTTTTGTGTGAAGTCTTGTAGTACAACAGGTTGGGACACTTCCACATGGGACTTCATTTTTTGCCCTGGAAGTTGCAACCTGGCTGTTTCCCTAAATGACCAGTGAAATATATTCTGTATAGTCTATATTGAACTGTCTATCTGGCGTGCCAGGTCAGGTACATGTGGCACATAACGTATGAAGTGGGCAGGCTACAGCAGAAGATTGATGGAAGTAAAAGCAGCAATAACGCCTTTGCTACAGTTTAAATGCATGTAGCGGCATGTCATTACTTAAACAGCAGACAGCTACACTGATTAAAAAAGAAGTGTTTTCATCCCGTCAGATGTGTGTGAAATGGAGGACTGAAAACTTGGGTGTAACACCTCCTGTACACATGCTGTAACTCACATTAATTATCAGTTCAGTGTTCTTGTTTATCCATGAGCACAGTGTGTGACAAAACTGAACCAAACCCACAGGAAGAGCAACAAGGGTCAATTTAGCATCAGGATAAATGTGACTGGATTTCACATGGGTCACTTAAGCTGCTGCGCTGGATGAAATGTATTATATTTACATGCTATGCTGCTACATTAACTTGACACATCCTCCAAGCTTCTTTACTGCACATCCAGCTGACGATGGCCTATGGGAATCATGCTGTCTTGCTGCAATCTTTCAGGCGATCAGTGAAGGGGCCATTGCCTCTCTGCTTCCATCTTCCTATTCTGCTGAAGCAGTGTGTCAAAACATTAGTCTAATTCAGCTGCAACTGCCTCCGGCTCCACCCGAGCTTAAAGAGTAAAATAATCAGTGCTGTCTCATGTGGTATTCAGCTCCTGATATTAATCAAAGACAGCATGGGTGTTGTTTTGGGTCAGAGTGTATATCTTTTCGCAGAATTAGAATTTACAAGGAGCGCAGAGGTGGTTAGAGCTCGTAAATTCATTATTGTTGTTCCCACACATAAAACCCACGGTGTGGACACTGTGAATCAACCGCCAACCAGAGCTGTCATCTGTCGGAGGGAGAGGAGAGTGATGGCGAGGGAGGAGGGGGGAAAAAAACACAGCGATCAGTCACATCAAAATGAAACACAAAGAGAAATTCACTCATGCACACACATGCTCTTATATAGGAGGAAATGAAATGGTAACAAGCCAAACCATAGATATGCACACAAAGAACACAAGCTACCAGGAAGCCCACACTGGTATGATGCAAAGAAATCAAGAATTTCTGTCCTTGGATACAAAACCATTTTTAAAATAGCCACTGAGGCAGGCAGAATATGAGTGTGTATAGAAATGAAGGGTGTTGATACTTTTGATATGGGTATAGTTTCCATAAAATATATGGGAATTTAACTCTAATGTTAAGTTCACTTATGGACTCCTTAAGTTGGCTCAAGGTAATGGGGATTTAAAATTTGTTTTAAAAGCAAAATAGTAAAAAGCAACATAGAAAATAGATAAAATGAAATATCTTAGTAGCAATAAAATATTGCTCATGAGACATGAATACATATCTTAGTAGCAATATAGATACATACTATTTGTGACTGCTGTACCAGGTCAGGGGTCCCTAACCACCTGGCTGTGGCTGGTGCCATGTTTCATTCAATACCATGCTGTAAGGAAATGAAACTCTTGCTCTTTTTGGAAAAACTCAGATCAAAGGGTGATGTTTCAGAGAAATGATTGGAACCTCTCAAATGGTTTGTGTAGTTCAACTGTGCAGGCTTTACACTCAGGCTCTCTGTACCTGTTACTGTTGTAATTACCAGACTTGAGATAAACTCGCACTCTGTCCTCTGATTTTAGTTGTAAATATATCTGATTTTGATGTGTGTAAATCAAGGACACTCGGAACATGGGAGTGCTAAACTTCCTGATGTGGAATGATTTATTTCAGAGTTCAAAGCCAGGAAATACCCATCAGTAATCAAGAAAAACAACAGATAAGCTTAGACTAATATGGGATGGACGAAACATCAGTATCTTTTCTTCAAGTTCTTGAGGTGTTTGAGAATTGTTTGTGAATTGTAAATTAATTACTGTTTCAAATAGGACTGTATTCAAAATGAAAACACACTGTACATTCAAACACAATATATACAGATCATTACTGTCTTGAAGTACACCTCAAGAATATGGAGGACAGGTAAAGTGACAATATCATCTGAGGATGTGGAAGCACTTTTGGCTCCACACTGGTGATGGAAAAAAAATAAACAGAACAAAACAGGCTGCTTGTTGGTTATGTACAAAGCAGCTGGCCCACTCCTCATCCACAACAAAGCAGCAAGCCCACTGACTGGCCTTTCACCGAAATGTGACAGTTGAGTGCTCAAACTCTGAAACCTTTTCCTTCTCGGCAGACACCCCAGCCGGAGGCCAGGGAAAGGCAATGAAGATGAGTCACTGTTGTAGCCTCTGTAAAAGTGATTAATAAACTGATCTAACAGAAATGCTTTGTGTCTGTATTGCAACCGAGCTGGGGGGCAGGAGGGTATGGAGTGGGTTTTGATTATCTTACGTTAGAAGCATGCACATTCAAAAACTGTTTAAGATGGAATTTTTGAAAAGTGAAAGCCCCAGTATCAATGATGACTGTCCTATGGTGTCAAAGCCCACCTTCTCCAAGGGTGCCAGGGCCAGGTGTGCTGGCTTAAGCGCGGCACACAGCACTCACACCAAACCAGTCAGACTTAAGGGGAGTAAAAGCACTCAAGCATTGCACAGAATGTCCAGTTTAAGTGCATCCTTAGAACATTTTAAAATGTCTGCATTAAAAAACTCACAAGATAAACTTTGTCAATACATCAAAACTGTCGTCATTCCAGAGGCTCAATATGATGTTCATGTTATCTGGTTACTCAATTTGTTCCCTGATATAAAGGATGAAGAAATAGTTCAGGCTATTTGTGAACCATCATACCACATGAAATAATGGTTCACATACTAACTAATAGACTGTAAGTTTGATCAGTATTCCTTCATTACAACTTCTGAAGTGTAAATCAGTGGTGCTGTTGACACATAGCAACAAGAAGTTCAACAATAAGCATCTATATATACTTTTGATTAAAAAAAAAAATGTTAATAAATCATGGCAGATTTATGCTCTTATGCCAGGCAGAAAATAGATAAATCATCATTCTGTGTCCTATTTTGCTTAATTCCGCTCAGTTTTATAATTATATAGCAGTTTATGCATGACTGTTGCGATATAATTAGACTCTTCTTGACTCACTGCTAGCACCTATAAAGTTTTGTTTTGCTTCAGCTTTAACTTTTCACACATCAGTACTGGCTTGAAGCACCGAGACAGCCCCTGCTTGTTGTTCAGGCCTGCAGAGACTCTGCAGGGTGGGATGTATTAAAACAAATGTGCTTTGTTACAAAGGCTCCCCGGGTTCAAGCTGTCCAGCTCTCTTTGCTATCTCTCTGTGGCACAGAGGAAGCAGACGAGTTCAGCGGCACATCTGGAGCAGGCCGACGGGAGATGAGCTTTTAATTATAAAACACAGTCTCTGCTGAAGAAAAGGAGGCCACCCCTCAATCGCCCAGAGAAAATGTCTGGGTGTGTGTAATCACTTTGCATTGTCGTCACATTCAGCCTGTCTGCACACAAACACACAGGCTAAAACATATGCCTGCAGACTGAGGCACAATTAGTCTCTTTTTACAAGGAGAAGCAAAAATGTTTTGTTTTATAGACATGCAGGAAATTCTTTTAGTCACTTTAGAGATCATTAATAGGTGTTTTTATATATTTTTAAAGTTTATATGTATACATATACGTAGTTATATGCATATATATGTATTATATTACTGTAGTTGTAAACAGCTGGAGATAAACACAGGGTTGCAGTTTAAGTAGTTAGACACTCCTTAAAGTAAAGCATGGATATCTGGTTGTATAAAAACAGAAGGTTTCATAGCCACTTTATTTTAATCTATGAGGCCACTGAAGTGTAGATGATTCATTTTCATATTCAAGACACCACTCTCAGAGGATGTGTACGCTGTTATCATAAAGGACTAGACATGGTCAGCTACAATAGTCGGGTCAGCTGAGGTGTTTAGATGATGCTCAGCTGGTGCTCAAACATCAAAAGTGTGCCAGAAAAGAGTCCACCACACCATTTCACCACCACCATACTGAACTGTTAATACGAGGCAGGCACGATTCATGCTTTCATGTTTTCTACCCCAAGTTCTGACCGTGAATGTTGCAGCTTATGGGACAGTTTCTCTTTTTTGCAATGTTCTCAATAAATCCAAGAGATGTTGTGCATAAAAGTTCACGTAGATCAGTAGTTAAGTCTGTGTAGCAACACCAACCATTCCACGTTCAAAGTTACTCAAAACATCTTTCTACCAGATGCATTGAGTTGTATCCAAGTGACTGGCTAATTAGCTATTGTGTTAAGCTTTTTAAGGGGTGTAAAGGGATGTTTGGTGTATGATCACACTTTATGGATGACATTTACTATTTTTTGTTATCAGAAGAAATGTATCATGTATAAGGTCAGCTTCTTTATCTTTTCTGTATGATGAGGATGATTGAAACTTTGCCATACCATAAAAATGCTGCAAAATCAGACATATTTTATGACAACAATCACAAAAATCCTTGCACTACTACCTTTTTGGGGAAAAAGGAAAGGAATGCTGATCCTGCAGACTTGTTGTCTTGTTCATAGAAGTGACCTATCAGGTTCGAGTCCAGCTTCAGCTGTCACATGGTGATGTGACCTTGGGCAAGAAACTCCCCAGTTGCCCCTACCTGCTGCATCAGTGACATGTTAATGGGAATGAAAGGTCATGAATGTGTTAATACTGATGGACAACTGATAAAAAAAAATCCAACCATCAGTGAGTAAATGTGAGAGTGAATGGGTAGACCTGCTTTGAGTAGTCAAAAGACTAGAAAAGTCCTTTTTAACCTTAAGTCCATTTACCATTTTTCACTTGAAACAAAGTGTAAGGTGTATAAAACTAAAAAAAGCATAACACAGGCACTTTAATATTGTAGAACTGAACTAAACTCTAAGCTCAGGTGTGTTTGTGTGAAGCCATGCTGGAACACCTGACTGTTTTAAGTAAACTCTAAAGCTGGCTGAATTAGCTTATCAACTTAGCATTGCTATTGGACTTTAACATTTAATAAGTTAATGTTCATGTACACATTTAATCACAAGCATAAGAATAATAATGTTTGGGGTGCTGGTTTGGCGGAGTGGTTAGCAACCAGGCACCCAATGTACTTACGTCTGCCTGTCCTGGTTCAATTCCCGCCTATGACCAGTTTGCAGAGTGTCTTCCCCTATTCTCTCTCCTCCTTTCACAAGCCTACCCCCTGTCTCTCTCCTATCAATAAAGGCACAAAATGCCCCAAAAATACATTTAAGAAAAAGAAAAAAAATAAGGAAAAAATGTTTGCCATTGGTAAGTAATTAGAATATCCTGGATAAGAGTAGCATCTGGCTAGAAACATGATGGCAACTTCCTCCGGTTCATGAAATTAAAGGGGCCCTTAAGTTGTCCATCTTTGTTTGAAGACTTGAGGTTTAATTTTCTCCCAACTTTTTGTTTGACTTTCAATGCATGAGCACATCATTCATATAAACACACACATAAAAAATATGCACAGCTATTTCAATCATCTTAAAAAGTTTGTGCAAGAACATAAAACGGAAGCCACAACAACTCAAAGTCTGTATTTCTCCCTGAACAAAAGCTGAGTTCCTCTCTAAGTTCAAGTCTTCCAGGTGCAGTTGAACTTGTTTTTGTAAATATTGAGTAAAGCGTCTATGAGATCTGTGAGTTATTGATCACAGGGAAGAGAGAACAAAGTTATGTCTATAATGCAGCACGTATGAAAAATGCACGAGTGAAAAAGTCAAACATCAAAGGCATACAATGTGTAAGATACACAAGGAGAAATAATTCACGGCAGCAAGTAATCCATCAGATGGGAGAGAGATCTTCAAAGCAGAAACGTGTGGCAGAAACTAATAAAGGCTACATTAACTTTTAATTTCTGCTGTGATGAAGCTGCCCATGATAAAGCCTTTCTTCTGGTACAACAAGAGGGATTTTGGCTCTTCTTGCTGGATACAAGCTTCATGTTAGAGTTCATGGTTCCTTATGAAACCAAAATTAATGACCCCTGAATGGAATAGCATTAAGGACACGGTGTCCTTTTTCTTCTTGATTTTGTTTTTTCGTGTGCATATGCATGATTGATCCGCCCCCTCCCTCCTCCCCACATGCCTTGTGCTCCCTCCATGGCCTTTGTGGTGCCTGCTGTCCAGACTATAGAAGTGGGGTTGTGACAGCTCTGTGGGGGCTCGGCTGAAATCCCTGCCTTACTCCCGAATGGCCAGCAAACAAAGCCTCCAAGCCAGATATGAGTGTAAACACACCAGAGAAAAGTAGAAGAAAAAAATGTCAGGGGCTCAGCACTTCCTCGGAGAAACCGATGACCTGATTTTATTAGCATGGTTGCCGGCATGCAAACATCAGTGATCCATGCACAGCTGTGCACAGCAGCCTGAATTGAGGGTGACTGGTAGGAATAACGGGGAGCCTACATGTTACTTCTATTTATGAATTTATTTTAAGTGATGTTTTGTTGCCTTTTTGTCTTCATTGAAATAGGAGAAACCGTGGATGGAGTGGGAAAGTGGGGCCAAAGTATAGAGGAAAGAGGCTGCAGGCTTGAATCAAGAATTTCAATACAAGGGGTTCACCAGCATAACCCACTATCGACGCTCCTTCATTTTTATTTGACGATTTTTGTTAATTGCTTCATCAAATTTAAGAATTTTTGAAGCTGCCTGTTAGCTGAGATCTAGATTTTTATTAGGCAATGATTCTGTATCTGAAACCCAAGGTGGCCTCCATTTGGTATGGTATATTCATTCAACTCCTGATTAATGCAACTGGCCAATCAACCAATCAAATGGCTGCAGCCTAGTGCATTTAGGAACGTCAACAAGGAAAAGAAGCCATGACAAGACTAATCACTGTGATATTGAACGCTGTTACTGTTCATCACAATTTTCTCACATCTGGCTGGTGCAGTGGTGTCTAAGTTTGTCTTTGTATAGTTTTTGATTTACAAAACAATCAATCTCAACTTATTATAACGTTGACCAGCTTTAACTTCCGCTTTTCTTTCTTTTCTTACTCTCAGTCCCTCTTGTTTAAAAAGACAACTGATTTTTGACTTGTTCTGTCATGATTTTTTATTATCTTGGACAAGCAGTCTAAGTATCATGCATATAAATACAGTACTCTAGCTAAATTAAACTCAAGGCAAGTTGTGGGTCATTGCAGGCACACTTTTGATTGGTAAATGGTGATGTGAGAATAAAGGCTGTCACTTTTCCAAAAAAACAAAGTTGAACAGCGGATGTGACTGAGGGTCCAACTGCACTCACAGCGCCCTCTGTTGGACAGAATGGTCCACTGCACCAGGTGCCCTGATGTGCCGCCACACTCAATATTTTACATTTGAATATTTACTTACTATTAGGTTACGGATATTTATCCCCATATTCGATTGGTTATTCGAATATCAAATATAAAGTGAAAGCCCTAGTGAGGATTTAGGTTGATGTTTATTTTTGTGCTCTCATTCTGCTACTTTTTGTGTCCAACAATCAGGTTTCAGGTACTCTGATACCTTTAAAAACTTGTGTTTTGTCTTGTTTGACTACCTTTAAAGGTGTAGTCAGCGATCTTCTAATCTTCTAATCTCATGCACAATTTGTCAAAATCACTGTATTTCTCCTCTCCATCCACAAGATGTCACCACTGACAGCATGTTGAAAAAAAAAGTCCGGTTTCAATGCACAGCCTTGGCTCTGAATTTCAGCAGGTAAATACTGTGGCTCGGACCGAGCCACCAAAACAGGGTACACCTCCCCACATCCAGGGGGCAATCATAGTCATGCGCAGATCAGACAGAGGGGGAAGTCGTAGGTTGCGTAGCGTGAACAGTTAGCGTAAGAGAGAGATACAATAGGTGCAGTAGCAATGGCTGAAAAACAGCCCAAAAGAAAAAGGTCAGAGGAGTGAAAAGTGAAAAAGAAGGGCTATGAACATGAAAGAGCGAATACCCGGGTCATCATTGGTGTTGCTTTCCGACGGTGGAGGGAACTCCGCTTATTGAAATACCCGAACATGGACGTGGATGTTGCCGTCTTCATGCTGGACAAGTAAGCAACATAAGCAGTGGTGCTACACATAACAGTAACAGCCACCGGGGATTCATCTTATTGTCTAATCTGCCAAAATGTACTATTGTTGTGATGTTTTCAATAATGACAGTCGAGTTGTGGCTACTATTGTCTGACGAGTCAGGGTTACCTTAGCTACGTTGGTCAGTTACGCAGTTTCTACGGCCGTTTCCATGATGATGCACGTCCATCAGCTTTCGGGGGTGGAGCCAGGGGTGAGGTATGAAGGGAGAGGCGGGTCTAAATTCGTTTATCAACAACCTCTCCACTCGTTTTCTCCCACATTGCTGACTACACCTTTAATGATGGCCAATGCACTGAAACACAGAGCGCATTCTGGTTTATCCTGCCCATGGGGAAAAGTCAGTCCCTGCTCACTGTCAAAGCATTTTTCCCTGACTCCTCATTTCCATGGCTGCGCTTTCTTGGGTTTACTTTTGCCCTTTAGCGCTGGTCACATGACTTAAAGGTTTTAATTAGCTACATGCTATATGCTTGGCATGTATTAGATAATTAACTAACAATGTAAATCATATGCGTATTAATAATACAGTCTTTATCATGTTTAAACGCACATCATCAGATATGAAGATCAAGACAAACTGCCCAGCCATGTTGAATGTAAGCATGTATGGATGAATAAATGAAAAGTAAGTAACTACACTTAAAGTTTTCTCTTATTCATTAAAGAGAAAATGCCCATTGTGCAGTCCTCCTCTCACTTGGATCCCCAACACTGATAGGAATGACATCCAAGGAGTGGGAGCAGAAAATAACTTCCCTGCAGCCCCTGACAGTGTTCGTGTTGACATCACAGTGATGTGAGAGACCCTTAAGGGGCTATTTTGAGATTACTGCTCCAATAATCAGCACCCGTGAATCTGCTAATGTGTGCCACGAGATTGCTGGATGACGAAGGGCAGCATTGTGTCTTTGCTAATTGCAACCCTTTTTTACCAACCGCCACTCTCATCCTTGGAAGACAAATATAAAATGCCGCTAATTATGCATATTAATAGGATTACAAGATGGCTAATGCCTTTGGTCTAAGCCTTTGGTCTAATGAATTACACAGAGAAGAAAAGAAGATATCTAATCAAAGAATGGGTTGATGTTATTTGGGGAAAATTGCACGGCGGGATCGGGCTGATGCGTTGTCACATGTACCCAGTGTTCTGTATCCTACTGGGAGTTAGACCAGTACGCATGTTGTAGGCTCATACAGCTTGTAAGCCCTCTCTCCAAGTGTAACCTTCAGCAGAGCAGAGCAGAGCAGGGACGCTTCACAATAACACAAAGGGGAATACGATCTTCTGTCACGCTACTTCAGCAATCCCCTGCCATCTGTTTATTCCATATTGACAGCGGAGTTAAGCGGCAGACCTGATGTGTGTTTACATTCTGTGAACCAATATTACACAGTGAGGTGCCTTTTATTGTTCCAGACATTTATTCAGGGTGCTGTCTCCTGAGCCCACCCTTTTTTTCTTTGGCTGAAAAGTAAATTACACTGACTGTCAATGGAGCACCTCATTTAACATGTGATCCCCTTGTGTGGTCATGGGGTCAGTTGGACCCACTATGACTATAAATGTTAATTGTTTTGATGAAATTGCCTGAAAATAACAAGGGAGTTTTTGTATCACACCCTCTTTTAATACTCATAACGATTGGTTCCTGAAATGCATTTGGGGTGTTTAAAATAAATGTAAAACTTTTGTGTTCCTTGTTACACCTTTTTTGCACCCTAGGGTACCACAGTGTCACAAAAATTTCCCATTGACTGAAGCAGCACAGTCAATGGTTTTAATATAGTCACGACTGTCTTCGTGACTATATTTGAGACTTTATGAAAAGACCACAACCCCCTTTATGAAAGACCACAACCCTGCATCAAATCAGACATAAGCACCAATACACGCACCCAGACACACACACAAGCATAGACCATTTGGTTTTAATTTAATTTAGTCTCTGATGAAACATGTTTTTTCTTTCAAAACTTTGAAAATAATCTTACAAAACTAAACATTTATTTCCATATTTTTTCTTGGAAGTAAAGTTTTGTTGCAGTTTGATGATTTAGTTTGTTAGATCGGTTAAATCGAACCTTCATACATCAAAACCATCATTAGTCATGGGCCAATTTGTAAGAATCCCAAGTAACTCCAAAATGTGGATTCATTTAGGGAAATAGTGAGGGCCAGATGAGGTAAATCTGACCTACAAGGACCGGTGTGCATATTTGCTGCCATTGAAAAAATATATACTAAACTAGTACCAACACATAGCAACTTAGAAATGGAAAAAAAGTTGCTGAAAACAGTTGCATACACAAATTACACAGATTCAACCAATAAAACAAACTTTATTTATATAGCACTTTTCCTACAACATATGTAACTCAAAGTGCAGTAGCATCATTAGCACCAATATGTAGCTCCTGCCCCCCTGATGACTACATTGGCACAGACTGGGACCACATAGGGGCGTGATGCAGTTGGATAGTGCACTTGGTCGGTGAGCAGGAGGTTGCAAGTTCATCCCAGCTCCGAGTGACATATGGCAACGTGTCCATGAGCAAGACACTTCCAAGCTTGCTCCTACTGCTGCGTTAGTGGCATGTAAATGGGCATGAAAGGGCGTGACTGTGTTAGAGACACTGATGGATAACTAACATAGAAACTCTGAACCATCAGTGAAGTGAATGGGTGTAAGTGTGAAAGCAGCTTTGAGTAGTCAAAGACTTGAAAAGCCCTATATAAGCTCAAGTCCATTTACCATTTACATGCCTGTCCTCGTGGCTGGTGTTCAGGCTAATGCCACGCCCCCCCATACAAGCCCACCTCAAACATTCTCCACTATCCCTTTAAATATTTTTTTAATAAACATTAAGTGTTTGTTCTAAGAGCTACGTTAATTAACTGAATAAATATGAACAAAATCATTACTGCCACTTTAATGTCTGCAGCTCATTAAAAACCCAAGGTCACCACAATCACAGAGAGTAATTATTTGGTGAACAAATGAAAGACTTGTGTTAATCTACACATAGGTGATGAATAAGGCAGGCATATTTGCCTGAGGGTGCCATAAAGAAACGCTCAGAGAAAGGTTCATTCTCAGGGGAGTATGCTTCAGCTCTGTATTAGACCTGAAATGAGTGCGTCATACGATTTAATAGGAAAACCTAATGATTGATAATTGCACTCCAAAGGAAACCGTGGAGTTCTGTTACACAGGAGGGTTCAACTCTAAGCTTAGCTTTGGGTGAGATGAACCAACTATGATTCTTTTACAATATGGGTGTTTGTTTGTTTTTTGTTTCTTTTTGTCATGTCCATCATATACATTATACTAAATCTTGTTTCCAAGTTCAATAAATATAAAATATAAAAGCAAAAGGAGGCTCTGACAATAAGCTGAATCCAGACTGGACTAAACATTTCTTTAAAAGGACTCAGTTTTGTAGTGATCAGATGTTTCCTGTTATACTTGTTTTTTTTTTTAAATGAACCTTTGTATTGTACTTTTCCAGATGTAACTATTGAGTTTGTATGATGGATTTTTGTTGTATTCAATATTTTTTTAATGTAGTTATAGGCCAAACTATGGATGAGCATTGCAAATTAGCTTAAGCTTTAAATGCTGTGAGTTGCAGCCACATTCTCTTGCTTCATAGTGTCCATATACAATCATTAAATACATAATATAGGAATGACAACACTGATATGGTTCTTGTAAAATTAAAACATTATTTATATATTTTTAAACAAAACTAGAAGTCACTTATACTGGAAAGTTTTGTTTTGTTTTTTCAATAAAAGACAAATGTTGATTCCTACACACTGTCTTGATTATAGAAAAAGAAATGACCCAGAAACACATTTTCTTCATATTTAAGGCAAAAGTTCCCACAATTCAGAACAATTTCAAAGTGAATAGTTTACTTAAGAAATAGCAAAATGTTCATCATTCAACAAAGTTTGTTTGACAATAAAGTCAAGCTTAAAACTCTTTTTAAATAAAAGAACATTTTGATAAATTTAACCAACATTTATCTTGCTCACAGTTTGTCTACTCTTTACTCAAATATTAATATGAACATGGTTTACATCCATTTCTTCTCTCATTTTGACACATTTAATGCTTATAAACACAGCAGAAATACGGTTATTTAAGTGGTAACAGTATTGTAAAAAATAGTAGTAACCACATTGTCTTAAAGGGATACGCAAACTTTTTTTGTGTGTGTGTGTGTGTCTTGCCTCAGTCCAAAGTCCATGACATGCATAAAGAGAACATTTTGACTGTGTGCCTATGGCAGGAAAATGGCGGCTAAAGCTCACCCACTGCTAATTAGCTTAGCTCAAACACTGGGAGTAAATGGGTATAGCTAGCCTCCCTCTGTCTAGAGTCATCAGAAAAAACTCCTCACAGTTCTGTGTGCTTGTTGCAACTGGTTTTAACCATCTCATGGTACGTTATCTTACACTTATAAACAGAGGCTTTGTTTTGTTGACCTACTTGTGCAGTTGTTTGCACTGGCGATGTGACATTCACAAATGAGTCGGGTCTTTTGAATAGCTCTTTTAAGTAAATGATGTGAACCAATTTGCAATTGTGAGTGAACTGTTCATTTGCGAGCCATTCTTTAAAGCAAATTGCATGCAAATATAAGATTGCGAGGGGCGAGCTCTCATGTCTCTTCATTAATACTGCAGGCACAGTCCAAAGAATGGTGTCTATCTGCTTGTCATGGACTTGTGACTGCAGCAAGACATGAAAAGAAAGAAGTCCCTTTAAAATGTATTTTGTTTTGAAATTAACTATTTAGAAAAATCCATACTGTACAAAACTACTCTGAGTGTCCTGCAACAGATATGTTTTAAACATTCTTTAAAAGTTTTGTTTCCCTGAAGCCAAGAACAAAACAACTGTCACATCATTTGAATATAATGGATTCAATGAGATACATTTCTCATCATCATTTAAAAAAGGGCCCACGTGATGTTCTGACCCCAGGGTTGAGAGACTCTGTTTTAAAAGCGTTACCTGCAGTAAAGTTAATGCTGAGGGCAATAAGCCAACAATGAACATACAGTAGCAATAAAGCGTGGGCTGCTTCATTATCTTCCCACTCACAGCTCCTTTCTGCCTCATGTACACAGCACATTTACATACACATTTACATATCATAAACAAACACCTCCGAATTAATTCAAGTACCCTCTTGATGAGATACATTTCATTTGTTTATTTATTTGCTGAGTCTTTCATCTCTCAAGATTCACATTACTTTTCTATGCAAATTAACCGATCTGGTTATCATAATTCTGAGGGAATTTTATTAAACAGTTTACATGCAAGTTATAGAAAAATGTCTAATGTCCTTTTAAATTGGACAAGACAATGAGTTAGATACAAGCAGATCAACACTCATTAACAATCTCACATTTTAGGTTTATATGCTCATCTGTCTCTTTTCTATGCATAATCTCAGAATGAGGTTTTATAATAGGGACACCGATGCAACAAGGTGCATTCATGATGGCACTGAAGGCCTGGTAGTTAATATGCACCGTGTAAAGAGGCTGATACTCTTCAATTGAGATTTAAAGCATCAAGTCTAACACTTGACTTAACCAACATGCCATTCCAATCCCTCTTACCCAAGCTCTTCAATAAAGATTCAAGATTCAAGGTGTTTATTGTCATTTGCTCATTGAGAAACATGTTTCCCTGTACAATGACATTCCTACTCTGCTAGCCACAACAAGTGCCAGGTAAGAGGTATAAAAATAATAATATATTTAAATAGCAGCACAGATAGATAGGAAATGATACTAAATAACAGCAGCAAAAAAAAGAAAATAAAAGAAAAAAGGACTACTGTCCAGATATAAACAAGATGAAGATTGAGTCAGACAATATTTTGTACATGTATGAAGATATTAACACTATTGAGGGTGGAACTATCAGGCTATTGTACTACCTGCTATTGCAAGTATGAGTTCCTACACTTCTTTAGCTTAGGATCCAAATGAGAAGTTTACTCTTTTGTTGGGACCCAACTATGCATCATGTAATGCTGTAACAAGACCTTTGTCTTCACAACAGTCATATTTCCTCATAAATGGCAGAGATTCAGTCCTCACCCCGCGTTCACACCAAAACTGACATCATGCCACCTGGCAGTTGAAAAGCGGAATGTGTTTTGGGGGGTTGGAAAGTGTACGTATGATGCACAGGGGAGTTCAGTTCCCTATAGCATGGATCACACTTAGTAAGTTGGAGACAGCAATCATACTTTTTTCTTCATTATTTTCTCATCCTCCCTCTCAAAATCTTTTACATTGAAATCCAGATCGCCCGCAAATGTCTGTCGCTTCCGTTGCACTGCTGCTCATTTGTATAAAATTGAGCTTTTCTCAACTTCAACTCACTGCTTGCAACACTTGTATCACACAGCTCATCTACGCCTCACCTCGATCACCCCTCGACGCTGGAGATTATTGAAAACAAATGACAGCTGGACGCAGGGGAAGCTCAGATCACTTCTGGTGTGAATGTTGGATTAGTAAGATCCATCTATCCATGAACCTTCTTGAAAACAAGATCCCACATCTCAAGGGGCTAACCTCAAATTAATTTAAATTCAGCAGAGACAAAGCAATGGGGAGAGACTTAGGGTCTGGGGTTTGTCATAATCATAAATTCTTATTTTTAGTTGCATTATTTCTGCCTGGATGGAAACATCTCTGAATGATGCATATAAGTGTATTTGAGTATTTTATCCATGCAGATACAGCCACTTTGATATTTCCCTCCAACTGAATGCCTGTTGAATTCCAGCCAACTACCTGCCAATTACCAGATAATGGGAGGCCCTCAAACCTCCGGGGATGTGCCTAAATTCCACCAAAAACATGCTTGTTCATGCATTAGCAAGCTATAACCATGAGATCATGTTTCTCCCACAAGAATACATCCAGTGGGCCTCAACATTTGCCATTTTCAGAGTACACTAAGCGTTATGTGTTTGTTACACGCCCAAAGGTGGACATTTCCTCGCATGTTCTAGTCATGGACCAGTCAAGACTCAGTCAAGGAAAGCAGGGAAAATTTAAGCTGCCCCATCTGTGTATCTAAAAAATGAGGAGTATGACTTCAGCTTGCTCTGTTGTAAAGTGCCCGGAGATTTCACTAATTATAATTGATGCTGTACAAATAAAGATTGATTGATTGATTTAGCACAACTGAGTTTATATAAGCATAACTGATGAATCAGTACTTTTCAAAAAACTCAACTTATCTCCCAGCCCTACTACCATGTAATAAAGTGATACCATAAAATACCAAATAACAGCTGGGTTACAATTAATTGCAAGGTCCCAAAAAAACACAGGGTTTACCAGCACATTTTGATAAATAGATGCCCATTCCTAATAAACGTCTGGTGTAATTTATGAGGCACAGCCTAAGAACTATGGTCAAAGTCACAGAACACACATGTGAACGCTAAGCTCACAACTGACAGTTCACGCTTTAAGTGATTTATTTAAAAAGAAACATGATCAGACTGTACCTCATCAGTCCACATGGTTTATTTGTCTCTTGGGACGTCCTGTTGGCTCGCTTTTCCTCCCTCTGTATGTTAAGAATGCACATTGGTGTGAGGCGCCCTGTTTCATGACCGTGCAGTTACACTCAACGACCACAGAGGCCACTAGAGTGCAGAAAGCCAATACCTTACATAAGAGGGCTATGAAAAGTCAAAAATGAAGACGTTGCCACCGTTGTTATTTGCCCTTAACTAACGTCAGAAGGACAGTCACATCAGTTACCGGTACATTGCTGCCTATTGCCAAGGGCCTGGTACAGCAAAAAAAAAAAAAAGGATATAAGCCCTTAACTACCGGTAGTTTGTTACCAGTACTGAGAGTGTTTAGAGAGTGCTGAGTTGAAAGAAGAAGTCAAAAGTATAACTATGGTACTGTAATCTTGCCTTGAAAATCTGAAGTTGATATTCATACTTTTGTAAATAAGTAACTTGACTACATTTACCATATATTTTCATTTTTTGCGAAGCAAGATTTTAGTGAGAAAGGAATTAAACGCCTGTCCAAAATAGCTACCTGCTCCTGAATAAACACCTGGTCTGCTCAGTGTTTAAAACTAATAAACGCCCTGGCTATTATTTGGTATTTTACGGTAAGCTATATTTTCTTGGTCATAGCATTGTAGTATATCGTAGTACATCAAACTGTCAGTACTCCAACTTTATATCATATCTCAACATTCTTCCCTCTTGCTCATTTGTTCCAGCCATTAAAAACATCCTATGACGCCTTTTCTTCAACACTGTCCTTGCTTCATTTTCAGTATGAGGAAACTTGGACCTCAGCTGCTCTTTCACCTGAAATAACACCGCTCTGTCTGCCAGACTCTGGGTATACTCTTTGGATTATTTTGGCCATTTTGGACCTCTACAATCAAGAGGGATAATAAAAGTGTTCAAAGAGAAATCAGATTTAAATAAAAGCCACACAATGGCCGAGAGTGGAGGTGTATAGAGGAGCAGAAAAGTAACTCTTGTGGTCCTGAGTTTATCTCAGTGTGGAGTTGTGTGTGGCGAGCAATGCACTCATAAAGTTTAGCACAAAGCAAGATGCGATAATCATTCCAGAAGGAAAAATGGGATATTATTTGTTCAAATCAGTTATAGAAGTCATTTTGTAAGTGATTTTTCAAAAAGTCAGAAAGGAAGAAATTATGAGAAATAGAGTGAGGTTACATTTTCTCTTTTTTTGTTACAACACAATCAGAATAAAGGGGGCAGTGCACAGTCCTTCTGCTTCTGCACCTACAGGTCAACCAAAGACTCATGTTAGACTGGATATAAAAAAAAAACATGACAATACACCAAAATGAATGAAGTTAAACATCCTGCTCAGAGAGAGGACACTGGGTGACCTTCAACAGCCTTTTTACAGTCCATCTCTTTGTGCGTGTTTGTGTGTTTAGAGTAAACATCTGCCCGTACAGCCTTTATATCAAGGACAGCCTCTCCTCCGCAAAAACAGCATCTGTTGCCAGGCAACAATGAGAGGCTTTAGGAAGTGCTCCATTGAGCAGTGAATGTTCACGTCAAGTCAGAGAGACTCAATAAGACGGACTTATACTTTGAAAGACAGAAAGTGAATAGACGGTCGTTCGCTGTCAGGGTCGATGTCTAAAACAACAGTTTGTGTTTTTCTGTTTATTTGCCTTGACAGAGAGGGTTCAGAGAGACGACAGAGCTCATCTGAGTGACAGGTTTGTAATTAATGTATTAACCCTCCGCAGCTGTGATTCTCTGGTCTTTAACCCTGTGTTTACAGGTCACTAGTTTCTAAGTCTTTTGTCCAAAGTCCATTAAAGTACCATCAATTATAAAAGACATATCCTTTTCCCAGAGAGCCAGGCTCCCTGTTTGATGAGAGATGGGCAACATTTGATATTCACCAAAATCCAGAATATTAGTACTTCTGAATCAGATTAGCAAATATCGAAACAAGTAACTACTAAACTCTGTATTGTAAAAGAGTCTCTCAAAGTCTCTTATTACTCAAATACAGAAACAATCTCTTTGCCAGCCACTTTAGCCAGTTGGATTCACCACCACACCAAGCGGCACTTCATGGTAACTTCACCCCCTAACAAGTCCTGCATCACTTTTTGCTTGGCTGTTAGCATCACTGTTTGTGAATTGGATGCTTTTATAATAGTTTAGTTCTTAAAGTAAAGGGGGTGAGTTTTCCCAGGCAGTATGTAACTGTTCAGTCAGTCTGTGCGCTGGTGTGCTACTGATGCTCCGGCTCAAGCCATGAGCACAGCAGCACAAACACAAATGTAACGCACAAGCACACAGCATTTTTGAATTGAAGAAGTTTAGTTGTACATTTGCAGAAGAGAAAAGCTTTAGCAAATTAGAGAGTAAACCTGTTTAAAGCACTTATCCACATAAGCCATTGTCTCTACATTTCAGCATGCAGTTGTAGACTTTAATATGAAACTGTCTCACTGTTGGATTGACAGTCAAACTTATTGTTAGCTGCTAATAAACAACAATCACAAGAACTCATCAAATATATTTGGAGAGCCTCCTGCAAGAATAAGTCACACCTCTACCTTAAGGCTGTCGCTTTTCCTCAAAATCAAAGTTGAACGGTTGTTGGACATGCACCCAAATAATCACAGATACTCAATTATCCCCCCCCCCCCCCCCCACCTGTCGTAAGGGACAGAGACTCTCTTACCCTTTCAGTAAAGACCCTGCCGAAAAGAACACACGGGGTTAAACTCTTGACAAAGCTCAGCTGCACTCGGCCGTAAAGCTTGGATGAAAAGCCGACAGCTGAGCCCACAAATAAGAGGAGGACGAGTGACTAAACTGCATTTCACATAACACACAGCCTGGTCTTTTATTTTAAGTTTGCCATCAACGGTGTAGAACCAAAGCTACTTCCACACAGCTCTCCTCAGATGATTCAGAGCTGTTAATGTCCACTCGGGGTGGAAACTCTTTGTTTATTGAGGTCAAGAGAGCAGCGGATGTGACTGAGGGTCAAGCTGCGCCCCTCTGTTGGACGGAATGGTCCATCGCACCAGGCGCCCCGATGTGCCACTACACTCAATATTTTACATTTGAATATTTATTTACTATTCGGTTACGGATATTTATCCCCATATTCGATCAGACATTCGAATATCGAAAATAAAATGAGAGCCCTACTCTACCTGATTTACATTTATATTTGAAACACTAATGGACTTGCTTTTTGCGCACACCTTTAACAAACAGGAACACTTTTAAGAGATTTTTTTTTTCTTTTCTGAGCAACATTTTCTAAAAAATCAGATATTACACTGTAAACTGCCTGAAAATTCAAACCAATCTTACGGTATACCTTATGGTTTTCGCAGAGCACAAACTTAAATTATTTTTGGGAAAACATAAAAATAAATATCAATCAATAACTAGGAAAAAATAGCTCTGATAAGGACTACTTTGCTGAAAACATGTTACTTCTCTCGAGGTATGTAGCTTTAAAGAGACTGTGAGGGGTTTCTAAGTAATTGCAAAAAAGTCTCACTTTTAGATATATGCCTGATCGAAATACACACTTTAAGATGAGTTTTATAGCATCAAAATATAGGTTATCTATAAATGCTATTCCTTAGCTTCAGGGTCGGGTCGGACAGGACAGGGCTGGACTGGACTGGCCTGGTTACTCAACTTTGGGAACAAGACAATTAAAACTAGAGCAAATTTATATTATTCGGACACGTCTTAGAGCACTACGATACTAAGTTTTCCAAAAATTGCTTGTTGTCACACATCAAAGCTACCGCTATGTAACTAGAAAGAGATACATTACCTCGTTGCTTTGCATCCTGTAAGTTGTTGAAATAAAGAAGCTGTAAATCAATGCAGAGTTCTGAGGAAGGTCCGGGCTACAACACAACAAACACACGCTTTGGCTTGGGTTACGTCTTGGTGCATTCCAGTTGTAGTCAGAAGTAGGTATTTCCAAGTTCTGAGTAGGAAACTGCAACTGAACGCCCCCCGAAGTCAGAATTTCCTACTGGGAACTTGGTGAAACCTTGTCAGCCCCGAGTTGACAATCAAAGATGGATGCCCCCAGTGTGAACAGTTATTTAGCTCCTGTAATAATCAATTTATTTGCACTTCTGACTGTGGTGTGTCGCTCTAGATTAGCTGTATACATCGTATTGTTAGACTTATATTTACAAAAATGCTGCCATAGTGATAAAGGTTACTGGAACGCAGCATTACAACAGTCGCCGTGTGTGCTCATGGGTAGCAGAGTCTTTATGTGGCCGGCAATAGATTCTCCTCACAGTCCCTTTAAACAAAAGGATTTTTAAGGATCTCCTACATTAATTTCACATTTTTCATGCTAGAGTGAATGTTTATCTTTTTGTAAGGAAAAAAAATAGCCACAAGTTGAATATCTTTTTGCTGTCTCTCTTAGTGGAAACAGGCCTGATCACATAAGCCAATGCTGAAATGCAAAGAATCACAATCACTTGGAGGTCCAAAAGACTTTCATAAGATCTCAAACTTAAATGTACATTTTTACTATAGAGACAAACATTTCACAGTGAAGGTCTTAAATGGGTTTGATTTATATCATGTTTATCTTTGTTACTGGTTACAAAGCCAAAAGTTGAAATTGTCATCAAATTGTTTTGGCTATTACTGGCTGAAGGCCGGCAATAAACATTTCTAATTTTGAGATCACAGTTGTTTTGTTTGAAAATGCAGCTTCACAAATCAATAGGTAACATTTATGAGACTTCATCCATCTTTTATCAGTCTGTAATGGAGACAGTGTATGATACAGTGTTATAATCCTGTGTCAGAAGACTACTGAATTTGACCTTAGTGGCAGCTTTGGGTGCGTAAAAAGGTTGAGAAACTTTTCACGAACATGCCTACGGTATATGCAGCAGTGAGACTTTAGATGCACTTCCAATTTCAAGCATAAATCTTACATCCAGAAAAGATTTGTGGGAGGAATCAAAAAAGCAAAAACACATTTTGCTTTCCACAGTTCATAAGGAGGGATCCTTCTATCATTCCCAGCACATAATCCAGCAGTCTCCGAATGTTTCCAACTTTCATTTAAAACAAACTTTTTATTCTCTCCTCCGTCTTTCAGTCCACAGAAAAAAACAAGAAACACAGAAAACACAAACCAGCACATTTCAGCAGAGCCACCCACCTCTCTGTCATTTAAAGAGCTGTAACCTTCCTTTGACCCAGACGTATAAACAAACGCTGTCATATTCATTTGGGATTTAGAAAACATTGCAAATCCATCCTGTATGGGAGATTACACGTATTAGCACTTACCTGTCCCATGCATGGTAAAGCTGATTATTCTGAGTTCAAGTGTCAAGATTTGTTTAGTTTGTTTCTAGATTTAAAGTCTGGTAAAATGAGTCATCAAAGCTGGACTACCTGTGTGGATTATTGTATTAAACACACTCAAAAATATCTACAAAGAGCTTAGAGTGAAGGTAAGTGTTGATAAACTGAGGTCAACCATAAGTAAAAGCTGTTTATACATGATTATACTGCATATCTACAAGTTATTCACAACTGCTTTTCCCCCCGGGAGTTTAAATTATATTCTTTGATTTTCAGCTCTTCTGTCTTCTCTCTGTTTATTTCATAGTTCTTCATGACTGTAGGCTCCTGTTAGATCATACGTGTTTAAAACCTGAGGCTCTTACAGCAGGAACGGGCACAAGACGCTTCAGCAAGTCCAAGCCAAGTCTCAAGTTTCTGGTGGTTAATCCAGGTCAAGACTCTAGGGAGCAGTGCAGCAGTCTTCAGAGCAGGAAGATGTGGGAGCTACGAGCTAGATGACGGCAAGAAGTGACTGCTCATACATGGAGTGGCACAACAGCTCCAGGAGCAGTTCTATCAAACCTTGACTGCATTTCTATATTAAATGTAAAACAAATAATAACATGACATACGTCTCTATAGAATAGATTATTTTATCCTTCTTCCAACATGTTTTGCTAAGAGTTTGGTTTACAAACTCAGCAGTAGTACCTGCCTCCTATATTACCTGATTGACCCGTAAAATGAATGTGATTGATGGAACAGTCGTCCAACCACTTGCTGGATATGTTTTTGAAAGATTCTTCTCTCCCCACAAACCTTCTATGAGCTCTTTCTCTTATCATATATAGATTAAAAATGCATTCATAGGTTAAAGGTGTTATGAGGAGAATCTACTACCAGTGACACAAAGACTGCTACCCATGAGCACGCGTGGCGACTGTCGTAATGCTGCGTTCCAGTAACCTCGGAACTGGGAGTGACATCATGTCTGACTTATCGGCGTTCCAGTTGAAGTCGGAAAAAAAACATGCCGATCTACCAGGCTATTGTTAGCTGTTGTTAGCACGCCCTGCATTGTTGTTCAGAAATATCACATGAAGAATGTGATTATCACTATGGCAGCATTTTTGTAAACATAAGTCTAACAAGACGATGTATACAGCTGATCTAGAGCAACACACCCCAGTCAGAAGTGCAAATAAATTGATTATTACAGGAGCTAAATAACTGTTCACACTGGGGGCATCCATCTTCGATTGTCAACTCGGGGGTGGCGAGGTTTCACCGAGTTCCCAGTAGGAAATTCCGACTTCGGGGGATTTTTTCCAGTTGCAGTTTCCCTACTCGAAACTCGGAAATTCCTACTTCTGACTATAACTGGAATGCACCAAAAGACGTGGCTCAAACTAAAGCGTGCGTGTTGTGATGCTAATGCAGCTCGGACCTTCCTTAGAACTCTGCGTTACTTTACAACTTCTTTTTACATCAACTTACAGGATGCAAAGCGACGAGGTAATGTATCTCTTTCTACTTACGTAGCGGTAGTTTTTGATGTGTGACAACAAGCAATTTTTGGAAAACTTAGTATCATAGTTTTGTCACTGGCTATATATCACAACTTACAGCTTGGTGCTCTAAGACGTGTCTGAATAATATAAATTTGTTCTAGTTTTAATTGTCTTGTTCCCGAAGTTGAGTATCCAGGCCAGTCCAGCTCTGTCCGACCCGACCGGAAGGTTAAGGAATAGCATTTATAGATAACCTATTTTGATGCTATAAAACTCATCTTAAAGTGTGTATTTCGATCAGGCATATGTCTAAAAGTGAGACTTTTTTGTAATTACTTAGAAACTCCTCATAGTCCCTTTAAAGGAAATAACCTAAGTTAGTGATTCGCCATATTAGATTTTTGAGAATATCCAATATGCAGAAATAATCACCAGGAGCACAAGTGTTTACTTCATGAAAATGGACTTGTTTAAGATGTGATAGTTTATTTCTGTCAGGAAAATATTCATAGCAAAAGAAACACACTATATCTATGGCTTGTAGTATATATTGATTGTAAACATCAGCAAACACTTAAAAATCAGCCAACAGCAACATTCAACATTATTATTTTAAGCCAATACCTGCTGATGTGGATGTTGCACTGATATTACGAGATACAATACAAGTTACAAGAAAATGTCCTTGTCATTGTGCAACAACATTAAAATGTGGACAAAACAGAAATAAAACAAACCATTAGCCCTGGAGGAGTACAGATGGAACATTCAGCAATCTCACAGCCTGAGGTCAAAAGCTGTTATTATCGTGCACTCCTAAATTAAACGCGTGATTAAGAGCTGTAGTCTCAAAACCTGTCACCTCCAGTCTTAACAGTTTGTTTGTGGCATACAAAGCAGCATCCAGCACTGAGTGGTTGCCAGATCTCTGGAGATACTGGGCTAAATTACCGACATGGTCCAACCACAACCTCAAAGTCTCCCCAGATTGAGCCCTCAACAGATCCAGCAATCATCCTAAACAAGCAGTGCTAAACACTATTATCAGCAAATGGCTACAAAAGCAGCAAACAAAACAAAACCAAACAAGCAGCAAAGGTTTGGGAAGCTTCCCTCTCAGCACAGAACTCCACACTCTTGTTACTGCAGGGATGCACCATCTTCTCTTCATCTCACTCCCTTTTACAAGTGTGCACATGCAATTATGATGTGATACAGATAAAGTTTGGCAATTATATGTGGTTTTCTTGTACAAGTATTGACTGTATGAATGTTATAAATTAATGTGGCTGGAATATACCATTACTGCAAGCAATACTTTCCTATGCCATTTTCTTCTCAGGAACAACTTCAAAGGGCTAAAACTCATTACAGAAGAACCCCATGTGGCTCACAAGCTGCATTTTAAGAATAACAGCTTTAAATCTTTTCAGACATGTATGAATTGCAATCCCCAACCATTAACAACTGACTTTTGTTTTCTTTTACAAGTATGTGCCTGCACGAAGATCTTAAAGGGGGGGGGGGGGGGGTAATCAGAATAATGAAGATTTTCCATTTCGATGTGTGTTAGCTGGTATAGTGCAAAGCCAGCTACCACAATTACACTTCATGTAAAAAGGAGTAATCAATATCTGGAGGGTAACTTCCAGATCAATAAACCTCTCCATCCATCCACAGATTCCAACCAACCTGATGCAACACACATATCCACTCCTTAGATTCAGAAGGTCTTCCAGCTGTTAAAACCCCAGCACATACATTAAAAACACACACATTTGTAAGCTCAGCGGGCCTACCTTTCAGCTATAAGTAATGAAAAGATACGTCCAGGCACCACAGGCTTCCTGTTGACCAGAGCAAAGGACAGCTCCGTCTGCAGGAACACAGCCGAGGCCTTGATGAGATGTTGTCCAAAGCGCAGGGTCGACATGTCCCACTGATTCTCGGCCTGGAAGAGACAGAGAGACAGCAGGTGGTCAATAACATGAGACCGAGTGAAGATACTGTTCAGTGCACACATCCGCAGACAGCTGGAGGAGCGTATGGGAGGACCTTGAGGCTGAAATATATGGGTGAAAGATGGGGCAGGGTTCATACCTGCTGCACACACGGTAGTCTTGGCAGCTCAGCTGGGTGCCGAACTCAAGATGTGCATACTAAAGATGATGCAGTTGGCTTTGCAGAGTTTAAGAAAAAAGCTTGTAAAAATAACCCAAGCCGTGGCATTTTGTGGATATTAACCCTTTGATGCACCCACACATATTTTTGACATTTGATATCTGTTCAATTTCCCCTATTTTCATTTGTCGTTAATGATTTCTACAATGATGTGCATCTTTGAGAGTTCTAAATTAGTTAATGTATTTTATACAGATCTGTTAAAGGAATATGTCAAACTTTTTTTTGTTCTCGTGTCTAGCCTCACTCCTAAATCCATGACAAGCAGACAGACACAATCCTTTCGACTTTGCATGCAGTAACAAGGAAGAGATGGTCAGAGCTCGCCCACTGCGAATAAGCTTCACTCAAACACTGGGAGTCAATGGGTAATGTAAGCCTGCCTCTGCCTACAGTCAACAAGGTAAGCTCTTCAGCAACTCTAGCTGGTCCTGTATGCTTGTTGTGACTCCTTTTGTTTTTACCAAGTTTTTCCATTATTTGTTTTCAAGTGAGATTAGCACTTTATGTAATTTTTGAAAGAAACACTTTCGAAACTAAATTGCAGGGTGCATGGCACAGGACTGTTTAGAGTTGCTGAAGAATGTATCTGATGACTGTAGGCAGAGGCAGGCTAATGCTTCCCAGTGACTCTCAGTGCCTGAGCAAAGCTAAATTAGCATTGGGGGACCTGCCCATCTCTTCCTTGTTGAAACCATTATTGATCTTATTCAAAAAAAAAAAAGTATGACTCGTGCAACATCTCATTTGTATGTGTAATTTGAGGTTTGCTGCTTTAAATGTATGTTCTGAGGGATGGGCTTTCACACTTCCCCCAACAGGTAAGAAGTAGTAGAGGGAGGTCAGCAATAGGCAGCTCATGATGTTTAACATATGCAGAGGAAGTCTGTGTTTTTAACAGCAGGGCGGAGCAGGGCTTTACAATAAGATCACAGTTTGCATCCTTACTTCACTGATATATGTTAAAAACCATATCATCAGCATAGAAGAGTGATCTGTCTTATTAAGTTTCCGCTGCACCTCAGGGAATTCCCCCGGCTTTTTTCTGCATTCTGACATCATCTTACTCAGACTTTACTCAGATAAAATACACAGAAAAACCTGGGTAAATCCAAATGAAAAAAAATCAGCTGTTTGCGTTCACACCCCACCTAAAATCTTTAACATTAAAGGATTTTTTTTTTTTAAAGTGTGAATAAAGTTTATGCTGTCATTTTTACACTTATGGCTTATGGATAAAATACCTACTTGTTCCTGCACACACACTGCTCTCAGCTACTACATTATCTAATTTGCCCATATGAATGTGATTGAAAGAATGATTGTCCAATCACCTGTGGGATATGCTGATCGAAGGTCACTTCCCAAAACACTTCCTTTGAGCCGTTTCCCAGAAGAATAAGTGAGATATATTGAACGAGCCATCTGGTGTGTCAAGGTAGGCGTTGAGCACTTTAGGAAATAATGGAATAACTGACAATTTACTGATTAATGGACCTTAGCTAGCTTATGCAATTCATTTAATTTTTGAGTTGGGATTAGCATATCTCGGTTTCTTTTATAAAATCAGTGTTGTGGTCTTTTTTTCCCCACATTATACCATTTTAATCTTAAGTTTGCCCTAAAAAGTTCTAGTCATTAAACTGGAGTACACTTGAGCTAACTCAAATGTATTTACAGCACTAAATGTAGTTCTGATTCCTTTAAGTGACTGCCGCTGGGTCACCAAACAGAAGCATTGTTCTCATGTTCTCTGCATGCCTTCGCCTTTCATGCGGCCTTGTGCTTGTCCTATTGGCTTTTTATATTTACGGGCTTGTGTTTGTGAATTATGTGTGTGCCTATGCACATGCATGTGTGTTTATTAGCTTGGAGATCTTTAAACTTACTCTCTCCATTTACAATCAACCACATAACAGCAACCCCTCCCCCTTAAGGTCACAGTGTACCAGATAAATGTTCCAGAAGCAAGGTCAGGGGATTACAAGTCATTAAGGATTACTGTCCATGAATGCCTAAAAGAACTGGTGCAGCCTTTCCACGACAGCTGATGTTGAGATATTTGGATTTGTTTGGGGAATAGGAAAAAGAGCTTGGCACAGGGATGAATTCATTGGACACCATGTTTCCTACAATTATGTTTTTGGAACTATGAATACAAGTTTTTACTCAGACTCAAACAGAAATCAGTTAGGTAGAGGAGAAATTTTAATTCAGGTTAAAATTGTGGTCTGACATAAAAAGGGCTAGTAAAAATATTCAAAATCTGACCATCAGAAGGTCTCATTCCAACAAAAACAAAAAATGAAAATCCACCAGATGCATGTTTGTTCCATCTGTCTTAAAAAAATGGATTAAACCATGCAACATCAGCCTGTAGATTATCACAGGAGGCTTTTGAACGCTTATGGAGCAACACTGTACTCAGTCTCTGAGTTTAACTTTGAATAAACCGCTCAAACACACACACGCAAGGGATTAAAAAGTTAGTTTTCAATTTCTGACATGTGGTTGCATGAGGCTCATTGCATTAGGCTGGACATTAGCCACAGAGAAGGAGATCAGCTCTGTGTTTGTTCAAGAAGAACCGTCACTGAAACTCCGGCTGAATATTGTTGCACACTGGACCACCAAAAAATGCTGATTTGAAGAGCTCAAGGTGCAAACAAGCCACAAAAAAACAGCAGTAGTTGATTGCACACTGTGTTTTCTTCCCACTACCACACTGCTTTGTTCTACCTCTACTTCAGTACAAGCATTGCCAGCATGTCCTTCCACTGGCAGCACGTCAACAAGCTCCTGTCTGAATGCTTAACAAAGAGGAAACATCAACCAAAATAAATGTAATTAGGTTATATTTTACAGCAAGTATCAAACTGTGCAGTGTTTGTTTGCTTGATTTCACCCTGAACTCTCTAAAATTATGCTAGTATTAAGTTAGAGGATACATTTGCAGCAAAACCTAATTCTGTGATGGGTTTTTTTTGTACAGATGATGAATTTGATTTCAATCACTGTTTGTAACCTGGCACACCAGATGAACCACTCAAAATATTTCACTAGATTTTCTGGGAAAGAGCAAATAGAAAATGTTTGGATGGGCAGAACCTTTCAAAAGAATATCCAGCAGGTGATATGATGGTTGTTATCTATCGATTACATTTATTACAGTCTAATCAGATAATTTAGTGGGCAGGCGCAACTGAGCTGCAGAACAGAAGCTACTTTGTACAATAAACTAGTCAAAACATGTAAAACGTGGACGGAAAATGTCATTTCTAGATTTATACTTGTGTAGTATTCTTTGACTTCATTTAATAAAAGGCATGTGGACAAAATCTGACAAAACTGCTACTGAAAATGTTAGCATCCATGCTAACCTCTGTGTGAGGAGGTCACTTTCTGCTGTCTTCTCGCTCGTACCTTTCGCCTCTGTCTGCTCTAGAAGACTCTGTCTGGGTTGTGCTGCTTTGGGCAGCTTAGATTACAGCTTGGCAATATGGATCTGCCTGATTAAAGATATGAAATCCTGATTACAGACACTGAATCAGGCAGTTATAATGTTCAAGCTAATGTTATTTTCCACACACCTTGCAGCTTTTTGACCTCTCAAACCTCGTCGTAATGAACAATTAAAAAAGACCATTTGTTCCTGTTGATTTTGAACTTGATTTTGTGGCTTACATTCCTTCAATATTAGCCAATTTTCAATCACAAGGGTATTTTACTGTATGTTAATCAATGGCAAAGCATCAGTTTAAGTCAACAACAAATAATCTAAATGATCAATAACACTAAAACTAATCAGAGGGTCAAGGACTCTTGATCAATATAGCATGTTCTCTTGCCATGTATGAAATATCTTTGCTGTAAATAATCTGACTGTTAAGGCTATTGTTACTGTCAGCCCTGTAAGAAATGTAAAGTTTATGTTCACACTTAAGCAGTAAAAAATGGAAGCATGAATGTGTTGAAAATGGTGCTTTATTTAAAAGGTGAAAACTCAGCATGAGTGCAGCTGACGGGCATGGCGATATATTTTAGAAACATTGTTAAACCTTCTGTGAACTCACAGTGTGAACTCATATAAATTTACACCCCCGAAGGTTACACTATCTTACAAATTTAAGTTCTTCACGTTACCAAAATCGAACCTCTCTGCTTTCTGCAATGATTAGAGAAATGCAGTAAAGGTGCAGAGCTGAGATTTTGAACCTGCAGATAAATGAAGATCAGTGTTTTTCAGTCTTCAGGTAGAGCAGAATTGGAAGAGGATGTTATTCTGAGCCTCTGTTTCTCTCACAGTGACTCTCTATGGTGCAGAGATGAATCCATCTTATCGGACCGTGTCTCTGATAGAAAGATGGTGTCACATTTGACAAACTCCTCCATCAACTTTTACACGGTTGACATCCTGCTGAGAGAAGCCATTATTGCCTCCATATAACTGAGCTCTCCTCAGACACCCTGTGTTTCTGTTTCTGACAATATAGATGAAAAGGAAAAATCCTGACACCAACATGCAGCAAGATGAAATCACTTCAAAATGTTCATCTGCAAAAATATGCTCCTGGTTCATTTTACATTCAAGTTTGACTGTTAAAGTACATTTTGTACATTTGCACTGATATTCCTCAGTGAATTAAAAAGTACTTTGATATGTGGTACCACCTAAACTCAGGTTAACAGCACTTGTTCTCCATTACTGTATGCACACTCATCTTAGGGATGCTTTACAATAAAAAAGCAAATCAAACTATGATCACCTTTAAAAGATTCAGAGATCATAATTATGAAACACGATTACTCACAGATTATAAAACAAGCACCACATGCTTTAATTGAATATACTTCTGACCCTATCATTTTGAAGATTAAAGAAAGGGCAACACTAATAAAAAATATTAAAAATACATTTACCTCAAACTAATGCTGATAAGAATAACAGAAACAATAAAAGATGAACATGTCATTAGGCACACTAGTCTTCTAATCTTTATTATTCAGTAGAAGTTAGTAAACTGAATGTTCATGGGCCACCTTATTAGGTACACCCAGTTGTGCTTTCAACCATATCAGATACGCACTTACTGAAATACTTACCACCAACAACCATGTCTCTTGAATCCCTTTTCCTACTTCGGCAGGAACTCCTTTCTTCCATGTGATTGGTTGAATAGCATTTTGCATTAATAGACAGTTGAACTAATGTGCCTCAGAAAGTGTCCTGTGTGTACTAGGGATGGGATGAAATATCGCTTGGCAATATCTTGATACAGTACGTGATGAAATGCATGGAGTTTGAAAAAAAAATGGATCGCGAAATCAAGATGTCACATCCGGTAACAGCGCATGTGACCAGAAGTGACGACAACAAACATTAGCACCAACTACCTTGCCTCCAAAAAGCCGAATGATGGAGTCAAATGAGGTCGAAATTGATGACGCCCTGCCTGGATACAAGTCATCTGTCTGGCAGTATTTTGGTTTTCTCATTAAAAAAGACGAAGACAGCGAAAACGAGCCTACCGCTCGTTAGCATACACTCTCTCTAACCTCTCTAGGGTTAGAGAGAGTGTTATTGTTTGTTTTGGTCTGTTAGGCCCTGTGTTTTCCTGTGTGCAGCTCAAACAAAAACAAATAAGTTGTAATTACACAGCAATATTTTGTCTTTTTTATTTTTTTGATATTGTATCGTGAAGTATCGTATCGTGGCCCGGGCATATTGAGGTGCAGCATATCGTGAGTTTAAGTGTATAGTCCCATCCCTAGTGTGTACAAGTGATTGTATTAATGTTCAAATAAACTATGCCCCACGCCTGACATGTAACAATATTATTTCTTTATTTCATAATAATACTGATTTAAAATAGTAAGAAAACCTGATTAGTCACCTTTGCAATGAGGTACACCTTACAAAGATTGTGATCGAAGAACACTGCTAAATGTATGCAAAGCAATCCCTCAAATCCACTTTAACTACAGCTGTTGTTCTGGCGTGCAGATTGGCAGCATTATATGGTGCAAGCCCTGTTTCCATTTCCAAACTTCAGACTAAGCACTATGAGACTGATGAAGGCAAAGACAAACCAGGAACTTAGCATCTCAGGAAGACAACACTCCAAAAGACTGGTTCCCCACCCCTGCTTCACTGATGAACAGTAGACCCCTCAGGGAAAAAAAGACTCAGGCACATTTTTGGGTAGCGTTACCCACACAATCAGCTGTGTTGCTCATTCTACAAATGCACAACACTTACAAGTCTTACCAGATTGTAAAGGTGACTTATCAGGCTTTCCAACAATTTAAGATACAAAACCCAAAACCAGTGAAGTTTGCTCATTGTGTAAATCTTAAATAAAAACAGAATACAATGATTTGCAAATAACTTTTTACCTATATACAATTGAATACACAGCAAAGAAAAGATACTTAACGTTCAAACTGGTCAATTTTGTTATTTTTTGCAAATATTAGCTCATTTGGAATTTGATGCCTGCAACATGTTTCAAAAAAGCTGGCACAAGTGGCAAAAAAGACTGAGAAAGTTGAGGAATGCTCATCAAACACTTATTTGGAACATCCCACAGGTGAACAGGCTAATTGGGAACAGGTGGGTGCCATGATTGGGTATAAAAGCAGCTTCCCTGAAATGCTCAGTCATTCACAAACAAGGATGGGGCGAGGGTCATCACTTTGTGAACAAATGCGTGAGCAAATTGTCCAACAGTTTAAGAACAACATTTCTCAACAAGCTATTGCAAGGAATTTAGGGATTTCATCATCTACAGTCCGTAATCTCATCAAAAGGTTCAGAGAATCTGAAGAAGTTACTGCACGTAAGCGGCAAGGCCGAAAACCAACTCATGTTGCCATCCAAGCAACGTCTTTTTCATGGACGCCCCTGCTTATTTCAGCAAGACAATGCCAAGCCACATTCTGCACATGTTACAACAGCGTGGCTTCGTAGTAAAAGAGTGCGGGTACTAGACTGGCCTGCCTGTAGTCCAGAACTGTCCCCCATTGAAAATGTTTGGCGCATTATGAAGCGTAAAATACAACAATGGAGACCCCGGACTGTTGAACAAGCTGTACATCAAGCAAGAATGGGAAAGAATTCCACCCGAAAAGCTTCAAAAATTGGTCTCCTCAGTTCCCAAACATTTACTGAGTGTTGTTAAAAGGAAAGGCGATGTAACACAGTGGTAAAAATGACCCTGTGCCAACTTTTTTGCAATGTGTTGCTGCCATTAAATTCTAAGTTGATGATTATTTGCAAGAGAAAATAAAGTTTCTCAGTTCGAACATTAAGTATCTTGTCTTTGCTGTGTATTCAATTGAATATAAGATGAAAAGGATTTGCAAATCATTGTATTCTGTTTTTATTTATGATTTACACAATGTGCCAACTCCACTGGTTTTGGACAATACCGATGATTAGTGCTAAAAGGGAGAAATAATCAACAAAATATAATGTTCCATTTTTTTTTTTACACACAAATACACACAGCATATAAACTGTAGTCACCAGCACGGATGAGGGTCTGGTTTTACACTGATATCCTGAAAACCGTCACACGGGGATGCTATGGTTAAAAAATGTTGACTCCTATTAATTTATTTTGACGTGGTTTACAGTTTCCACATGGGCTTGCAAGAAGCTGATAAAGGTGCAGACTGGTGGCTTTGCATGGAAAATGTGCCAAGGGAATAATCTCTGGGAGAAATTACAGTCACACTGAAGTTTTTTTCATGATTCAAGAATAAGCACCAACACTTAATGAAAATATGACTTTGTTGTGGACTGTGTTGCAGTAACCTATCACTTTTAGGTCTACCTGACACTAGATGTTATACAGTATTTCTCAGTCAGACAATTTTGTCTTGGTTTGGCAACTGTTGATTAAATAAATCAGCCTTCTCAGCCTGAGGGCCTGGCTATTGAATTTCTTGAGATAAAAAAGATGTGCCACAGGGCTTAGTCTTGGGACCACTGTTGTTTCCATTTTATATCAGGGGTTGGTTCAGTTTTGCTTCACAGAAATTTGTATTAGGTCATTAGATGGCAGGCTGGGTCATACGTACAGGTTATTTTAGAATGATGATCTACCAAAAGACTCAGCTCCTGCTGTCCTCCAGTTGATATTCTTTAACAAGCATTAAAAAGTGACAACAATGCATTTAATACACATACATAATATATTGTTTCACTGTCTATGTAATTGCATACTCTCTCAAACTTTTGTTAGTTATCTCTTCTGCTCATCCCTTTCAAAGTCATGCGAGTTGGAGCTTGTACCAAGCTGACATTGGACGGGAGGAGGGTACACCCTGAAAGGTCGTCAGCTAATCACAGAGCTGACACATCAAGACGGACAACCATTTACACAAACTTTAGGGTAACTTTAGGCTATGTCCACACACAAGTGGATATTTTTAAGATGCAAATTTTCCCAGTGTGTTTGTCCTTCTGTCTACATGTAAACAACATTTACTGCACATAATGAAAAATTCTTGCCATGGTGAAGATTTTCAACCTCTGTTTATTGTTTCCCCATGACAACAGGGACAATAATGTTTTGAGGCCAAAACAACGCACATGTGGCAATTTCTCCTCCTTATCACATCTGCCTTAAAACTCTGTTTCCACTGGAAATGACAAACTGTAGATGCCCAGTTTTTTGCTTGCTGGAGGCAAAACTTAAACTCAAAAATAAAAAAAGCTACTTTCTTGCTTTCCTAGAAATAGGTCTGTCATTTTTCATGAAAGGCAAACTCAGTTGGTTTCGAGTATCCACGCTAATAACTGAGAAACCCAAGTGCCACATAATCTTGCTATCTTGTTGGTCCGTTTCCGTGCTTCTGGTGGGGAACCTGCCTTGAAGGACATGGTTGCACAGGCTGTAGGCTTAATGAGACGCATCCATTTTGGCCTCAGTTGGGTGGATGGTCAACAAATAGGCCCTCAGATTTGTCATGGAAAAGAAGAAAGCCTACTGTTTTGCACATAATCAACACAGCCTGTTTTTTTTTGTTTGTTTGTTTTTTTGATTCGGGGGTTGGACCCAAAGTCTTTTGCCTGACCATTTTCTAGAGATGTACTTCCTTTTGTTGATGTCAAGAGATCAAAGGATGATTAGGTGGGAGCTCCCACCGTAGGATCAGGTAGTTCACATCTCCAGGCACCAGAAGAGCTGCAGAACTGTATATTTTTAATCAAATGTATATTTACAGTTCGAGAACAGATTTTAACCCACATGCTTGAAACAGATATTCAAATAACGATTATAAGGAGACAACCTTGTCCCGAAATTATAACTGAAAAGACAGAATCATCCAGAGTTTAATTTATATGTCAGTGATGCTGTTATTTATTCTCCCTCTCTGTCTTTTACAAGGGATCTTTAATAATGTAAAATACCCCTTACTTGAGGTAAAAGTGGGTTTTGATAGTTACAGAACAAAGTTCATAATGTTCACAAACTCAAAGAAAAATGACATGTCCCATGGGATGTCATTGAGTGTGTCCCGTCCCATCAATATCTCAGATTCTGATTTGTTTCATTGTCTTTTAGCCGTATACAGAGGTGCTTGTTAAGAAGCTAAAGCAGTGGCTTCAATTTTATTTGATAAGTCTTGTTTTTATTTTGCAACCACACAAGCAGTTTGCTGCTACTTTAAAGTCAATGATTGATTACGGTTACTTTTGTATATGCATGATGCATCAGAGAATTTAGGGTAATGATGTGATGGAATATAATGCAGTTATTAAAACTATAAAATTTCATTGGACTCATTAGCAGTATCCAACTAAATGCTTAACTGTTTAGACATACTCTGCCCTTCTGTTTGTCTCATTTTTGTGTTGTTTGTAGACATGAAACAGTAATTTTATATAATTCTGTGTGGAAAGAGGACTAAATTAAAGCATCTTGAGAGTGAAGTACAACTTCACAGCACAGACAGACATGCTCATTGTTTCATTGGTTTCACATTGTATCGTGATTAATAGCAATTTAAGTTTGTTTTATTTATTTATTTGTTCACTGTTTGTTTATTTTGACAGATTTTGAAGCCCTGTGCCATTTGAATAATTTGGTCAATTAAAAATTAATTACTCACAAAGGGACAGAGAACACACTCTGAAACTCAAAACAAATGATAATCATAATACAATTTTTAATGGCCATCTGTTATACCAAGGGACTTTTCTTAATATTTGAAAATATAAAATGTGATGAATCCTCACTTTAATAATCCAACTAACTCTGTAGTAAGATAAGAGTTGTAGAACATTTATTTTTATTTTGCAAATCAGAGATGCCGAAGGATAAACCTTTATTATAATCTTGATTCATTTTATTATGCTTGTTAATGAAATTAATTTTATTTTTACATGATTCTTCATATCCATTTCAATCGTTTCACAAAATTCCTACAGGTGCCTTGATTTTGGAATTACACAGCATGCATTGATTGCTGATCTGATACCCCAGTTTGCTTTATAACCTGGCTTGAAGGTACGGGGACAGATTTAAAGGCATAGTATGTAGAATTTGGGCACTGATCAAGACAACTGTCAAATTGTCAAGATGTAGTGACCCATTCATCTTCCCCCAATAGTTAGCATCACTTCTTCCGTGTTCACCTAATGACCTTGCCATTTAAAGACATTTAAATTATTATCCACAGATGGAGCCACTTACATTTTATCCACATTCCAGAGAATTTTGCTCCCTGAGAGGGAAATCTGGGTCATTTCCACAGCCAAACACAAAACAAGAACAACCTGCACAAAGTTAACGTTGTAGGTTTGTGAGTTTTTTAAAGTCTGTGTAAAGCAAATTCAGCCATTTTCTTTTAAGCACATTAAAAAGGTCATCAATGTATTCCTTTAAAACATGTGAAAGCCATTCAACCATTCAGAATTTAATTATGGAGCTAGGCTTCACAAACAGTTTTTTTGACATTTCTGTGTTTAGGATTTAATGAGCGGATCAGAAATCAGGGCCACCTGGGGTGCTGGTTTGGCGTAGTGGTTAGCACCCCATGTACTTGCTTCTGCCGGTCTAGGTTCGAATCCCGCCTGTGACCAGTTTACAGAGTGTCTTCCCCTACTCTCTCTCCCTCTTTCACAAGCCTATCCACTGTCTCTCTCCTATCAATAAAGGCACAAAATGCCCAAAAAATATACATTTAAGAAATCAGGGCCACCTTACATAACCGGGCCTTTATTAGCATAACCCCGCCCCTGCTGTTTCAACCATATAAATACATTCAGCGTACCACTGGCTCTGTGGTCTATGATATCATCTCTTATGAAAGTTTGCAGCTAGCTAGCCAGTCAACCAGTCAGCTAACCAGTCATGTGTCCTCCAAGTTGCTCCTGCATCTTTCCTGGATACCACAGTGTGCAGGGTAGAGGCTCCATTAGCCCATTTAAGTTTCTTACTGAATATGAAGTAAGGAAACAGTGGATCAATTTTGGCAAGAGGAGCAACTGTGGAGAGTTCAAAATCACCAACACCCATTTCTGCAGTGCCCTCTTTACCCCCGACATTTAGAAAAACGATCACAAGGTAAAGTCTGGATTTCTGAAGAGTACCCATTGCCCGTGTGCCGCCATCATGGCCACCAGCACTATGTACCTACTGCCGGCCGTGTGCCACCACCATGGCCACCTGCATTAAGTACCCACCGCCGACTCTCTCCATCCCGCTGACCATGTGCCACCATCATGGCGACCAGCACTATGTACCCACTGCCGGCCGTGTGCCGCCATCACGGCCACCTGCACTTTGTACCCACTGCCGGCCGTGTGCCGCCATCATGACCACCAGCACTATGTACCCACTGCCAGCCGTGTGCCACCATCATGGCCACCTGCACTATGCACCCACTGCCAACCGTGTGCCGCCATCACGGCCACCAGCGCTATGTACCCACTGCTGGGTATGTGCCACCATCACGGCCACCAGCACTATGTACCTACTGCCAACCATGTGCCACCATCACGGCCACCAGCACTATGTACCCACTGCCAACCCTCTCCATCCCGCCGACCGTGTGCCGCCATCATGGCCACCGGCATTATGTACCCACCGCCGACCCTCTCCATCCCGCCGACAGCAGGTGCTGTCACTTCCACCACTGCCGTTACGTGTCTGCCAGAGTGTGGAGCTGTTTGCTTATATTATAAATATTGTAAATTCTGGCAAGTAAATGCTTTTTGCTGTGATTTTACATCATGCCATGCTCATGTAATTTTATAAATGTTATTGCATGTAATCATGACATGATTTGGCTTCATTCCTTGAGCGGAGTCCATATGAGAGCACAATACATAACCACAGGTATTTTTTTTTATATCACCAATATAGCTATGACAAGGAAATACGTTTTTACCCACGGACATTAGTTTCTTATACAGAGAGAGACGGGAGCAGCTTGGCTTAGACAGAGGCAATATGACGGCTATCATTTTCTGTGCGCATGCAGCATACATGTTTCAGTTATTTCAAAACCTCAGCTGCTACACAGCTGGTATTATCCCTCACAACTTTGGGACATTGTGGCAATAAAGTAAAGTAACTGGATAAAGAAAGTATAGGTAAGAGTAATCATTGCTGTAAAATGTTAGCCTTTCAACATTGTTTTTTTTCTGCTCTGTGAGTAACACGTCTACAAAAAGTCTACTAGTGATGTCAGTTGAGTAATAATGCCTTTCCAGCTGATAGACAGAGGGTTTTATATTACAGCGCCAGCTTTTATTGTTGCTGTTGATTATGTCCTTATACAGTAGAGGGAGGCAGCCCCCCTACCCTCCCGCATGTGGGCATGGTTCCAGTACCTCTAACTGACACGCCCCCAGCGTTTCACAGCAGAGAGAAGTGCTTGTTTTTATGTACTTAGCAATATTTTTAATCTTTCAAATTCGGCTCAGTGTTCAATGACACATTTCTGTGGTATGAAAAACTTAAAACACACATTTAATTTTGCTTTACATGGACTTTAAGAAATATGTTGTGCTGATTGGATCTTGAGATGGAGCATACATCAGGCATCTTCGTATAACCACAGTTGCACCTGCTCTGTGCATTTTTAAATAAAACTCCTAATACAAATACATATCCACCTCAGGTGGATATGTGTGGGGGTCATTTGCAATCTTACCGTGAACACATCCATGATGCCTAATGATGACTGTGAGAGGATCCCCCTCTTTGAAAGCCATGTGTGACTTCCTGTAATGGGGTTGAATGATGCCTAAGCGATTACACAGCTACCTCCTGGTGGGCTGTGTGGTCTGTCAGGGGCAGAGAGAGACAGACAGGAGGAGGAGGAGGAAGGCTGGAACCTGGAGATAATCACAGCACCACAAACACTCCTTCCCTCCCTCCTCCCATCACTCTCTCCGTTCTCCTACCTGAACCGCTCATGCACCAGAGAGCGAACGAGCAAGAGTGAGAGAGAAAATCACGGGTGAATTTGGATTTGGTCCCAAAAGACTCATCCACTCTCCCTCTCACCAGCTGTCTCCTCTGCATTAGCATTCAAAGTGCACTCTGACAGTTCCACAATTAAGAACTAGAATGCAGCAATTAGTGCACCGCGTGGAGAGATGACCCAATTAGTGTTTACTTTACACAGATCGTATCACCTTCGATTTTAAATGCCTACAGCCTTTTTAGCAACAAAAGCCTTAAAAACAGCTTTCACGGAGAGCGCTCACAGCTCACAGAACAAAAACTCCCACTGAGGACTGGCGGGTTGTGTCTCTGTGATTATTTCTGTTTTTTTTTTGTTTAATGTTTTCCAAATTAAGGGTGTAGTAAGGGGTCACACAGACTGTTAGAAAATGAATGTGAAAATTTGTCAGGGTAATTATGGTTTAAACCTACTTTTGTTTGAGACATACAGATGCAAAACTTAGTCTCAGCAGCATTGTAGAACCATAAGGAAATGCAGGAAAATTTCCCTCTGCATTACAAACTCCAAGAATTAAAAAAAAAAACATAAATTAATTAATGCTGTTCTATTTTCATGTTATATGTCAATCCTTCTAACTTCAATATCAGGAACCGTACAACTGCTTATGATTACAACTGACCCTTTTTAATAACCGCCTTTTACAGGAAATTATCCTTTAAAAGCTCATCCTCCTTGGTCTCTTTTACTAAGCTAGGCTAAGGCTTTGTGTCCACATATTGGGTGGATGTTTTAAATAACAGTTTTCCTCCTCCATTTCTATAAATATAATATATAGGCATAATTGCACTGTTAAGCAATGTTTACTACCTTGTCGTGATGACCATAATATGCACCTTTTCTATGCAAAAGCAGTTTTATTTTCAAATCCATCTCTACCATCATGTCCGACAGGTGGCTATCTCAACTGGTGATGGCATGGTGTCTTGAGTAGTTATTTCTTTTGAATTTAAATTTGGCACATCTGAGCAGCCATGGACCACCATCACCTATAAAACCACAACATCGGGTCGAATGTTTTTCATTCCAGCACCATAGTGAGGGAAGGACAGAAATACTGTGTTGACATGTAAATAGTCCACTTATTAACAACGACAACAGCAATAGCTTAGCAAAGTCTGCTGCAACAAAGAGAATTTTGCATAGGGTGACAGATAGGTGTGACACTTAAGGCCCAAAACACAAAATTCTCTGACTCTTGGTTGACCCATCAATAAAAGGAATTGTGCATCCAAAATGTTGCATTCAAGCTGGCTTGGTACAATCAGTATCACAAGAAAGACATGAAAATCTAGATTTCGGATGAATGTTGAATAGATAATGCCGAGTCTGGGTGGACTTAGTTGGTTTTGTTTCCTCAGTATTGTATAATAATCATATTGCTTAAGTAATCTGGCTCAGTCAGTCGTGTTATTAGCATTTATAAAATATTAGAAATAAAACTCCATGTTGCATCAAAATCTTTAATCCTGTGCAAGTTTGTCATGTTACCGTGAGCAACATGTGCACTTGTCTGCACTGGAATAGCTTTCAGTTCAGTTATGAACTTTAAATTGAATTTATCAGTAGAGGCCTGCTGTTGGGTATCCAATGTGGGTTAAGCAAGCTCCACAAAGTGTGTTTGATCACATGGAAGTGTATTTGATCTGTATACATTCTTGAAATACCAGAAACTCTGCACCACAGAATTATGACATTGAACCAAGTAACCGAACATTTAAAGCAAAATCAACTTCTGAGTCTTCAAGTCAGGGACACACTAAGTCTGACTGCTCATCATTTAAACAAACAACCCCTGGGTGTAACACTGGGTGCTAAAAGTACACCTGCGCTGCCTGCAGTTTACACCACAGGAGCGTGTCCGTTCAGTCACAGGAAAATATTTGACCATTGGACTAGAAAGCTGTAGTTACATCTGAATCCACAAAGCTAATGTAGATGTACACAACACCAGCCTGTTCTAGACAGTACTAAAACAGAAGGGTTTATAAGCATGCCAGAATCAAATATCTAAGCGGAAGTAAGGCAAGAAACTTTAAAAATACATTCTTGGGAGATCTTTGACCACTCTAACCTGACACCCCAGACAGACAGTTCCATATATCAGCCATGGAAATTTTTCACTTGTCCATCTGGAGAGTTTGCCATAAAAAATGTTTTCAGAGGCGGAACCTTCAAAAAGAACTGCAGCTGGTGATTGAACGATCGTTCTGCCAGTCACACTCATCACAGAACAATCCATATCAAGCCACAGTAACCTTAACTCTGTTGTTAGCTGTTAGTTTACACTAAGATTCAGTCCTTAAACTATCGTCTTACATTAAACTATTAATACCACACAGATGTTTCATTTACCACTTTTTTGTGACATGAACCTCGTCAACAACAGTCCAGTCATAAGAGACCGGAGCTAGGCAAGATGGATCTGGGTGATTTCAGACAATGAGATGGATCTGGGTAAAATCGGGCAGGTCATCACTGCAATGTTAGCACCACAGTAAATGTGTTTTAAAAAGGGAAAATATGGCCATGATGAAACATTCCAGTTTTATTTACTCAAAACAGAACTGGCTTTAGGTTCTCCAGAGTAGCAGATCATTTCCTTTAAATATCACTATTTTAACCCCCATACATCTCATATACAGACTTGTACATTTAGTTACTCATGAGGGGTGGCCCTCCATGCCTCTCCCTCGCCTCCCCTGGAGCTTTCTGCCATCAGAGACTGTCGACTGGGGGTAGATTTTTTTTACCTCTGCACCGTGCTGAGGTCAACAATCCTCTGAGTGGATGAAATGGTCAAATCAAACACCTTTGCCTTCAAGACTCTCACTTTTCTATAATTAACTTTGCACTCTGTGAGCTCCCACACAGTTCTATCCCTGTTAACTTTATAGATGCCTCTGATATTACTCATTCCCTCTGAGTGCTCTGCTTTTTACCCTCAGTGGCTGGTCAATATGGTTCCTTTGGTTCTTGTCTCGACCCTTCCAGAGCCCAGAGTTGAACTCAATCACCAGAATTCTGTATTTAACTCCCCCGACCAGTAAATGGCTATTGATTATCACCAAGGGTCCTGGTCAAATTGGAGCCAGGTGCTGAAAGTCACCGAGTCCAGAAGTAAAGGAAAGAAATTGTACACATGGAGATGCAATTTTTTTAACTATAAAAGAAGATTTCCGTGGGAGTCTTGCTCCTGTAGCTCTAATAACATCTTCATCGACAGAGAAATGCTATGAAATCTTTTCCAAGACGTACTGTCACCTCTATCAAGACAGGTCACAGCTTTAACTGGCCTTCAACTCGCCAATCTGCTTGTTTCAAAAGAGGTCATATGATTGACTGAGCTTTCAGAATACAACAATTTACAGGTCTTTTAATCCTATTGTCATTTCAAACTGATAAACTTCCTTTCTGGGGGAGGGAGATATCTACTTTTTAAGAATATGATACCTGCAACATGTCAGTCAGTCACAAGCAAGGATGGGTATAAATTGGGATGATATTGTTTGTAGAGAAACGTTCTCAGACCACTGGACTATTTCCTCACACTTATGGTCACACAGTGGTGAACCATGTTCCATCCACACTTGTGTAAAACTGAGTCATTTGGGGATGCTGATTTTATACCCAATCATGACATTTACCTGTTTCCCATAAATTCATTTTTAGAACATTCCTGAACTTTTCCTGTATTTTGTAGGGCCTGCCCCTGCTTTTTTTAATTCAAAATGAGAGAATATTTGAAAAAAAAAAGAGTAAAGTTTATCAGTTTGAACATTAGATATCTTGTCAGTATAATGTTTTCAACTGTATGTAGCTTGAAAAGTATTTGCAAATAATTGTGGTCTGTATTCATGTTTGGCACAACTTCATTGGAATGTGGTTTGTACTTGTATGGAGTCAAGCACTTGCAGGAATTTCACACTGGATACATTTCAGAGGTGCGACAGCTATGGTGGGTGCGTGTTTCCAATTGGCTGACATGTTGTCAAGTCAGATACTTCAGATTTACCAGCATGGGGTGCATCTCTAATGTGCCAACAATCTAACAGGAGGTTTCCCCATTTTTACCCAAAACTATGTACAAATATTGGCCAAAACAGAGAAGAAACTAAAAAAAGCAGAGAGCCATTCACCTTGTTTTGGCAGATATATATATACATTAGATCCACATGGGTAAATTGTGTCAAAAGCAAGAAAGAAGCAGTGGAGTTATCCTTCCTAGATTTGACTGTCAAGTAAAAGCTATTTCTGTGGAAAAAAAACTACACTAACTCTTACAGAGTGCTTTTATTCTGCCATTCTTCCAGGTCTGTTATTCAGTAAATACAGTCACTTTTGATAAGATTCATTATGGGTCTTCTCAAACTGTTAACTGAAACCCTTTATTTTGGCGGAGTCACAAGCATCCAGTGAGGTTTTAGATCCAGACAACTTTATCAATCCCCAAAGGGTAATTCCATTCACAGCTACCCTGCCTTATTGAACCACCCAAACAAATCAGGGGAAAAACATACAAATGCAAGACATTCAGGACAACCACATCCCTCTGTCAGTACCACAGATCAGCAGAATCAGTAATAAAAATTAAATAGATACAATAAGCAGTAAAGTTCTGCAGTAAAATTATTAAGATACAATAGGATAAGGGAAAAACAAGAGAAAATAAGAAATGAACTCTCCTCAGACTCTGAATTCAGCACAAGCCTTTTCAACCAATCTTCACCTGGTCCACTTGCATCTTAACACACCTCACACTCCACAGGAAACAGCACCCAGTCTCATCAATCTGGAGACATTGACTGCACATTCAAGCAGTGCAGCCGTTGTACTGGTTTGCTAATACTACACAGGGATTGTATTTTTAGCTTGAGCTGATTCAACCATGCGCCAGTCTCTGTTGATCCAACGGGAAAACGAGCATTTAGAGTTTCCTGGTAGTTTGAAAACAAAGCACTTTGTGAAAACACTATCTGTATAGACAACAATAAACTCTGTTTTTACATGTCTGCCTTTCTGTGATCTTGGGATCAATAGTACCAGCTGTGAGGTTCTAGTTCTCTTGTGATTTTGTGTTTCATATTGTGTTTGGTGCTTGTTTTCCATAATTTTCAAAATCAAGCTGCAGTTGGTAAACTTATAAATCCAATGGGCGCTAAAAAACTACTTCAACCCTGCTTCGAAAAAGATTTAATAAATAACCAAAAAAATATTCTTCAAGTACAAAATCAAGTCTACAACTACAAAAAACTGTCAGGTGACTTTTGGTACAAATGTTTATGCCTTACAGATCCACACGCAAATGTACTCTATTCCATACACAAATGTACTCAGATCCGCTGGTGGCACTGTTGATTCAATTTAAGGCTGCCGATTAGGCTAACTTAACTTTTCATTTTGTTTCTAACTTCATTCAATTAAACTATGGCCACATATAATGTTTTAATATGTCTTGGTCTTAACATGGCATTTTGAGGTGACGCTGACCACACATATTTGTCTTGGCACCATCTGAGGAGTTGTAAATCTTCACTTTACCTCCAACAGGCGAATATCATTGCTTCTAATGCTGTCTGATGAAAAGTACAAACACTAACTACACCACTACACATCAGCTTGGAAGGTAATTAAATAATTAAACCTAAGTAGTCTTTCTTCAAAATGTTCACTATAAAATTCTTGATGTTAATGTTTTTCACCAGACAGCACGGCATGTAAAAGCATTGATATTCGCCTGTAGGAGGTAAAGTGCAGATCAAGATGCACAAAGCCGGCTTGTTTTCAGTATCTAACCCCCACTGGGGCTAATTCTGATCAAACATTAACCTCCTGCAGTGTTAATAACTGCTACATGAACAAATCATTGCTTAATACCTCCACATCTTCGCCTAATTTCATAGAGGAATTGGCAGCGCCACTGAAAAAATTTGCTCTATTGGTCACAACTTTCCACAATAAAAGTCTCCCGTTAGGTTGTTGTATCAAACCATTCAATGTAAAGCAGAGAAGGCAGGGCATATGTTGCATCTGCGCTAACTTAAAGAGGCTATGAGGAGTTTCTAAGTCATTACAAAAAAGTCTCGCTTTTAGATATATGCCTGATTGAAATACACACTTTAAGATGAGTTTTATAGCATCAAGATAGGTTATCTATAAATGCTATTCCTTAGCCTGCCGGTCGGGTCGGACAGCCGGCTACAAAACTACGATATGTTGTCCAAACAGTGCTTGTTGTCACACATCAAAAACTACCGCTACGTGGGGTGCTGGTATGGTGTAGTGGTTAGCACCCCATGTACATGCTTCTGCCGGTCCAGGTTCAAATCCCGCCTGTGACCAGTTTGCAGAGTGTCTTCCCCTGCTCTCTCTCCCCCTTTAACAAGCCTATCCACTGTCTCTCTACTATCAATAAAGGCATAAAATGCCCAAAAATATACATTTAAAAAAAAAAAAAAACTACCGCTACGTAACTAGAAAGAGATACATTACCACGTCGCTTTGCATCCTGTAAATTGTTGAAAAAAGAAGATGTAAAGCAATGCAGAGTTCTGAGGAAGGTCTGAGCTGCTTTTATTGGCATCACAACAAACACACGCTTTGGCTTGGGTCACGTCTTTTGGTGCGTTCCAGTTGTAGTCAGAAGTAGGAATTTCCGGGTTCCGAGTAGGAAACTGCAACTGGAACATCTCCCGAAGTGGGAATTTCCGACTGGGAACTCGGTGAAATCTCGCCACCCCCGAGCTGACAATCGAAGATGGATGCCCAAAGTGTGAACAGTTATTTAGCTCCTGTAATAATCCATTTATTTACACTTCTGACTGGGGTGTGTCGCTCTAGATCACCTGTATACATTTACAATAGCCTGGTAGATTAGCCTGTGAAATTTTTGTGCTTTAACACTCAATATCGATACCCCCATTCCCTAGCCACACATTTTGGTCCACTTGTGAACACCCTTTGTGCACATAGACCAGGGGTCTGCAGCCCATGGCTCCAGAGCTGCATGTGGCTCTTTTGCCCCTCACCAGGGGCTCCCTGGACTCAGAGGACAGAAAAGCAAGAAACTGGTTCTTTGTATTTCACTAAACTCTAATTTTTGACTGATGTTATTGCTGCATGTTTTAACACTATCTTGAAAAAATGTTTTTATTTCATTAAATGATTATTTCTTTGTTTTAACATTTTGTCAACTTTATCATGCGTCATGTGTGGGCCTCCCATGGCCTTTGCTCTGCAGCAGAGGAACAGCAGGACGCTGCTACATCTTTAGCTGTCAGCCTACATGTGATGATTTTTAAACAATTTTATGCAGCTTGTCCAGCTGATATTTTGATGACCCCTCTTCTAAAACATCAGCTGCTGTTGTGTAGAGATTCAAACTTTAAAATGGAGGCGAGTCGGCAAAGCCTTATAACAGACAGGAGAAACACGGGAGCCAATAAATTCTGCGGAACTGTGACCTCAATTTGAAGACGGGGATTTTTTACACAAAGATTTTAGGTGGCTGATATTTTATTACCATGTCTGCTGTGTGTGCTGTGATAGCAGTCAGTCTCTCCCCCCTCACTTTATCTCCCTGATTTAGCTTCATCAAACTCAGGTGTGTGTGCGTTAATGTTTTATATTCATTTGACAGAGACATCGAGATTAACATGAAGCAAAAACTTAAACTTAAAAAAAAAAAACAATGAGATTTCAAAAAGCACCCCAAAGATCACCTCAATATAATTACAAAATTGCGTATAAAAGATTATCTGAATGCAGGAAAGAAATGAAGTTTAAAAATGTCAGGGGAAGACCCACTGACTCCCATCTCACCTGATGATGTCAAAAAAAAATTATTTCTCTACTGCAAGTAAAACTTGATCCTGTGGAAAAACATTGAGTAACAACAATAACATAAAAAGTAACAACAGTGTTAACACAGGCTAATATTAATTGACTGTTGTTTTTGTTGACAAAGCCTATTATCAAAGTAAACGTCATTGTTGTCATTTTTGTTCTAAATTAATTAATGCATTATAATACAGTTTAACAATATTGTCACGTTAAAGGCCCACAATGTAAGATTCCGGCTTTCTGCTCTCTGTGGTCGTTGAGTGTAACTACACTGTCGTAACAGAGCGCCTCAGACCAACCTGCATTTTGTTGACATACAGAGGGAGGAGCAGTGAGCCGGCAGGACGTCCCAAAAGACAAATAAACCATGTGGACTGATAAGGTACAGTCTGTTTTTTATTTTTTTCTAATATATAGTTTTTCAAGTGTCTCAGTCAGTTGTTAAGTCAGCGTTTGCTGGGGCTAGTGGCTAATGGCTACCCTTGATGAACTCGTTTGTTACTGGCTGATAGAGAAAACTTTCAGTATTACAAAGTTTCGAAGCTAGGTCGAGGCCCTCTGAGTTTACACGGGGCCCAAAACGATCAGATCTGATAAGTTTTCAGTAGGTTTTTGCCTTGTGTTTACATGGGAACTCTTTGCAGATTGCCCGAAGACAGAAACTTTAGAGAAAACAGGCTCCAGAGTGGAAAGTTTTCAAAACGCTCCTTCATACAGCGCCGTGTAAACCTGAATCAGAGCATTTTGGGTTAAAAGCTGACTCTTTCACATGAAGGCTGCACGCACATACCAGCGACAACAACAGCTTCGGCCGTCTACCGAGTAACGTGTGTGCCGCTTGCCATGCTTGGTCTGTTATCCAAGCAAAACCATCCAGACAGATTTGTTGTTCAGAAAAGAAATTCCTGCGTTATTGTGCATCCACTCGCCATTGTTTTTTTGTTTAAAGTTTTTCTTCTTCCAAAGTGTACTAGCAGCACTGTCTCTCTGCAAACCTACTACATCATCTACTGAACCGGCATGCACACTACAGCGGTTTCATTCATCTCCTGCGTCTCCATCTGAATGCGGATCGGCTTGAATGTGCAAAGGAAAAACTTTTGCGTTTTTAATTCGGAGTGTCTGGGTAAACGAAGCCTGAGACATGACTGTGGTAGGATGACTTTATGCTCTTGGTAAATCTGCTAAATGTGAGACAAAGAAAACGCTGATAATGATGGAGCAGAGAGATGTGACACAGCTATGATAGACATCATCTGTACAAAACACGTAATGAATAAACGCCATCAGCTGTGAAAGTCTATAACACCTATGAGTTCGACAGAGAAGGTATTTAGCAAAAAGTTACGTGGCAACATTACATCTGTTCATTTCTGTAATTTTCTGCTTCCATGGGCATGTTAGATACAGGACTGAGCCTCCACTTCAGACCCCTGTGAGGATAGAGGATCGGGAGAGTCGAGGAGGTCTGAGGAGAAGAATCAGAGATGTGTGAGCTCTTTGAGGAGCAGCAGTGTTTTGGTCATAGAGCGATCCAGCTGACCAGAGGAGACCTTCTAATGTGTTTCTGTAAAGATTTGCAAAACTCACAGATTTTATATTGTGGAACTCATTTTTATTCATATTATTAAAGTCATTTTCACATATTTCAAGGTGTTAAGTGTCTGTTAATGTGAAGAATACAACTGCAAACCATCTTAATTTAATAAGAAAAACTGTATTTGTCTACAAAAGGCAATTCAAATCTCCTGAGCAAGTTGGTGCAGGACTTTTGACCATCAAAAGTTATAGGAAATAGGATAAATACACTGAAAAGCAAATTGAAAATTTGACACTGAAGTATTCAATGGTATGTTACTGATTTAAGCACAGAGAAATGTTTGAATTTAGTACAAATATGCTGGATATTTACATGATTGTGACACAAATTTTTCTGGTGTATTTCTTAGTATTTGCTGCAGTGCAAAATAAAACTACTTACCACTGTACAATGATTTAGTGCCAAATACAAAAAAATCTTGGAGATAATAAAACTGAATGTAGGCTACAATAATACAACAGAGGTAAAGATTGAATTAGCAATATAAAAATGTCTGAAAGGCAAGAGAAAAAGCACAAGGACACTGAATATTAACTTATAGAAACACATATAAATGTTTTTATTGAGAGCAAATATGCAGCATATCAGACATGATTCCAGAATATTCTCATGTGTCAATACTTCAGTTCACTTCTGCTAACATGCAAAATAAAACTGCTAAATATCTCCCTCTAATTTACTGTATTATACACAGCAAGAGCAGAAGTGGAAATGAGAGTACTGGCAGCAGGTTTCTGGGATCATTGAGGGCCTGGTCCATTCCAAATCCCCATCAGAACAACGGCCTCCTGAAGGTCTTGATGTAACTGTGTTCTTCTGTGCCTTTAAAAGTCTACAAACTCCAGCTCTGGGATATTTTTGATTGTAGTTCTGTTGATACCTTGAAAGAGAAAAGCAATTTATTTTACAGTTGTTCATTTCACGTCTGTTTAGTTTGTAGTTGTGACAATCTGTCTCATTGAAGGGCAGCTAATAAAGCAAATACTAAAATACTATGAAAAGAACAGAAATGACGGCCATGGTTTACCCAAGAAAAACAGCTCTGAATGATTCCTTCAGTAAAACGAGCAAGTTCTTCAAATAAAATGTAGTCAAATACCACATATTTTGAGTATGCTTTCTGGTGTATAAAGATTAGATGGATTGTAATGAGTAGACCTGTTTGTTACTTCACCACAGAAGAATAAAATAAATAATGAATTCACCTCAAAAAAAGAATTGAGGGGCACTTTGTTCCTATAAATATGACATGTATAGCAGAGGGATCAGAAATAATATATTTTGCAAACTATTTGATTTATAGGTTTGCAAAAGCACACTACACTGTACCCAATTATCTTTGAATACAGACTGTAATCTTCACAGTGTTCTCTTTTAACTATTCGGATAGAACAAGCACACCTAAGGCTAATTAATGACAGTACATAGTGAGACTATTATCAGAAAATTTGAGCCCTGCAGAAACTTCAGAAAACATGCCTGTTGCTGTCTGACTCCATCAGTGGTGTACTAATCAAAAATAATATGATCAGATACTAAATCTAATGGATTATAACTCATAACATAAGCATGTGAGGCTAACACGCATGCTAATAGTATGTATTTTTTATTTCTTTGATCAACAGTAAAACGACAGAATAAAAAAACAGCTGCTCAAATGAAGTAACAAAAGTTTAAATACTTTTTTACTCACCGTATGACAGCAGCAGAACAGCTCACAGTCTGACTTCAGCCTGTTGATTCACGAAGCTCAACACAACGCTAAAAGCCAGTCCGATCTTCTCTCTGGTCCGGCTTCTTTCTCGGTTTTTCCTCTTCGTTCTTTTCCGATCCTCATCCGTCACAGCCCTCTTTCGTATCATAGCCTCAGCTTTCATAAACGGGGAACAAGCATATGTGATCTACTGTTCATACCGGCCATAAGCTGAACTCGCGCTGTAAAGCAGTTCGTACTTCTCGCGAAATGTCCGTTGATGTACGATAACAGTTACATAGTGCCAGGGGAAATCCTCCAGCAGCACACACACAGAGAAGGAGAGACTATTCACTTTATTTACTGACTCCCCACCATTAGACAGACTTGAGAACAGTTACGGTAGGGTGTAAAAGTTACTTATTGTTACTTTAAAGCATCGAAAATACATCATAGAGCAGCCGTGTCAGGTGGTTTGTTTATCAGTCTAATGTCATTATAATGATGGAGCGTCAACAGGCACTAATTTCTTTCATTTAAGGTTCACATGTGTTTTGTTCCTCTACACCAGGGGTGGGCAACTGGTGGCCCTTCACGACACTCAATGCAGCCCACCAGTCATTTGCCAAAAAAACCTCAAACAATGTAGAAGTGTGAAGAAACAAAACAACAGTTGCTGAGCATGATTCAACATGAGTAACCAGTACTACGTAATACATAAATTAGGATAGGTGATAAAATATTTTTACTGACCTTGAATTGCTGGTACATGCTTTGTGTTTTTAGAAGTAATTAAAGCTCTTACTTTAAAATGATTGTATCTCAAAAAATATTTTGAGATATTAAAATATAATTTATAGTATTGGTAAAAAAAACACATTTGGAAACTATGGTAATGGTAATCATTTTGAGTTTTAAAAACTGGTAAGCATTAAAAAGAAGCTCAAATTAGTTTTAGTTAGAATAAGTGTTGGTATAATCCTTTGTTAAGCTATTTTTTTTATTTATATATTTTTCTTATTGAGAGTGTCAACAATATGTAACAGTGCAGCCCTCGGCCACAGAAAAAAAAGAATCCGGCCCTGTTGGCATTGATAGTTGCCCACCCCTGCTCTACACAGATTTTTTTTGGTGGGTGTGGCGGGCAAAATGGCTCTTCTGATTGGACAGGTTGCAAACCCCTGGCACAGACAAACTGAGGTAAATATGTAAAATATAACATACTGGTCTTCAATCTTGATCAATGAACTGGGCATTAAGTATGAAGACATCCATAAGCAACCCTAACAGCAGCACTGAAAAAAAGACACATTTAACCTTCTTACAGCACAGGTATTTGGTTTTCTCAAGATTTTCTAAATTAACAACAAAATCAAGTAAAACCTCTGAATATACAAGAAATAATTATATTCTTCAACATAATGATGTCAATCAAGCAGCATACATACAGATGAGGCCCCAGAGGATGAAGGACAAGGGCAGATGCAGATGGATTGTAAAACATGTGTCTCACACTGAAAATGCTGTTACTTCCTGTCACATGGTAATGAAACTTAATTCTGACTCCACCACCAGGGGGCAGAAAACACACCATGTTACACCACTGTATGTAGCTGCAGCACAGGCTTTTTCATTTTTATAACTACAAAAAGAGACTCAGCAAAACTGATATACTTCCTCTGGCCACTTTATTAGGTACACCCATTCAACTGCCAAATAAGGCAAACTACTGTTCAACCAATCACAAGGCAGGAATTTCAGAAACTGATGAGCTACTGAGATTTTCACACTCAATCATTACTTGGCTTTACGGAGAATGAGCAGAAAAAATGTAAATACCTGGTGAGCAGCAGTTCTTATCAGAGGGTAATGGCCAGAGTAATTGAGATAATGACTGAATTGTCCACTCATAACTTGTGTATTTTATTTATTTATTTAACAATTGTTTAGCCAGGTTAGTGAGGTCCACCCTGATCAGGAACGGCAGTGACAAACAGTTACCACAAAAAAGGCTCTCATTCATACAGAGCAAATCAAATACTAGAATCAGTCAGAGTGACACATCAGTTAATACAGATGTGTACTGACAACCTGAATTAAATACTTTTCACCAAGTGTTTAAAAAGATTCAGGGCAACTAAATCTTTGCAGTTTAAAAAACAGACACACACTGACTCTGGCAAACAAGATCACAGCAGATCCAATGCACCTTCTTCGGTCTCAATTTGAACTCCTAAATTCAGGACGCAGGTACAAGATGCCCAGAATGAGGACTTAAAGAGGCATCACATCCTTTATACCACAGAGCATCCAGTTGCTGAATAATTCTGATCTCACAACATGAACTTGGCACACTGCACTTTTAAGACCACTAAGTCATCTTTTTATCTACTAATGTATTATTATGGCTATATTTTAAGATTTCATTCTTGACTAAATGTTAAATGTTATGTGCTTTCTTGTGTGGTTGTTGATGTCTTATGTAGTTTGTGTATTTATGCTCTCTGTGCAAGACGAACTCCCTGAGGTGCAATAAAGGTTCATTCATTCATTTTTTTTTAAACATGGAGCATCATACTACACACTTGAAAACATCTGAAGACTTAGGCCTCATCCACACGAAGACAAAACGCTTAACAGTTTCCAAAACGATCGCCGTAAAGACGAAGGCGTCTCAGAAAATGTGTGCGTCCACATGAATGCACTTGATACGCATCAAAATGCCATAAAAACACATGCCAGATCTCTAGGGGCGCTGTAACAATATGACGGAAACAAGCGGAAACAGACGAAAAAGCAGTGGGCATGCGCACTTGCGGAAAAAGTTGAAAACAGAGATTGTGATAAAGTGATCCTAAAGTGCCGTAATGTGTCTTCGATAATTGTTTGTTCAACTCGGTGGTGATTGAGAAGAAGGAGATTTTGCTGCAACAGGGATAGTAGGGTCACTAGCTTCATTAGCACATATGCTACACCGTACGTTGCAATTGTTGTTGTTGCCGCGTGTGGCGCATGCGTGTGAATGACGATATGAAACTATGACGTAAGTGTATCTGAAAAGTTACGGAGAGCCAGTAATCACGGAGCTGTATACAGCATTTCAAAATCTTTCCACTCTGGAACCTGGTTTCAAAAATGATCATTTACAGACCCCCAAAACGCCGTCTTCTTATGGATGATACGCAGATTCGGCAAAAAATGTATGCATTTAGACCTCGGTTTGGCTTCCTGTGGATGGGGCCTTAGAAGGTCACCTCTAACAGGACAGCAGACCATGTCACATAGCTCAAATCATCTCAAACTGGTTTCTAACATGAGATCTGCTGGAATGAGATATTTGCACCATGGATCTGCAGTAACTGTGTGATGCTGTCATGTCAGTATTGATCAAACGTTTGACACTGTTTCAACACCTTGTTTAATTCATGCCATAAAGAGTTAGGGCACTTCTGTGGGAGAATGGGGCTCTGACCTTGTACTCACATGGTGTGTCTTGTTCAGTGGCCAAACAGATCAGCCTTCCAACTTTCTATAAATAAACTTTAAGCCTTTATCGAAACAAATCTGGTGAGAGGGGAGCCTTGTGTGTGATCACAAAGTCAAGCTAAAGTTTACCTTTATAGCACATTCAAAACATTTACTTGCCAAAGTGCTGTACAACCACAAGGATATATCCATGAACTCCTCGCTCTTATTTCTGTCCTTTTTGTAAAAGCTGTAAATATGTGTACAGAGCTTTTGGTGCTTATGCAGCCGGCCTCATGGAGACAATTTAGAAACTGTATTCATTGGCTTAAAAAAGACAACCTGCCTGCTGTGAGGCACCCACTGCCTCTCCCTGCAGCCCCATTTACTTACACTAACACAGTGATGTCAGGCTCAGGGTTGGTTGAGCAGGTGAGGAAACATTTGAGTAGTTTGAGAAAACAAATGTCAATTCTTTAGTCTAGCTGGTGGCTTCAGTCACTCCCTCCCTGAGCAATCTCTTCAAATGTTTCCAAATAGAGCATTTCATCAATTAATAATTAAAACTGCTGATTAAATGATGAGCCAAAGTTGGAAAATATGAGTTTTTAAGTTAATTTTAATTGCAGAGGGGGAACTGCTTAATTGCGGTCTTCGATCAGGAAATATAAAGCTGCCCTAATCAATATTATTAAAAGAGCAATGCTGCAATGAAGTTGCCCCGAGGTTTTTTTAGAGCATTTAATCTCCTGTGCTGTTCACTTTCGCCTCAAAAAACATACAGCAGTTCAAATTCCATACCCGGACCTTCAAAATGGTCCTTCCAAAAAATAAAAGGTAATAACTTATAATCTGAACATTTCTAACTTGTTTTTGCTGCATGAATAAATTAAGAAAAAAGGACACCAACACAACCTTGTTGCAGTTATATGCCTCTGGAGATAGACAGTTATAGTCTAGCAAGGTGGGTCAAATAAGGGCCATTTTTTTCTTTTTTGCGGCAGCACGACTCACAAAAATCTTCTCAGACAGAGACAAATATGAGAGTCAATACCTCTGGCCTATGACCATGTGCCTCCCCCAAAACACAATCAGTGCATCTAAACAGAACAAAACAGAAATCTGAAACCTATTTCCAGTTGACAATTAAAGACAGTTTTAAACAAAAACAGTATTGTAATACCTTTAGTTTTTTACATTCCCTGAGCAATTCCCACCACGTCATGCTTTTTCAGAGGAAGTTGGGCCAAAAGCCATCAAAGAATCAAATGTGACAGTCAAAAATGAGGCAGATTTTACAGAATATGATGCCAACCGGGGCAGCACGGTGGCGCAGCGGGTAGTGCACATGCCTCGCAGCAAGAAGATACCCGGTTCGATTCCCGGATCAGACAGGGGCCTTTCTGTGGGACGTTTGCATATTCTTCCCATGCATGCGCGGGTTCCCTCCGGGCACTCCGGCTTCCTCTCATATACCCAAAGACATGCTCATTAGGTTAATTGGTCACTCTAAATTGCCCTTAGGTATGAGTGCGAGTGCAAATGGTTGTCCGTCTCTTGACGTGGCCCTGCAATCAACTGGCGACTGGTTCAGGGTGTACCCCGCCTTTCGCCCAATGACAGCTGGGATAGGCTCCAGCCCCCCCGACCCCGAAAGGGATAAAGTGGTATAGAAAATGAATGAATGAATGAATGATGCTAACTGCACAACATCCAGTCTGATAGCAAGAAAGGGTAGAAACACGAGAAACACGTTGACATCCTGAGACATTGGTTTCATAAGAAGTGGTCATATGCAGTAGATAAACATAATGCTCTCTGACATGAGCTTTGAACCAAGACAAGTAGACAAGTAAAAATCAAATAGGTTCATTCTTCAGTCAGTTTCGACATTTGTGCCAATTTGGAAGAAAATCAAATCAAACATGTCAGGAATCATCATCTTAAAAGTAGCAGCACTACAATCTGACTACTCAGTTTGTACTTTTTGACTGCATGAAGACTTAGTTTAAATTCAGCGATATTTCAAATCCAAGATCTAGCATGTGTGGACAGTCGTATAGATGAATGGCTTCAAAAACACGAACACGAACACCATGATGCCACTGGGCTGAGCTTTGTCGAATGGGGGCTTAAAAATGCTGCAGAAAACAGGAGTAAATTTGGTTTGTAATGTGACCTGTCTTTGTCAGGCCGACCAACTCTTGCAGTATAAGAGGCTGATTTCAGGTAGCAAAGCCATACTGTGACTGAATGGTGTGCCAGTGTGTGCAGCATGGCTGCTTTGACTTGTCGCACTGTAAGCCTGAGGGTAACCTCAATTACATGTGCGGCTGGGGTAAATGGCAGCCACCCACAGCTCTAATCTCAAATTGCTTTTCACTGCACAGTTTCCCTCTACACACAAGTTTAACTTCACCTCCTCTGGTTATAAATACACAGGAATACATCACATACAGAGACCTGAGCAGGCACAGACACACACAGCACAGCTCTTTCCTTCCTTTGTCGGCATTTTGTAGAAATGGCAAAAGATGTAATAAAATGTATATCAGATTATCAACTGCAATAAAATGATCTGATTAAAATCTGACATACCAGAGGGACCGTTCAATATATTAAACAGGCAGGACTTTTCAAAGGTATAGCTGGCAGGTGATTGGACAATCATTTTGTCATTTACATTTATTACAGGCATGTCAGAAGTGGAAAGGCACTACTACTGCATTGCAAAGGACAGAACATAATCCATTCTGAGCTAGAAAAGCACTCAGAGAGCACAAACCTCTGCCAAGCAGCTCATTTCTTGCAGTGGCTTATCCACAACCCCAGAAAATAGATACAATTATGGATCACCAGATCCATAATAGTAATAGGATCTGGCTCCAAACTCAGCATATACATGGAGGTTGATATCTTGCATGAATACAGCAAGTTTTAGTAACATCACTTAATATTTTGATTTTATATGATTTATTGAATGTTGCCAATAGAATTTCCCGTTATAAAGTTCAATGTTTTTCTGTGGCGTCAATCTGGATCAGATCCCCGGAAATTCTTTTTGATGATAGAGACATGGACCCCATGTTATCCTGTAAACTTGAAAGCAAATTTGATAAAATTGCTGAGATATGATTGTTTAAAATCCCACCTACTGTTATTGTTTACTGTTGTTTGAATCTAGAAAAATTGAAGTATCACCATCAAAAACTGATCATTTCTTGGTTGGCCATTACCAACATGTCCTTAAAATTCCATCAAAATCTGTCCACTAGAATTTGAATAATCTTGCTAACAAATAAATAAACAAACAGACAAACAAAGAAAAAGATATTCACCAGCTTAAACATAACCTCCTTAGCGAAGGGAAAAAACTAATTATTGGCAAGTTTATTTGTTTTTCATTAATAAATAAATGCAGTCAGGGTCTGATAAAACTGATGCTGAAGCTGTTAGCATCTATGCTAATCTCTGTGCAGGCAGTTCACTTCCTGCTGTCATCTCGCTTGCAGTGTCCACCTCTTCTTGCTCTACAGGATGCTGATTGTGCTATGCCTCTTTGGGCTGCTCACAGTCATTGTAGATTGGAGCTTGGCAAGATGGATCTGCCTGATTACAGACAATGAGTCAGGCCAATCCAGCCGCACTGCAAGATTAACTTGTACTGAGACTTCACTTTTGCTAAAAGGACATAAGCTAATATCCTAATCAATTCAAAAAAGCTGTGTAGGATGGGTTCCAAAAACACAGCCAGCTTACACTTTTAGCTTTTACAGGTTTTCTTGCAGCTGTTTTTGACATTTAGCTCCTGGTGAGCTTTGGCTTGTCTCACTTCAGTGACATGGCACTTGGAGGTACTTTCTCTGAGATGTTGGATTTCTTTAAATTTATCTCTGCTGCACTTTGTCTGATATTTTGTGTGGTTTAAGAGGGTATGCTTGCTCAAACAAACTGTGCTGCACTGAACTCACAGTCTGTTGACAAGTGGTCTCAGGCTTTCTTCCAAGACCTTTTAGCTTTTAGTTTAGCCTGCCATAGAGGCAGCCAAAAGTTTGACTTTACTTTGCTTAACAGATAAAGACAGCTCCTGCAGTAAAGACATTTTGTACAGACAAGGCAGCAAAAACATGGAGAATATGCTCTCTGTTCATTGTGTTTTGATTACTTGACCAATTTAGTCATTATATCCTCAGCCTCAGGTAGCAACAGCAGCTGTTCCAATTTCTCATCACACACAGGTTAAACGTAGGTGAGCTCATGTTCACATGTCTGTGGAGTTAAATAAACAATTTCAATTAATATTTCAAATTTGTTCTGCGGATATAATTACAGGGAGCATCCCATTTACCTGAGTTTACTGTGAAGAAATCCTTCGGAACTTGCAGTGAGTGATTAGAGAAGCTAAAACTATAAAAGCATCCATTAAAGCAGTTATGGAAGCAAAACTTTAGACTCCTTTCTGGTCATCTATGGTCGTATCCATGGACTCAAACCTAATCTCATGCAATCATTTTATCAGCCTGTTCAACCAATTGCTTTCAGAAAAAATGACAAAAGAAACTTAAAAGAATAAAAAGCTGAACTACAGGGGGAGAAATAACATTTCTGTTACAGCTGTCTGTGAATTGTTGAGATCTGAACAACAACAACAAAATGGCTGGTGTGAAGAATAATTTGACCTTTGTACACATTTTATGTATTCAACCTTTGTACATATTGTATATAATCTTTTCATGTATTTGTCTGTTTATAACCCTGTCCTAATCTTGTTTAATTGTCCTCGTACTTGAATATCTCTTTGAAATAATCATTGTTTAGCTTTTGCATTCTTCTGACACACACACACACACACACATTACACATCCACACATAACATAGTACATTATGTGACCTCGTGTGGGGGCTCTTTCTTATCCGGCTCATTCCGAGACGATGAGGAGCCTGTGCGGAGGCCACGCCATACACACACCTTCTTATCACTCTTATAAAAGTGAGAAAACATTGTATTTATTCAGTTCAACATCCAGCCTTTGCCTGTATTGTTGTCCTCCTCGCTGGCGAGTAAATTCCATCTGATTGCACCCAGCTGCCTCTTCGTCATCTTTTATGTTGAATTATGTCAGGTGTTGGCACGAACCTTAAAAGTTACACTGAGCTCTTAGAACTGTGAAGGGAAAAATCCTGACAGCTGGCAATATTTTTTCTTTGAAATATTTGTAATTTTTACCTTTTCATCAGAAGATGTGTGGAGTTTGAATCAGGAAGCGTAATGAAGTGATAATGATAAGCAGAATCACACTCGGAACCATTATGTGAATAACCAGAGTGACACACTAACTAACCACACCGCAGGATATTAAAATACAATAATCATTCGGGCGACAAGAAAATCACACCTCTTCTGGCATTGCTCAGAAGGTAATTAGTCCATAGGTGCCCTGATGTACATCTGCTATTTTGCCCTGGAATTTTTACCTAACAAATTCCAAACATATTTTGCTAATATTAAAAATGATCAGAGGTCGATATCTATGGAGACATTTGAAACTGTGATTTTATTCAGGGTTTAAAGGTCCCATGTTATGAATGTGTATTTTCTGTGCATCATAGGCAGACAGTATGATTGTTTTGAAGGCCCACTCAGCGGCCTGAAACCCCTCTTCTCCCATCCCATCAGACAGCTTCCACAGCCAATCAGAGCAGACCTCATAGTCATAGCCTCCCTTTGCCCCCCTGACCCTTTAGATGCAAGTGTTTCCAAAGGGGAGGGAAAAAGAGCTGCATCTGATTCTCTACAGAGATACAATCTTACGCTTTTTACGAAGCTTGAAGGATTCATTCATGGTTTAAACGTGTGTTTGCTCGTAAATATTTGTGCCAATAAGGGAACTTAGGTGCTTTGTCCGTGGGGGGAGATATCCTGAGGGTGATAGTGGTACATTGCAGAACATGGTGCCACCAAAGCCTCATCATTAATCCACTTCAATGTGTAAAATATTTAAAAATCTATATTTGCTTGAAAGTAAACTACAGGGTGATTATTTACGGTGCTTAAATTTTACTTGACAAAGCCCTTGTGTTTTGAACTCTCTTATGTGGGTACATAGAGGTCATATATCCCTCCACCATCAGCTGGTCAAGTAGTCAGAGGAAACTAATACTGACTTCACTATGCTCAACTAAGAATGAGGCATTTTTGACTGTAGTAACAACAACGTGCCGTTAGTAATAGGCTCTGTGTACTCCCGTTCCTTTTTATAAACAGGAATGCAAAGCCCAAGAACTTTTGCAATGGAGTCACAGGTAGAAAGAGGGATGGAGAGCAGAGGAGCTGGACAGATTAAAAGCTATCTGGTGATCTGTGAGCCAATGGCTGTAAACTCAGAGACCTATTGAGTGAAACTAACCAGGGCCAAAAGTTGAAAGTTCTTTAATCGGCACTCATATTTGATAGTGTCATGGGCCGTAGTAACCCCACTTCAAAAAACAAAACTGACCCTTTGAATCAAATTTGGCTTTTAAGGCTCCCAAGACATGATGTAAATGACCAAACACCAGGACATGGGACCTTTCAGACAAAAATATAAACACAGTTAAATAGATTATATATTTACATCGTGAAGAAATCACAAAAAATATGATCTAAGTGGTTTGTTATCATCTCCCCTTTCATATAATCGTGTTCTCTCTCAGTCATCAATCAGTGAAGGAACAATAATCCTACTCTGTCTTTCAACTGCAGCTTCATTTTCATAAATCAAATGTGATAACTTTGTATTTTAACTATGCTTATAAAGTTTGAAACCACAAGGACAGTTGCACATCATTCCCTGCAGCCCTTAGATTAACGAGTACATGAGCTGAATGCAAATCCATCAGTGACAATAAACTAAACCTTTGTTCAAACAGACATGAGGGCCACACTCACAGAGAGCAGGGCAAACATGCTCTGCAACATTCATTGAGTTTGTGCTCACACACTGTGTGTGTTTAGCAGTTGATTAAGAGAGCAGCTCATTATCCTGTCCGCTCGTTTGGACAGAAACCAGCGGGGACTCACACACAGATCACCAGGTTCATCATAATGAAGGTTATTAAACATTAATGATAATGTTAGCCTGTTTACTGAGACCAAAGTTCATCTACAACTGTCCAGGAATTCAAATTGGGACCTATTCTGAGGGATTTTGAAAAGAATCTAAAACTGGAAAAATAAAACAGACACCCAGAAAATGAAATTTAATAAATAGGACTGCAGTCTCGTTTCTGCCCCAAATTATAAAAGTTAACTCCGCTGCTAATGATGTTTACAAGAGCAGCTACCCACTCTTTTATCGACATTTAAAGGTCCTGACTGCTGTTTATTATAACAATAAGCATTTAGAGTGTGCTGATTGTTTATTGGATAAAGATATAAAGTAATGGTTTTGATAAGTTGACATGATAATAACATTCTATGATCCTGATCCACTAAGATCCAAAATAATGGATGCTAAATTGCATGTGCAAACTAAAAAACTGTACATACTATCAGCGTGTTGCAGGTGATCTTCTATCACTGCGTGCACAATTGATAACACAATTGATGATTTGTGTGCTTTCGGCTGTCACCATGGAGAGTTTAGGAGAGCAGAGAGGCTATAAATGAAAAATGAATGGGGTTTGAGGCAAATAAACACACCTGCGGTAATTTTTTCGCTGCGTGTCATTTTGACGGACAAGATCGTCACTTTTCCCTCATGCCATATTTCTATCTGTCATTTTTAATTTTCTTTTTCTGATTGCAACAAAGCATAATCTAAGTGGCAGCATTAACATAGTTGCACAGCTTCATCATCAATAACCTCTCCTGTGAAGAGCAGTCACACAGTAACGCACATATACCACTCAGGTAACTGTTGGCTTTTACACACTGACTGTGTCACACTCTCCACGCACTTACAGCCTCTAAACTCGCTGTCAGTGCGTGGAGAGTGTGATGCAGTCAGCTCTGCATGACAAACGGAGTGATTATGGCTTTGAAGATTTTTATTTATTTATTTTTTTAGATAGATTAAATGACCTTGTCCGCGATGTACAGCAGAGAGGGTTTACTTTACGCACGAGTCTTCATGGCACACTGGATCGTCCCCCTTTTTCCAGTCCTTCAAGATGACTGATAATCTCCAAGTCTTTCTTTTTTTAATTAAAAAAGTCCAGTCAGTGATAGAACATATTCGGTTTTTGTGACCCCTGTTTGCCACCATGATCACAGCCTCACGTTCGTAACACTGTGCCCTCTATTGCACCTGCTTTTCAAACGTTATAAATTCTGACGCAAAACCACTGCGCGCAGTCACTTGCGGGTTTGATGAATCACATTGCGGGTGCTAAATGATTACATTTGCATCTCCTCCTTCCAGTATTTTGCACGTTCGGATGATCTGCATGTATTCTGCATATTGAGGGCAAACACGCTAAATGGACTGGCCATGCTATTTTGCTCATCTGACAGATGCAATCCTGAGTGCACCCTGTTAGTAGATCAGATTTGCTTGAGCTATCAAGTTTGCGGCTGTTTTAATACATGCAAACCTTTAGTTGATCAGGCCCTATATGTTCATTGTTGTGTGCTAGAATAACATGCTTTCTCAAAATCCTTGTATTTGGTCAACAGGGTAATCTTTAAACATTGGTAAGTTTAGGTAGGGTGGTTTTCTCACCTCCAGCTCAGTTGCTATGTCCCAATTAAGCGGAAAAACAAACAAAAAAAGCTACAAATTTGGAAATTTCTTTCAATTCATTTCATGTTTTCAAAGTATAATTTTTAAAAGGAACACGCCACACCAGAGTACCTATCAGCAAGCAGCTTTATCAAAAATAAATTTTCCTGTTTGAACAAGGTTGGCTCTAGTCTGTGAATATTCATGAGTTTGTGAATCAGTCCATGTTGTACAGTTCTGTGAGGAGTGGGCCTATTGTTGACTTGTCGTTGTTTTCACGGTACGCTGTGCCAGAGAACAGAAAGTGACTCTATGGGCGCCAAAACATTTTAATTAAAGAGGAGCTATTATACCCATTTGTATGTTGTAGTATATTCATATAGTGAAATCCTCATACACCATATCGGACCATGCTCCTGTCAGGAGGTGGATTCAGCTTTCAAGCACTGTGCTCTAATGTTTACAGTGGCTGTATAGACATATATGACATGCCCTTCCACTGGGTCTGCAAGAAGGCTGAACAAGTACCTGGCTTTAGGAGTATTGACTATCTGGGAAGGATAGCAAGCAGATTATCTGAGCGCACATGTTTAGAATTTCAGGATTTCTCTCTTTTTGCCTGGTTGTGTGTGTTAGAGATGCAAACAGGCCACGAATATGTGTTATTGTATAGAAACTCAAAGGGCAACTGAAAATAGGAAAGATGTTACATTAAAGAAACTATTTGATCATTTATCAGTTTGTGGAGATGACTTTGTAAGAGACAGGTTTCTTAGTTTCTAAACTAAGTGCAATCCCTAATACTTCATAATCTGTTATGCCTTTGATATATATACCAGGGAACAGACCATAATCGGCAGACATCTCAGCATTAAGCCTTATTACTGGGATGGTTCAACATTACTAAAACCCTCAGCAGGAGTTGGACTTCCCTACTTCTTGTAACAGCCTCCTACATTCTGTATAGGTTTTTCACAGCATGTAGGAGTCTGTTGGTGGAAATTCAAGCCCACTCAGCCAAAGGAGCGTTTGTTAGGTCATGCTCTGATGTTGGACGAGAGGGCCTGGCTCACAATCTGGGCTGTAATTTCTCCCAAAGGACTTTCAGTGGGGTTAGGGTCGGCACTCTGAGCTTGCCAATCAAGTTCCTCCACACAAAACTGGAGTTGCTGTCTTCACAGACTGTGCTGTGTGTTAACAATGGAGAAGAAAAGGCTTTTCTTACAGAGTTGCCATATAACTGTTCCTCTGTTAATCTGTCATGTTGGCATTATAGATTCCAGCAGCCCGTCATCTGTCAGTAAGACTGCTAGTTAATGAAGTCGATTAATTTCTCTAAAGTACATGTTTCAGCTGCTCAAGAGCTCAGTTGAGGCTTCCTTTATGCTGCTTCGGGAGATATGATGTAAGGCCTGTTGGTTCAATATTAAATGTATCATATTCATTAATGTATCTGACCAGTGGTGGTTCTAGAGGTGGGGCATCATGGGTGTTGATCCCGTCTGAAATCTAATTGGCCTCCTGAAGTGCCTCTGTCTCGTCATTCATCTGTTTCTTTGCTAGCAAATGACAATCAGATTAGATTATAAGTGTATGCAATTCCATGCCCAACCACTGGCGGCAGTAGAGCACCAAATAGGCAAGTCCACCATCAATAAAGCTGACAGAAGAAGACTATCATTTGAATGAACACATGAGTTTTATTATATTAATCAAACAGTTTAAAGTAGGAGTGACTGGGTGTGCTTTATCAGAAATGTGACTGCATGAATGTTGGAGAGGAATATGGCCCCATGATCACCTCTTATTTAGAAAAATCCTCAATCTGCCACTGTATCAAATCCTCTCTGCTTCCATCCATCCATTACTCATGTCAAGCTTGTCCCTGTGTCAATGGTGCAGCTGATAGTGGGCTCTGTTGGTAGTTTCAGGGTTGCAGGTTTGGCTCAGCTCCAGCTGCCACAAAGTATTCTGGCAAGACTTAACCCATTTTTGGGTATGAAAGGGCACGACTGTGGTAATACTGACAGATAACTAACAGAGAAACTCTGTCCCATCAGTGAGTGAATGTGAGAATGAATGGGTGTAAATGGGTAGATGGAACTTTTCCACTTTTTTTTCTACAGAAGTACAGTCATCATTAACGCTTCTGGTGGCACTGGGTGGCAGAGAACCTGAACCAGTTGCCAGCCAATTGCAAGGGCCATTTGGAGACACCTGTTAACCTAACAAGCATGTTTGCTGGTTAATGGGAGAAGCCCAATGGACAGACAGATTGCAGTGGGAGTGCTCTCTGTTAGATCTAGTGGCTGCTTAAGGTCTATGGCACTAGTAACTATAATTGCTAATAATGCCACTGTTCAGCTTTACTTTTACCCTAAAAGCAGGATACTGACGAGGATTTCAGTTGCACCATCAGCTGTTATGTATCAACAAGCATCCACACACAGCTATCTCCCAACAAGGTAGAGCTAAACAGTTGCTTTTCGGATATTTTATTTACTAGCGCCATAGACATCATGCACCCCTTTATGGAGTAGTGAGACTGCCAAATTACAAAAATAAATCTAGAAAAGAAGAAATAAATAAATGAATAAATAAATAAATTATATAATAATCCATAAAAGAAAAAAATAATAAAAGTAGAAATATGATGACAAATAAAAAAAAATAAGTAGAAAAGTGCTTAATAATGAAATGGTTTCAAACACAGGGCCTTTGCCATAGTGAAGTGTGGGAAAAAATCTTACTGTAGTGTCTAAACAAACCAACATATTTATTAATTTACTGATTTATTTTTTAAAGTGACATTATAATGTGATTGAAATACTTTTATTTATTTGTCTTTATATTTATACTTTTATTAGCCTTTTTTTTAAGGGTTTACTTTTTGATTAATATAACTTTATATAGCTACTTTATTTATTTATTTATTTATTTATTAAGCACTTTTCTACTTTTTTTTTGTCTTTGTATTTCTACTTTTATTAGCCTTTTCTTTTAAGTCTTCTTATATAATTTATTTATTTATCTTTATATTTCTACTTTTATTAGCCTTTTCTTTTATGGATTCTTATATAATTTATTCATTTATTCATTTATTCTTTTATAGATTTATTTTTGTAATTTGGCACTCTCACTACTCCATACCCCTTCTCCAGTAAAGGAAAATGCCCTGATTACAAGACAACAATTGAAGGAGTACAAACAGAGCTGCTCATCACAGTTAATACAAGTCACTTTCCATCTCTGATAAATAAATGAGAACATTTTACAAATTCCCACACTGGAAAACCTAAGCGTTTTTCAAATGCTCAACGGACATGTTAAATACCTGAAAGCTCACGGGCAAAGCTGAAGGGAAACAGTCACCACAGGCTTCAAGGTAGAAGCCAATAAGGCATTAGTCAGTCCTTTTCTTCTATTGATAACACATTAAACAATTCATTGCAATCCAATAAGTGCTTGTTAAACACTGATCTCTGCCTCCCTACAAGAGGAGATCACACTTATTAACTAAGGTCAATTTAAAATCAATTAACAAAGAGTAAATAAATGTCAAACCATCCCCTCTACTCACCATGGCAGGTACCCCATGCTTGGTCCGGTAAGCAGAGCGTGGCCTTTTAAATGAAATTTGATCCCATCCACACTCCCCTGATGCATTAGGTTCAACTGAGACCTCCCATCAGTAATTTCTTTATTTCTGTGTGTACTCGGGGTGAAAGGAGAAACCCAGAGATAGAGAGAAGCATGACATTGGCCTTTAATTAAAGAAGCAAGTCTCCGACAACCCCCCTCACTGAGCGACACGCCGCTGTGTATCATACCCAACACAAATGGGACTCTTGGTGAAAAGAAAATCTTATTTAGATTCAATTTTCTGATGGGAGGTTGGCTGAACAGTATATCTGTCAGACACACTTATCAAGTCTTTAGTACTGAACAAGTATTACATGCAGGGACGAGGGTAAGGAGATAGCTGAGGGCTAATAAAAGGATTAATGTGACCAAACATGTGCAGCCATTGGTGAAACTCCCCACCATAGTGAGGACAGCATGGAAGGGTTAAGGCAGATGAAAACTGATTTTTGTATGCTTTTTTATTTACACCATGAAATGCTTGTTTCTGGTTTAAAAGTTTGATTTTCTCTAAAGTTTTTTTTTTTTTTTTAACAGAATTCTAGCTGAAGTTATTAGTATGCAGAAACTTTTATCACTATTACATAATTGCATTACATTGCAACTAAAGCAACAATTCGCCTTTGTACCTGGTGGGAGATAGGCTACTAGCTATATATAGCATTCAGTGGTGCCACAGAAAGCACCATAGTTACCCCATTTTAGGTTAAAAGTACTAAGAAGAAAACATGTTGGCTTGTTTAGACACTACAGTAAGATTTTTTCCCGCACTTCACTATGACAAAGGCCCTGTGTTTGGAACTATTTCATTATGCAGTGTAGGAACTAAGTATCCCTCTGACAGCAACTTCTCTCATTAAATGTGCAAGTTTAGAGTGCTGCAGCAGGGTCAGTTAGCAGTCACTGGAGCACAGATTTACATACTGTCAATCTAAGTTGCTTAATATCAGAAAAATGGGACACTCCTGTGGGTGTCAGTGACACAGTCTGATAGAGCGCTGAAGGTTGCTGGTTTGAGCCAGGCTGTCATGAAGTGTCGTGTTTTTGGACAAGAGTTAACTCTGCATTAGTGGCATGTAGACGGGTATGAAAGGGTGTGCATGTCTTTGTTAATAGTGGTGGACAATTGACATGGTAGCTTCAACCATTGGTGAGTGAATGTGATAGTGAATCAGTGTGACTGGGTAGATGTGACCTGCTTTGAATGGCGTAAAGATTGGAATAATGCTATGTAAGTTGAAGTCCTTTTACCATTTTACATGGATGTATAAAAGGCAAAAGAAATGGCCAAAACTCGGATGTCACAAAATTCTGTCATGCGATTTCGAGTTTTGGCCATGACTTTGGCTTGTTTTTTTTTTTTTTAAATAGTAACAGAACAATTGGCCTCATGCAAGAACCATTCATACGAACAAATATGTTCGTAAGTGTTGCGTACAAATGATTTAGGAGAATTTGTCGCATTCAGCATTTTTTTTGTATTTCGAATTTTCTTTCAAGTATGAACACAAATCACGAGTGGTCCAGACTTGTCTTAAAAATCACAACAAATTAGTCTGCTCTTTCCAAATTGAGTTCCTTACATTCTGGTCATACATTTAACTAATTTCAAGCGTTTCAATCTGAGGATCTCAAACCAGAGAAAACATTAAAATCTATTAATTGAAGGTTTATTAAACTGGCCAATACAAACATTAAATGAGAGAGTAACCAGCTGCTTCATGGCTGAGCTTCTTCTTTTGGATGCCCTGGCACGCCAGGCGCTTGGAAGAGAGCGTGTGTTTGGCGTCATCTTTATGAATGAACACTCCTGTTTTATGGTGTGGGAAACGTATCCTTATATGGTATTCTTGGGGTGTTACTTATGCAAATATGCTATCCTCGTGCATGCGCGCTTAAGTACACACAGGTGGCATTCATCATGTTTCTGCGGGTCATTTAGACACTTTTCTAAAGATAGAAGTGTTTGTTGAATCTGACGGAGCATGTTTGTACGAACGCAACATAAGAAAAAAGGTAAGAAAAATTTAGGATGAGAATACGAAAATGTTCTTGCATGAGGCCCATTGTGTTTGCAGGGCCCATTCAAGGATCAGGGTTCAAACACACAACAGCAGTTTCCAAAATGAAGAGCTTTGCTGAAAGGTCCAGGAGAGGTAGTGTCTCTAGGTCCCACACAGCAATGGGCCTCTTGGTTCATCATTATGGGCTCAAAATTCATGCATCTGTGTCAGGTTGTGATCCGTTTTGCTTCTCTGTTTACTCAACAATTTCTTCCATCCCTTTTACTGCCCGTGACATCTGCGAAATCTCTTCCTCTGACTAACAGCATGTTAGTCAGAATCATTTGTTTCCAGTCAAGTTTCAGTTAAGTTTGTTGTTTTTTCTGACATCCTGAACAGCTGACATCACATTACAACACATGTAATTTCTAAACACAATACCGTTGAAGCGAAATGCTGTAACTCCACTGAATTATCAAATTATCTTGCTCCACTTGTGACGTTCATTAACGTGTCAGGTCTTTTGAAGGGTTCGTCTAAGTGAACAATGGTAAACTGTTTGTTTGCGAGCCGTTCCTAAATTTGTAGGAAATTTGCATTTTCTCTATGACTGTGACTGGTTATTTTTGTTCTCTGAGTTTTCTTGTTTGTTAATGTTTTTCTGACTATTTTGGCCAGGACAGTTTCATGATGAAATTTTCAATCCCTAAAAGCATCCTAAACTTCAGATGAAAATAAATGCCAGAGGTCACAGGAAAATGATTGGACTGATTTGAGACGATGAAAAGACAACAGTTACTCAAATGACCACTCACTTTAACCAAAGTTTGCAGAAGACCATTTCTGAATGCACAACATGCTGCATCATGAAGCAGATGGGCAGCAGGGATAGACCAAAGCAGCTGCCACTCCTGTATGGTAAGAAGGAGAAACTGAGGTGACAATTGGCTCTGACTCACTTAACTTTGATAATAGAGGATCAGAAGAATGTTGCCTGGTTTGATGAGTCACAATTTCAGTAGTGGCATCCAGATGGTAGGGTCAGCATTTGGTTTGGTAACATGAAAACATGGATCCGTCCTGCCTTTTATCACCAGTTTAGGCTGCTGGTGGTGTTATGGTGTGGGGGTATATTCTTGCCTCACTTAGGACACTTCAGTACAGACTGAGCTTCAATAAAACCCAACAGCTCACCTGGGTATCATTGCTGACCTTCCCTTTATGACCACAATGTACACATCATCTGATGGCAACTTCCAGCAGGATAAGTCTGCGAATTCACTCCTTTGGCCTCAACAGTCCTCATATCTTAATCCAGCAGAGCACCTTAGGGATGTGGTTAAGTAGGAGAATAGCATCATGGATGTGCAGCCAAAACATCTGCAGCTACTGTGTGATGCTACCATGCCAATGGACCAGTATCTCTGAGAAATGCTACAAGCACCTTGTTGAGTTTCAGCTTTGGAGACTCAAAGGTAAAGTCCATGGGGGTAATAGGAGTTGTGTCCTTTAAGGGTTAACTGCATAATGTTCCTGACTTGACATTCTTTGCAAGGCCATCAAATTCTCTCATTACTGCTCCATTAAATTTCCTTGAAATTATGGCATTACAGCCGTCATCAATATGCTGAAACCGTGTAAAAAAATAGGCCTCAGTAATGGAGAGCATTAAGAAAAACCCAGAGAAAAGACAAAATGCATTTCTGTGGGTTTTCCATAGTGTTATAGCACAGCAAATCAGGCAACTAATAATACCACTGCAATTATTTCTCCATTAGGATGCTTTGACTTGAGTTAATGAGATTTAAGACGTTTCTTCACTTATTAACCCTGAGCTTTCACGTTCAATTCCAGGAAGAGTTAAAGTCTCATTTTACATTCTGGTCCATTTTCCAAAGGACAAACAAAACTCGCACCACTGCAGCCAGACATGACAGAAAATTTCAACTCAGAAGTTTTGATGTTTTATCCGTCTGCTGTCCCCGTCTGCCGCTCCTCAGACATGAATTTTTGAATCACACTCGCACACGCGGTGCACATAAAAGCACATATAAAAATTGAATAATTCATGGCACATCAAACAGGCTGGAGTTCTGGGTGGATAGACAATCACAGAGTACAGGCATGCTGACATTGATCCGTCTGATATCACCAATGTATTACACACACATCAAACACATCAAACAGAATTAAATTCAATGTTCAAGGGGGGGTATGGAGTATCCCCATTAAACTCAGTGTTGAGGGGGAACTCTGAACTATCCCACTCTTCTGACATGTCCGTGGTGTAACAGCCAGCTGTAAACAAGTACTCACATCCTGCATTAAACCCATTATCGCCAGCAAAGCCTGCTAGCAAATCTTATCAGGGGCAGGCTCCCTCCCTTACTCAGGCCCGTTTGAGAGATCCCATTTGGTTGTGTACATGAATTATTATCACAATGCGCCTTGTCAGCACACCATCTCCGGGAAACAGGCATTAGCAGTGGAAATAAGATTAGAGTAGGCAAAAAGCATCAGAGACAGAGAGGACACACTGACGAGCGGGAAGATTAGGAAGCCCAGAGCGGAGCCTGCTTAAACAAAGGAAGACCTGACTTTGCTCTGACAGGAGGACTAAAGATCCGTGTCTGACTTCATCCATCTCCAAAAGCTTTCTACCTCTGAATGAATCTGAGTACATCTATTTCTTAATGTAATCTAAAAAAAAATCAATGCCATTTCCAAAGAAAGAGCCTGTCCAACAGAAGCTTGTAAATACACAACTCAGTTAAGGATGAGGTCACTCTGCCTTTTCTATGCTGCCTTTTAGAAGAAAGAGTTTTTTAAAGTAATGGCTGAATCAGACCACTCAAATTCTTTTCTTTTAGCTTTTAAGATGGCATTGTGTCAGAATACCTGATTATATATCTTTTGTCTAGGCAGATTGACTGGTCAGGCTACAAAGGGCTTTATTTTGATGGCAGTAAGCCTGATATCTAAAAGCATGTGGCATGCAGCAGTTTGTGGCATGTCGGTCTGTGTTTCGATATGTTGAAGGCCTGGCTCAAAGCACAGAAAAGAATGATGTGACTTTTGTGAGTGTATTTTTGACGTAACAGGACTCAAACAAATCAGAGCCTTGGCTCTTACTCCTCTAAGAAAAGTGCGCACCAGACATCTTGACAATTCACCTGTCGCTAAGCCCCTCCTCTAAATGAAGTAGCCAAACATAAGGCACGCTGCACTAAATAACAATGGCAGTTGGCAGCTGCTCATGTCTTATTTTTCAGTGCCTTATTTTACACAGAAGCCATCAAGAAGAGTCTACATAATGCTATGGAAGGATTTATTTAAAATTTTGAAGGCTTTAATGAGTAATAACAAGATCAATTTGGAGACAGGAGTGAACAGGTCTCAGTGCAAGAGGGAGAAATCTCATCTTTTTTCACATTTTCAGACAGCAACATCAAGATATGTCTGTATATTTCTCTTTTGTGAGCTTTCAAAATTACTGAAGTCTCAGTCCTAGTACCTTGGAGGGTGTGGCAGAACCACTCACTGGACGTCCCCATTGATGAAATGCTGAAGCATCCTTGGGTTTCTTTACAGGCGCTACACAAATTCAAGTTATTATTGTTATTACCATTATTATCATTATTATTATTAAACACAGAAAAATGAATGGGTTTGCTTGAGACTACATCTTTAGCTACAGTTAACTGAAGTAATTTTAACACAATGACATATTGCAGCCGACTTTGCTTATGCTTTCTTGCCTTGGAACAGATGTGGAAATCCTTGTTGATTCTGACACTAAGCTGATAGGGGTGTAAATCCCCAGTTTTTCACGATACAATATCGTTTTTTTAGACAATGATACAATATTCGCCGATATCACAAAGTATGCCAGGATTTGATTTCGAATCGATACGATTCAGGGGCCTTCGATCGATTAAAGACAATATTATGTACTCACTGAACACAATCAGCAACATTTCACCTAACGCAAGAAAGAAAGACAAAGCAATTATTAAAGTTTTATTTCTGAAATGTGAAACGATGTGCTGACCTTTGGCTATGACAGTTGATAGAGGATAATAACCACGTATGATCCAATCATTTTTTTAAATTAATTGGTTTAATTCAGGTAAGGTGCTTTTTTGCCCCCACAGTTACCTTCTGGGTCTTATTGTTACACTGTAATGTTTGTATATTATATGAAGTGATGGTGCAATATTATGATACAAATTACTGAATTATTATTTTAATTTTATTATTATTGACCTCCAACATTTGACCATGCTCTATCAAACTAAAAACGTGTAGTTTTGATTTTAATTAAATCAAAACATTTCTCATGTTCAAAATTAGAACTATTAACTCTACTTTACGAGCTCCCCATTGACGATTTTGTTTTACTGTGATGCCTGGTAACCACAGTTTGTGTCTGTGTGATGTCACTGTTTAATGGTCAGTGTGGAGGAGGAATGACACCAAGCTGTTGTTGTTTTACTTTCTATTTTATATGTAACGCTTTAATCAGTGCGCTACAAAATCAAATTATGAGATAACTCAGTGCACTCGTGTGATAATGCACTCCTGTCGTGCGTGCAGCATGCATCCTCTGCAGTCAGGTCGACCGTATCTTACCCGGATACAGCAGAGCTATGTTATGATTGGCCAATATGTCTGGCTCCGGTTTAGCATTGTGATGCTAACAGCATCTTGCTTCACGTTTGCATACAGGGGTGTTACTTGGTGGGCGCTAAACAGTACATTTTAAAGCAGGAGAAATACAAGGTGTTGCCTGGCAGTGAGCAAAAAGGTTCAAATGTGTGTCTCATGCGCTGAATGCGTGAGACTTGAGAGCCCTGGAAACTTCAGAACGACACGAGGTCGGGCAGAAACTGTAATGCATGTCCGGTCGGGATTTCAAAATAAAGACGTATATTAAAGATGACAATGTTGATGGATGTTTTAAGTTTCCATTGATGTGATTGGATCATTGCTCAACTAATTGATGTATCGATCCAGACTGATGGATCGTTACACCCCTATAAGCTGACTGTGTGGTTGAAAATCTAAGAGACACTGCTCTGTGTTTATGTGAGGTTTCAGGATCAGAATAAAGTACCTTCCACTCTCTAGCCTCCCAGGATACCTTGTATCAGTGCTCCATGTGGCCCATGCATACTGTTTGACCATTTCTTTGAGTCTTAACATTTTGAATATCATGAAACACAGAGTGGCCAAAGTTTCCAATGATTCCCTATAGGGGTCTACATGGTGCATGTCTGAGTGTATTGATGGGCTACTAGACATGTGAATGGTTTGGAGGGTGGGGTTTCGACTTTTTGGGTCGAAATTTCAGCTGGACCATGTAATTCCTCTACTATCATTGTGCCATTTGAGAGAACAGAACACACGAAAGACTCTGTATGAAATATGCTGATACTCAAATTAAAGTTATATTACAAGTGTTCACCATCAATGGAGAAGATTAAGGTCCTCTGGGAACAAGAGTTGGGACTGGATACTGAGGATGACCTATGGCTTGATACACTAGAGAACATACACAGATGCTCAGCTAACCCTAGACATCACCTTGTTCAATTTAAAGTTATCTATAGATTGCATTACACTAAGACAAGGCTTCCTAAGATATATCCAGATGATGGACACTCGAGTTAAAGACTCGTACTCGAGTTGCACTCGAGTCACATTTTTGGAGACTTCAGACTTGACTCGGACTCGACCCTGAAAGACTCGAGAATTGACTCGACTCAAGATCAGACTCGTGGGCAATCTTCATTTTATGGTGGGTTTTTGAGTGTGCCGAGAACGTTTGCTCCTCTCTCCTCCCTCGCCTCACGTCCCTCCCTCTTCGCGGCCGTTTCCAGGCCTTGTAAAGTCACTGTTGTTAAGAAAGCACCAGACAGGAAGTCACGGTGTGGAGTATCAAAATAATGGAAGTTTCAAAATAAAACACAATGCATGGACTTTTGCACGTAAATTTCGTCAATTGTTTGTCATTATGGTAACACCGGAGGCACGAGCATCAGGTCAGCAGCCGGTCATAGGGTCCCAGAGACAACACGACATCATGGACGAAGAAAAGTGAATCGTAGAGGTACAGAAATATATAACACTGTATACATGACACCAAACATCTTTTCTACAAGGACATAGACGGATAGAAGTTGAATAAATCATGAGGCTGTGTGTTTGAGGCCAGCAAAGGGACCTTAGAGAAGCGAAGTGAGGTGTTGTATATTTCTTTTCTCAGTCTATAGCATGCTTTATGAGCGTGTGACGTCGCTATTCTAATGAGAGCCTGTGGCTCTCTGGGGATCAACCCTCCCCCTACGTGGCTGCACGCTGCAGAGCTGCTTTCAGTGGGGTTCGTCTGTCGGAGCAAAACCGCGGCACTCCGCTGCACAGCGGGGCGCTTTCGTGGAATTTGGGGTTCTGTCCCAGCCACATATCGGTCATCAGTCAGTCATCATGGCAAGCAAAAATGAAGCAGCTGCCGGAGAAACTCTACCACCAGCTTCACTACCCTTTATATGACCTACTGCTACACAAACTTCCACGGCTACCACTACTTACTACTTTTTTCTTTTATTATATTGTTAAATGCCACATTGTTTCTTTTTGGCTGTTCATGGCAAGTTTGTTTTGCACCTGACCATGGCATGCATGTGCACTGCAGAAACTTTTTCAGAAAGAAAAAAAGGTTTGAATAAAAATTTGGATATATTGTATTTTTGCCAGAGGCTACATCATATTTATATATATGTGGATGTGTGTGTGTGTGTGTGAACACTCGTGATTCAACTCGGACTCTAGATCAAAGACTCGTGACTCGACAAGGCTTGCCCCTCAAAGACTTGAGAATTGACTCAACTCGAGGTCAAAGACTCGTGACTGGACTCGGACTCTAAATTAGAGACTCGTGGGCATCTCTGATATCTCCCCAATATGTGACAAATGTCTCACTGGAAGCTACTCATTTCCACAGCTATGTATCATGTCATAAATTATCCCCCTTCTGGTGTACAGTATTTAGAACTTTATCAGAAATGCTGGACTTGGTCTTGAAACCCAACCCACTTTTCATCATATTGGGAGTATCACCTGACCTTTTGCTCTTGATAAGTGCCAGCTCAAACTACTGTCGTATGCTACTGTTGTAGCGTTGAAATTGGTATTGAAGTTCTGTAAAGGGAGAGAAGTCCCAACCACCAACATGTGGTTGTCTGAAATTACAAGACTTTCTCACCTGGAGAGAATAAGACATGCTCTAATTGATAAACTAGGTACATTTGACAAGATATGGCAACCCTTCTTCAGTATCTTGAATATAGAAACTGACTTGATTTGTATTTTTTTATTTTTTATTGCTATGTTACTGACCCGATGTCCTGTCTGGGGTGAGGGGTGGGGGTTATGTATGCTCTTCAGTTTGTATTGTTCTACTTGGTCGGGCCTCTGTGCCCGCTTTATGGAATTGCTTTGTTGAAAATGTGATAACGAATAAAAGATTTCAAACTAAATTAAAGTTATATTTCAATGAAGTATTTCAAAACATGACGATTTCTCACATTTTTTTTTTTAATTTAAGGCATCAATTTATTTTCATTTTTAAATTTCAATGCATTTATTTATTTATTCATTTTTTGCTGCCAGTACTAACAGCAGCCACGTCAAGTAAACAAAACAACATCAGGGAACACAGCAGTCTTTCCCATCAGTGACTCTATGATTTTTTTGTAGATCTGCAGAACAAATCTGTTTGGGAATATTTGGGAGATCGCTTGTTATAAACGTACCTAAGATATTGTTTTTATATTGAGCAGATTGACACAATGTAGCGCCTGCATCAAGTTTCCTGTAATTTAACTCTGTGAATTTGAGACAGATATGCTGGTGGGTCATGCTCTGACAGCAGCTAACATGGCCTGTAGCCCCAAGTAGGAAGGAGACTTCTCTCTAAAGTCCACATAAGACCAAAAATATACAACAAGACATGCTGAAACTGCTTGCAATGCGCTGGTCGGTGAAGTCTGCCAGTTTACACAAATGTGGTCAGACTAGATGGTGTCAGCTTTCTGTGTATGTTGTGGGTGTAGTCGGAGTTGTCTGTTTGACTGTGTCGAGCTTTACGCACACATGGAAAACAGGGAGGCCGGACAAGAAGTTGAAAGTTGAAATCCATTCACTCAAAACCTGAACATGTCAAACAGTGCCCTGTTTAAATGTAATCTCCATGCAGCAACGGAATGATCTGAAAGTAATGTATCATTCCTTCTTCCTTGGTTGCCTAACAGCCCTTCCTCTGCATTCACTTGTTGAGCAGAGAGGGAGCAGCCATCTTTAACTATCACCAGTCAATAATGGAGAAGATAAAAAGAAATCTCTGCTCCAGGTTTTCCATTGACTGGTAATATTTATTAATTCATAAGTTAGCACTCATTAGCAGATATCACTCTCTACACCTGGCTTGTTAGTTTGATGAGTCTTTCTCTAAGTTTATTCTTTTTGAGATGCCAGAGGTCTGTTCGTCTTCCTGTCATCACAGAGGACACGGTGGCTGCAGGGAAGATTATTTTAGGTTACCAGGTCTGTGTCCTTGACCTGCTGCTTGTTCTCTCATTAGGGATGTGGGAGAGTGTGTTCACCAGGATCTCATTACTTTTTTAGTCCAAAACAGCTCCTTCTAACGCACAACCACAAAGAGAATCTCATTCCGTGGGAAGGTTGTGGTGGACCATCCTAAAAACCAGCTAATGAATTACATAGCAGCAGTGTGTATGCCAAACCTGAGCCTTTAAAACAGGAGTAGGCGCATCAGTTACTGACGCCACATTTTACTTTTTCTGTTTAACTAGAAGTCACTTGCAGCTCTTCCATCTTTCATCTCCCTTTTTTGATTAACAAAAATACATCTATTGCTTTGATATTAACCTTTACAAGAAGGGCTGCTTGAGCCTCGGTAGAGGTGTCTTAAATATTGCTCAGTGTTTGAATTGCTTTTTACAAGATTCAGAACATTTTTAAACTGTCCTTGAATCCATTTTTTATTTTTCAAAACCCAACTCCTTTCATGTAAAGTCCATTTACAGCAGCAGCCCAGCATAGCAAAATCCCCCCCTGGGCAAGGAATGGGTCTTTCCCCATGAGTTAGCTGCACCTTACTAGCATTCAAACTAGTTTTCACATTCAACATGTTTTTTTTGTTTGTTTGTTTTAATAAAAATAAATTAGCTGCATATCTTGTACACACTCATTATCACTGTTTTGTGTGTCAAATCATACTTAAAGCCCCCACATGCACCACAGGCCAGACTTTTATGTACAGAGTGGGAATGTATTGTAAACCTAAATATTTTGAAAAGGAAATCCAGTTTAAATCGAATTGGGACCCAATTGAACTGCATCCAGCTGGCAGATTCAAGTCTCTGAGCCATGTGCTCATCAAGTGTGTCATATTCATCACAGTGTTCTCCGTCAATGATTATGAACCCCTTGAAAACATGCTCTTTTGTATACTTTTCTACACCTGTAAGGCATGGCAAGACCACCATCTGCTATCCTGACTGATCTGCGACTAATAGCCATGAAATGCCATGCACAATGTAATCTGACACCTTTCTATGAGAGCCAGTATTAACTTATCTGGCAATTTAAGCAACAGGAGCTTGTCTGTTGGCTTGGACCACACGGATCAGCCTTCATTCCCAGTGTTCATCAATGCCGTGGTCGCCCATGACCAAGTTGCTGATTCCCAAATGTCCCTTCCTTGGAACATTGATACTGACCACTGCAGACCACATACACCCCACAAGAGCTGCAGTTTTGGAGATGCTATGACCCAGCTGTCTCGCCATCACAATTTGGTCTTCCAAAAATGGTCTAGAATCACACTTGAACTTTTTTCCTTCTTCTAACATCAACTTTTGAGAACAAAATGTTTAATTTACTTAAATATACCCTTGGCATGTTTTTGTAACTGTTACATTAGATTTAAAGAATTTTAAGGTGCTTAGACACACTCTTAAAACAATATAAAAACATTAAAAAAAACATAAAAACATAATGAAAGAGCAACAGCAATATAAAACACAATATACTGTACAAACAGTTCTTTAATCTGAGCAAGGAAGACAACAGTGATGATAATGAAGCTGAGAGATGCATAACTCAGACAGGACAAAGCAAGCACCTCTCGTCCCTGTGAGATGCAAAGCCACATGATACCCAACAGCCAATCAGCAGCACAGAATAAAATATCAACACTCTGATTTCCTGAATCTGCATGTGCAGGGATTATACTGCAGTCCACAAGATTTAAACTCATAAACTAGGGTTGTGCTAAAGACCACTCCATCTGAGACCAAGACTTGCCCGAGACCAGAATGTACCGAGACCAAGACTTTTGGGACTCAAGACCAAGTGGAGAACAAGACCAAGACAATCTGAGGGGGGCGTCCCTCAGTCACAACACCAGGAAGGTTGCAGTCATCACGGGGAGAAATAACATGAATTGGCGCTTTTTGTAGTTTTGCTAAGTGTTCCTCCTTATTCACATTAATGAAGTTGAAGAACAGCAGATCAGTGCTGGTCTTGATCGGTCTTGATGGAAAATCCTGAGTCAGGCCAGACTGAGACCAAGACCGAGACAAGACCGAGTAAAAATGCTCTTGAGTCCAAGACAAAAGCAAGACCTTCAAAAGTGGTGTCAAGACCGGTCAATGCTGCAGAATGCCGTGAAATGGTGAAAATGTATGCAACATCAAAATAAACAAGTCTTACAGTAAAAAAAAGAGAACTACCGGGATCGAGAAAACTGAACTGCGATATCACAGGGGTATATTAATGATGATAAAAAGTGAAATCATGTAAAATATCTATCCCATAGCTTTTTGTCATCAACACTTAATGTCAATATAAATTCTTTGTTTTCAAACCAATACCAATAAAACAGTTTTATGAACCACCATAATTTATTTTTTATTTTTGATGATTTATCCAAAAAGTGACCCATGGTTCCTTTTCTAGTATTCCTTCTTTAATATCTACTATGTGGCTCAAGAAGCTTTTTTCTAAGCGCAATAATGTCTCTTAAGCCACTATACGGTTCTTATTGATGGGAAGCTAGCTCTGTAGCTAAATGTTAAAAAGCCAGTGTCCTGCTTTCTTCAAGTTTTAATTGCCCTGTTGTGTGTTTGACATGACTCCTTTGCATGATGGAAACATTTTACGGAGGATTAACCAAAGAATGGCAGCAGAGTTGTTGACAACATAGCACTGGGCAGCGTTAAACAGACCCACAACTACAGAACAGACCAGCCAATCAATAAGAGCAGACTGGACTTACATGGTGAAGAAATACTCTTGCAGTCTTCTCAAGAAGAGACCATCCATAAGTGGGATAAATGGGAGGGCTTTCTGGGGCCTAGAATGATGAAGGGTCCAATGGTTTGCAAAAACACGGTCTACCCTAAGTTTACACAAAATAATCTTAAATTCTAAACCTGAGTATTGACCATCAGTATTATATGTTCATATTAAATGTCAACTCCCATGGGGTGTTGGTTTGTCGGAGTGGTTAGGAACATGCACATCCCATGTACTTGATTCTGCCGGTCCAGGTTCAAATCCAGCCTGTGACCAGTTTGCAGAGTGTCTTCTCTCTACTCTCCCACCCCCTTTCACAAGCCTACTCACTGTCTCCTATCAATTAAGGCACAAAATGCCCAGAAAATAAATTTAAAAGTCAACTCTCTTTTCTTAAAATGGAATAACCCTCTGTTGTTGTAAAATCAGTGCTTTGAATGACACTTTGAATTTAACATTATTGGACAGTATATAAAGTGTCATGCTAACAAGTACAAAAATCTTGTTTTAGAAAACTCCATATTCTGATCAGAGCCAGGCCCTGGAGCACAACAAGTCAGAGGAATAGCAATAATGCCACTGGAAGAATTAAATTTCACCTTGGGGGCCCATTTTATGGGACTTCTGAGGGCCCAGCCATTTCTGTTCTGGGCTGGTCCAATAATACAACACATGGGCTTTCAAACATCAAGTTTTTACAGATAAGATGATCAGGAGACATAAAATTACACCTCACACCACTGGTTAATCAGGCAATAACCTCCAGGACCACCAGGTAACCAGGCCTTTTCTGACTTTGGACTTTTAATTCATGCCAAACATTGGACTGATTGTCTTGTTGTGTTTTGTGTCCTATTACATCACACTTCAGTACTCTGATTACTTCATAATAATCCCTGAACACTGACCTTTAATATCTTTGTCTCCTTTGTCATTGCTCAGAGCCATTTTGAAATGTAAGATGTGTGAGTGTCTCTTTCTGAACCCAGTCTACAGCCACTCTGCTGTTGATCACCATGTCAGTCTGACCTTTGCTGTGATGGAATCTCTGCAGAGGAAAATGCACTTGGTGCATTTTTTTTTCTTTTTTAGAAGCATTTGAGCACGTTGAACGTCTGACAGATGATGATATTTTAGCATTTTGCCAAGTTCAACAGCAACCCACACAACATCTTCATAACAGATATTTTAGAAACAGAGCAACCAGCTGCTGGATATAGACTGTCATTTCTGATTCAGCACTGTATTTTCAGACATAATGGTTGACTGACTAATGCTTATATAATTCTGGGTTTATTTTTAACCATAATCTGGGTCATTTTGGAGCAAGTTCCACAATCATCCTGATCACACTTAATCACACTAGACAAGTCAAAAACACATGCTTTAAAAATGAAGTCCAGCCTAAGAGTTACATAATCTATTAGATAGTCACTGAGATTTGAGACTGAAACTACATAAACCATCAATCTTAACTAACACAGTGAAAGAAATGATCAAGGTTATAATACTCAACTGTCATGACAGTAATATGAAATGGCTCTAGTGCACAGTGATGACTGGTCTATGGAGGAAACATGCAGGCAGTGTAGAGCTGAAAAAGAAACCTCATGGGGACAAGCTACATCACAACCTCCTGTCAGTCAGATCACTAAATATATTCAAAAGTCCAAACTAGAGGTAGGTGGATTTTAAAGTTTGGGGCCACAATTATAATCAAAGAAACAATTTAAGTTCCATAATAATCTTGATTATTTTGAAATGTTCAGCAAGGCCAAAACTGTGCATTAGTCTATTATTTTGAGTTATTTGCTCCTTCTATGAAATGACATTTAGTTCTATTAAAGGAAATATAACAAGGAAGTTATATTCTCGTGTTATTATTTAGATATTTAAGAGTTAAATACCAATGAATTTATGTTATAATAAACAAACTGCGTGTAAAAGTGTTAAGATCACTTAGGCAGACTGACTAGACTGATGTGAAGTTGGCTTCAAAAAAATCAAAGATTATATACTGGAGGTCCAATTTTTTTTTTGCAAATGTTCTCCCCCAAATTACTACTCATCAAAATCTTATTACTGAAGCCACATGTGAGATCATTAGACATCTGCACTTCCACCTTGCTCATAAGCCCTTTGGAACATCTAGCAAAGGGGCACCCACTTTTCAGCCAATCAGAACACAGTTCAGAGACATAGTTCTTATGTGATCCTCTAAAGTGTATGTGCTTCATCTGAAAGGGCTTAAAGTGCTGTTTAGAGTTTACGTAGTCTTTATTTTTGAAGGGGCATGGTTTTTGGCTTTAAAACTATTATTGTAATTTAATACCAAACTAACTAAAGAAAATATGTTTATCAGTCTGGGAGCTGATTTCTATGGTGGTGGATAAACATATGATTTATCGTTACCAATTAACATACACATTCAATTATTTTTATCTTTCTATTTTGTCTATCTGTCTATCTGTCTGTCGATCTATTTTTTATTTTTAAATAATCAAATTAATAAAATAATGAATAAGAGTTACAAAAGCAGGTTACTGGAGGGAGGCCAGCAACTACCAAATTTTCTGGCCTAGTAAGTACTGTATTTATTGGATGTTTGAGGCAGTATTTTGATAACAGATAGAGGTATTCTGACCAAGTTAGCACAATATTTTATTGTAGGATTTAAAAAGTATGTTAGGCTTCACTGTCTTTTATAAACTAAAGGGAAAGAAACAATTCTAATCGCCTTAATTAACTATTTGCTCTCCCTGGGTATTACCTCTCAGGAGAAGCCGTGTAGAAGTAATCTTCACCCTAATCTTCTCACAAGTAGAGTCAGAGATGAATGTCTTCCAAAATAAAAACCAATTATAATAATAATAATAGTTTAATGATAAGAAATTGAAAAAAACAAAACAAATAAACAAACAGAAATAAAACTTGTTAAAGCATGATGCTGTAAACCCAGCCGTCACTTTTTCCATGGTTGAAAGCACAGGGACGTGTTAATTGTGTAATTAAAACTATTATTCATTCATTTTCTATAACTCTTATCCTTTCTGGGTTCATGGAGGGGGTTGTAGCCTATCCCAGCTGTCATTGGGCGAGAGGCGGGGTACACCCTGAACCGGTCGCCAGTCAATGGGCCACATAGAGAGACAGACAACCATTCACACTCATAGCTAAGGGCAATTTAGAGTCACTAGTTAACCTAATGAGCTTGTTTTTGGACTATGGGAGGAAGTCAGAGTGCCCGGGGAACCCATGCATGCACCGGAAGAACATGAAAACTTCACACAGGAAGACCCCTGTCCGACGCGGGGATTGAATCGGGGACTTTTTGCTTTGAGGCACGTGCACTACCTGCTGTGCCACCATGCCATCCCTAAAAAATAATGCTTATTATGCTTACTATTATGCTTATGCTTAAAATGCTTATTATTATCAAATACTACTTCTATTATTACTACTATTACCACTAATACTACCACTAAAAGTAATAATACTATCATTAATGTAACTTTGCTGTTGAAATGTTCAGACACCTCAGTCACGAGAATAAAACCCCTTCAAAAGGAAACAGATTACTCAACAGAAGAAGAACAAAGAACCTCCTGTACAAGCAAGGGAGTATTTAGACTGGATCTTTCCTTTTGTTCTCCTCATCACAGGAGAACAGGTGTATAAGAATCCACCTGAACCTGTACAAAAGCTGATCAGGATTCAGTCCAGTCTCAGTGGAAGCTCTTAGGGCTGAGGATTTAATGGGGATTCAGCTCCCACAGTTTATATTTTCCACCAGTAAGAACAACTGAGCAGGTTTTAGAAGACCTTAAAGGTTAAGGTACAAAGCAGAATCAAAAGCTGCTATTGATTTCTTGTCAAATCGTGAAATGCATAATCCATGAACACCATGAATCTAAAGGACGACCGCCTTGAGAGAATACCTCACTATAAAGCACTGGTAAGACCTGGGCAGTGGTAAATGATCCCTTTATGGTGAAATCAAGGCTGCTGTTGTTTCTCTGAAGATAGAATACAATTATAGTGTTTCTGGGATGTTCCAGGCAAATATATCAGGACACAAATTCACATAGTGTCTAATCAACTGGTTTGTAGTAAAGTCAATGCTCTAAAACGACAAGCTAAATGGACTTTAGTTTGTTTTGAACATTTCTAGATGTGATACAACTAAACCTAGTTTAGATATCACAGGTACAGTGCATGTTCTGTTACATCCTCAGAGTTTGGTGTCAGTCCTCAGATGGAGAAGTATTTGGTCTAAGGAAAAACCTTTTTCAAGCGTCAAATATTCTCAAAAAAGTGCTATAAAATAATGGCATCCAACAAAAGGCCTCAAAGAGAGGTCCCTCAAATAAAGAAGTAAGAAGGAGGCAGCAAAAAAGTGGAGTTAGAAAAATGAATCAGAGAGGCAACAGAAAGTAAAGTATTAAAAAAGAGATTTGGACAGAAAAGTATCAGAAGAAGATGTGTCACAAATAGGAAAAACAAATGAAGGTATCAGACCAACAAATGAATCCGAAGAAAAAAAGGGTGGGAGTTGAAAAGACGATCACATAAAGAAGACCGAAGGGATTGTGAACCAGTCCTATCATTACCATTGGAGAACACCACAACCCCAACATCCTTGAGTTAGATCAAATCAGGTCTTTAACTGTCAGAAATAAATCTGTAAGAATACTCAGAAGAAACAATCCAAAAAACAAAGTGAATTAAAATGTTATTTTGCTTTAGGGAATACAGACTTTTTCAGCCAAATACAGAAAAGTGGATGAGGATCTGAGGAAAACCAATGGAACCAGAACACACAACCACCCACAGCACAGATTTAAAGAATGTAAACATGCAACAAAACCACAGACACAAACACATCCATAAAAGGCTTAAAAATTATACTCATTGATTTAGCTTTATATACTGTATATTATTTCCCATCATTCGAGCTACTAAAGCTCTGTGAATTTAAATGAACTGAAAATAGAGTCTGGGAGGGTGGAGGCAGTTAAATAAATATGGAGTCACAAAGCATATATCCAATAAAAAATATCTGAAGAGAAGAAAAGTCCTCTGATAAAAGAAGTCGGGCTGAGAGGCAAAGGCCTGACAAAAAGAGTAACAGAGGAAGATGTCAGGAGAAAAGGTGTAAAAAAGGAGCCACCAATAAAGGCATCTGTCAAAAAGCCAACCCAAAAAAAGGTGTCAGAAAGAAAGGAAGGAGCCATAAAAATGTCATGCAGACGAAAGAGCACAATGAAATGAGTCAAAGAGAAAAGAGAGTCAGAAAATAGCAGTCAGAGAAGAATGATTTGGACAAAAGAACGTCAGAAAAAAAATCAGAGGGCAAGATATCTTAAATACTTTAAAAGGCCTTTTTTTTCACATTTGATCACCAAGTGATTGCCACTGTAGAAAGAAGCTCATCATTACTGTTTTTAACTATGTTTTTCAAAATAAAATGCATTCTTTTATAATTTAATCTGATGTAACTTGAATGCAAGCCTTAATGAGAGCAGGAAAAGCAAGGAAAGTGCACAGCTCACACTTTTCTGATGAGAAATCCCTGGTGGCCTGAAGCCCGATGCTCTGGAGGATGAGGGGGTTAGTGATGGACATGTGGGAAGACTATGGATCCAGCTGCGCTCTCTGTAAGCTAAAGCCTAACTTCAAAGTCCATCTCCCCATCCAGCGGCTTGGACAGCCCTTGTTGAAATGCACAGATCTTAGCGCAAAAACCAAGGGAATCTGCTTCAGATCAATCTGGTTAAGCTGAGCCATGGACGAATACCGATGATGTTCATCAAGACCGCAAATACTCTCCAAGGTCACTCCAATTTCATCTGGGAGAGCAAACAGTGAGTCTTCCTCTGGAAAAAAAAGAACCGAACAAAAGACTTCTGAAGGATTCTGACCCTGGGAGAAAGTAAATGTTAAAAGTCCCATTGAACCTTTAAATGAGCAATTTGAAAGTAATCTGACTACATGCCATCTGGATTCCCAAGTCCCATTACAGAACATATTGAAGGCTTCATTTATGTGTTCTTAGGGTTTCAAAATCATGGAAAGTGAGGCAGGTATCTCTGCTTTAGTATGACGTTCGTTTGTCCAATAGCTGTACTAAACCATGTTCATGCCCAGGAAATATGATCCTCTCAACTTACTACAAGAGGAAAAAGAAGAATCCATCTGTTTGATACTTGCCCTTCAGCTCTACATGTTTGAACTGCCAGAGACGAAACTAGAAAAGCACTGTGAGAGCGCAGACCTCCGCCAGCACCACAGTCCTCTCCCATATTGTGATTTTTATCATAAATATTAGTCCTACCTTTATTTCATGTAAATGTTTTGACTCCTTGACCATGAAAATGTACCAGTAGCAATTGGTTACCTCCGCCAAGGAGGTTATGTTTTCAGGAGTCTGTCTGTCTGTCCGTCCATCCATCCGTCCGTCTGTGAACAAAATACCTCAAAAAGTTATGAATGGATTTTGGTGAAATTTTCAGGACATATTCAGCATGGGAAAAGGAATTAGTGATTCGATTTTGGTGTTGATCTGGATCACCGTCTGGATCCGCCATGACGAAAAATGCAATTTTTGTGAATAACTACTGAAGTAAAATAGATATCACGATGAATCTAGTTGCTAATGGTATGTTTTCATGGTCAAGGAATCTAAATATCTAAAATAAATACAGGTAGGACTAATATTTATGCTGAAAATCACAATATGACTGAGAATCGTCTTGTTGGCAGAGGTCTGAGCTCTCCGAGTGCTTTTCTAGTTTCATAATGATATCTATTTTAGTTCAGTAGTTATTCACGAAAATCACATTTTTTGTCATGGCGGATCCAGACGGTGATCAGGATCAACACCAAAATTGAATCAGTTCTTCCTTTTCCCATGCTGAACATTTCCTGAAAATTTCATCAAAATCCATCCATAATTTTTTGAGTTATTTTGTTCACAGACAGATAAACTCTCCCGAAAACATAACCTCCTGGCAGAGGTAATCATGAGCGCTCCAAGACAGCCAGAGAGTTGAATATAGAATGGAAAAGTTTTGCTCTATCTTTGCGCAGTATAGCACATACTTAGGCTTCCAATAGCTGTAGTATAACTGTGTGATATAATATTTAATTGTTTTAATATCATTTATATTATCTTATTACTCCAGTTGTCAGAGTTTTGTTCATTACTGAGCTGACGGTACTTTTCAAGATAAATGTCCTGTATCAACATTAGAGGTAGCAAAGTGGCTCTCAATTATCCAATTATTAAAAAATAAAATGTGTATGGTCTCAATGCAGAGAAGGTCATTTATCAAACTGGATCCAATTTAAAAGGTGCAGTGTGTAGAAATTGGCATTTTAGTGACATCTAGTGTTCAGATTTTGAAAAAGAGCCTGTCTGTTTCTAAAACATCATATTGCTTAGTGACGACAGCCGGTGAAGACCTTAAAGGATCATGAGCAGGGCGTCTTTAACAACAGTTACAAGGTGAGGGTTTTTTCATTCATGTTTGTAACTTTTATTTTGATAGATTATAGGTCAGTAAAGATGATTACTTAAGGTTTTATAAACTTTTGTAGACTTACATTCAAAAATGGTGTTTCACTCTTTTCATCAATCAGTAGACCACGGATCATTATGTCAGCCTCCACAAGGGAGAGACCTGCAATATGTAGATATAAAAAGCTTGATTAATCTGTACACCTATTCTGACGGACTTAATATACATTCCGTCCTTTTTTCTACCGTTTCTGTTCGGCGAAATCCTGCCAACTTCTACACACTACACCTTTGAACATGTGTGTAGGATGTGATCAAATCCTATTTCAGGTGTGAGCCTGTGTTACAAAGTCTGCATTCAGTGTAGTGTGACATTACAACAGCAACAAAAAAAAAGAAGAGGAACCTCTAAATCATACTTACTGTACTTGTATAGACTAACAGCTTACTGATTTAAGATAAAATAGTGATTTTCAATACATGATCTAAAATGTGTTTCTTATTATAGTCCACCTCTAATAAAATGTGTTTTTAATGATGTGCAGTGTCATCTTTTGGTTGATTTCCTTGTTAGTATAAATAATATAGTGTTTCAGAGATGCTGCTTTCTAGCTGATAAACATTTCCTTCAGCAAACATTGTGGAAGACTATAACAGAAAACTGTGTTGATTTAAAAGAAACCTTCTACAGGAAATTAAATTTGTCGAGTAAATGTATGCTGAGCTCAGCAGTCCAAATCTTCTTATCAAAGAGTCTGGCCTGAATGCTTATGAAATTATACTTCTGTTTTCTTTAAATGCACTTGTTTAACATTAGTTAGAGACATAACTCCGCAGTCTTGTCCACTCTGTAAGGAGAGAGAGGACGGTGAGCGAGTGAGAAAGCAGTTACACAGAGATGGAGAGAGAAAAAACTTCAATTGCCCAACTTTTTTTCCTCTTGTGTACTCCCTGAGTCTTTCTGTCATACCATGAGTACTCTTTCACTCATACATGTTGATGATTCTTCCAAAGTAGAACGTAATCAACCTGGTTTGTATGGATTCACTTCATCTGCAGACCCACCACAGCCTCATTGCTCCTTTTGTGGTGCACACTAAAAACAGCTGGGTTATTTTATCTACTCAACTGCGGGGTTATGAAATGTTTTACCCATTATGGGTTATTTGTGTGGTATTTGGGTTATTTTTGTGCAACTCAGGCGCTGAGTCAAAATCCATCAACCCAACATACATTGGTTGACTCAGCACCTGGGTTTTTGTGCTTCGAACGTCATCGCCTCATCATGTCGACAGACGTGCTCCAACGCGGATCCACACACCGCGCCAGGCTCCGAGTACCCGTCTGTGAGCCCAAATCAGTGGTGGCAGCCTTATCTCCGGCAATCTGAACCATTTCCTGCTCTAAAAGACAAAGTGAATCCAAGTCTGCTTCACTTTATAGACTCTGAGTGGCAATTTGAGTGTGTGGCTCCTGCATGGCCGAGTGGACATCACCACCTCATGTTCCAAGGATCGCGGGTTCGATTCCCGCTCTCTACTCAACTGTTCCTGTGTCTGTTCAATAAAGCTGGTTATTGTGAACTGCTACATCTGTCTTGCTTCTGGGTCCAAACTGCCCCTGTGTCAGACCCAGTATTTGGGTAGAGTACATAAATATGTAGTTGAAACAACCTAGAATTTTAATTAATTTGGCCCAGCATTTAAGGTAGAGTATATAACAAATATGTGTGGTTGAATTTACCCAGGTTGGCAGTTAATTTGACCCAGAATTTGAGTAGAATATTTAACTCATCTGTTGGGTTAAAATGGACCAACCCATCTTGCTGGGTCAAATTAACTACTGCTGGGCTGGTGCTATATTGACCCGGCAGTTGGGTTATAAAACAGCCCTGTTACGGCCTCTGGAACATAAAAATTGTGTTATTTTTAACCCAACAGTTTTTAGTGTGTGAGGTCCTGGCAAATAACTCAGTGAAGAAAGCCCATTTACAGTGACACCAGAGAACCAACCAGCAGGGATGTGACTGTAAAATACAATAACTCTGCCACAGGTTATTGTCTCCCTGGGAAGCTAGTAGTAGCGCACAGTTCCCATTATATTGTATATAGGAGCGTTGGTGGCGCAGTTGGATAGTGTGCTTGGTCAGTGATCGGGAGGTTGCAGGTTCAAGCCCAGCTCTGGGCGACACATGGCGATGTGTCCTTGGGCAAGACACTTAACCCCAAGTTGCTCCCACTGCTGCTTCAGTGGCGTGTAAATGGGCATGAAAGGGCGTGAATGTGTTAGAGATACTGATGGATAACTAACATAGAAACTCTGAACCATCAGTGAGTGAATGTGAGAGCGAATGGGTGTGAATGGGTAAGTGTGACCTGCGGTGTAAAGCAGCTTTGAGTAGTCCAAGACTAGAAAAGCGCTATATAAGCTCAAGTCCATTTACAATTTACCATTTACCATATTGACAGGCTTATCTCAGTACCCATATACCCCTGGTTGTGAATCACTGATCTGAAGTAATGTAACTTTGTTTAGTAAAGAGTTTTGCAACAGTGCTATCATCTTTTATGTTAGTCTGTTAAAAGATAATTTCTTCTTAAACAGCTGGAGCATGTCCTAAGTGTGGCTAAAAATCCCTGAACATTTAGAAATAGAAATAATGTAAAAGTCTTTCCCTGCCAAAATATTAAGTTATTCTCTTCTCCCCTGTGATGGTTCAAGCCATTCAAGCCATGAATTGTAGGCTGAACTATGAATATTTAGGGGCGTGTTTTCTAAATGACAATTTTTTTCAGCCGCCGCATTTATCAACACATTGTTGTTTCACTGTTGGGATGCTGGGAATTTTACATCCTAAAATTGTGGATTCAAAGTCAGTCATACAGCAGGTGGACACCCTCAGAACACAGGACACAGTGGCCCCTCTCTAAATTCAACAGCAAGCCATGTTCATCTTAGGGAAATAGGTACTTTTCATCACAAAAGGGTTTTAGACTGTGTTACTGAGGTGAAAGAGACAAAGGATAAATCAAAAGAAGACAATATAGGATATGGTGATGCAAGAAAAAGACTGAAAGAAATCTTTGCTCAAGTTTACATTGGACAGACAAGAGATTTATGAAACTGCAGCTAGACGCTAATTTTTGCTGTGTTGTCATTGGACAGGTGAGTAATTTTTTTTTTTCACCTTTTTTCCCATTTGTTAGCTTGATTTTATTAGCATGAACTCATCAAGCCTATCTCAACTAATATGTCATAAGGTAGTTTTTCCGTAGTGGCCTTTTAGTCACAGGTTATAGACTTCACAGTAACACTCTCCAAATGGAGACATTTCACAAAAACAGGGCAGATTATGCAGTAAACAACATGTTTTCTGAACTGATATAATTATAGTGTTTCATGTCAGTCTATAGGTTTTCTTAACACAGGCACATTGGCCTTGGGGAGCTGAGAAGGAGATAATAGCACTGTTTGTGTTTACAATGATGCAGTTACACACATATTCCTGGTTTAAAACTAGCTGATAAAACACATCATCTTTTATGGAAGGTGCATTTTCCTGCATAATGACCCAAAGACAAGACTTCAAGACATAGCCTTCACCATGGCATGAAAAATGCAGGCACGGCTGTGGCTCTGCATTAATGTAGTTTACAAATACAATTACACAAAAGTGCTGCAACAAAGCTCCACCATCATGCACCTTAAGACATTCTCATAAATTAGGCAAGGGCATAACATTTATGAGCAACATGGCTTTAGAAGCATGTGAGAAAGCATGTACACAATAAAAGGTAGACACGCACACTGACAGTGCTCCTGTCCCTGCTGTGCCAATGTGACTCTTTCTTTTGCCAGTAGTATGCCTCAGATACAACTACTACTTGAGATGGAGCAAATACAGACATGTGCAAAATTGTTGTTACCCTTCTGTTAAAGAAAGAAAACCTACAATTGTAGCTGAAGTAACTTGAAATGGACAAAAGAAAGAATAAATAAAAATGTACTGAAAAGTAACAATAAAAAATCAGATGTTGCTTTTGAATTGTGGTTCAACAGAATTGTTTTAAAAAACAAACTAATAAAACTGGCCTGAACAAAAATGATGGTACCCTGAACTTCATATTTTGTTGCACAACCTTTTGAGGCAATCACTGCAATTAAGTGATTTCTGTTACTCTCAGTGAGACTTCTGCACCTGTCCACAGGTATTTTGGCCCACTCCTCATGAGCAAACTGCTCCAGTTGTCTCAGGTTTGAAGGGTGTGTTATCCAGACTGCATGTTTCAGCTTCTCAGCAAATGACCAAAGGATTTAGATCAGGGATCACAGAAGGCCGCTTCAGAATAGTACAATGTTTTGTTCTTAGCCATTCTTGGGTGGTTTTGGCTGTGAGTTTTGGATCATTATCCTGTTGGAGGGCCCATGACCTGTGGCGGAGAACAAGCTTTTTAAAACTGGGCAGCACATTTCGCTCCAGAATGCCTTTAAAGTCTTGAGATTTTATTGTACCCTGCACAGATTTAAGACACCCTGTGCCAGGTGTAGCAAAGCAGCCCCAGAACATAACTGAGCCTACTCCATGTTTTCACAGTTGTTACACTTCATTTTTGTATCTGTGAACATAGAGATGATGTGTCTTGCCAAAAAGCTTCAGTTTTGTCTCATCCATTCAAAGGACATTCTCCCAGAAGCTTTGCAGCTTGTCAATATGGATTTTCACAAAATCCTGTCTCACTTTCTTATGATTTGTTTTCAACAGTGATGTCCTCTACTTTGTCCATTTGGGATCAAATGGCAATGGATGGTGTGATCTGATTCTGATGTACCTTGACCTTGGAGGTTACCCCTAATCTTTTTGGAAATTGTTCTCTCATCTTTTTGAAAATATCTGTCTCTTCAATGAGTCATCAATTTTCCTCTTAGTTTAACATGTCCCTAAGGTCAAGTCATTTTCAATTTTTTCTCGGAGTACCATTGTTTTTTTAATCAGGCGAGTTTAATTATTATTATGATTTTTTTTAATGATCCTGTTGAATCATTATAAACAGCAATGTCTGATTTTCATTAGTACATTTTCAGTTAATTTTACTTTTATCAGTTTCAAGTTATTTCCAAGACCCTTGTGGGTTTTTCTTTCTTTAACAGAAGGGTACCAACAATTTTGCACACATCTGTAAGGGTCAACTTGTTTCCCCATACTGTCGCAGTCATGTTTACAGTGGAAGCAAAACATCACAGGGTGTAAACATTACAGATTATAACAGCAGCTTGAATGGGGCTTTAGAGAGGCAGAGGGACAGACCTCTGAGTTCCACCCACCCACCACAGTAGCCGGTGGGTGTTGTGAGTTCTCCTGGAAAAGGCCAAAAGGATCATCATCCAAATAGTTTCAAATTTCTTGCCCCAAAATCAGTTGTACAGTTGTTATGCAAAACAACAAACTGTATGAAGTGAAGGTGCTCCATGTGTGTGTGAATGTTGGAGGAGGGGGGAGCAATAAAGATCCCAATTTGCCCCCCACCTCCACCCCATCCCACACACACACACACAACCACCATCCAAACAAAAAAAGCACAACTCAAAGTGGTGAAAATGTGTGTAGAGAGTAAGTTCTGATTAGCCTCACAGAGATTGAAGTTGTTTTAAAGGAAATGCTAACCACAGCCTTCTGGCTTCGGCCTGTTACACTCCCTCTTTGTTTCTGACCTGCTTCTTAAATGCTGTTGGATTTTTCTTTATGGCTTTTGGCTGGCAATATAAAGCTGACAATCAGTAACAGCATCCATAAATAGTTTATAGCACAACATCAGCATAAATTAGGCTTGTTATAACCCCAAGCGTGGCACGGTTTGCTTCTATTTACTGTCTCCAAGTCCTGACATAAATAATAGGGCCTTCTCAATACGCTCCAAACTTTAGTCATATTTACGGCCCAAATTAAAGCCCAGAAGTATAAGCAGACCAAAACAAGGGACTCTGTTGAATATGGTTTGGTGGTGAATCTCATTAAATCTGCATCAACAAGCTACGTGAATATTAATATCCATGTCTGGATTCAAGGGCACAGAGGATGGGATTAGGTGGACAACACAAGGTCTGTCAGGCCTCACAGTGGTGTCCAGGCTGAAGAATGTGGAGTTGTTTTATTAGATGTGACAGGTAATCCACGCTGAGTTGTGCTTTTTGTGGATTTGAATTATGAGATGCAGGAACAAAGAGGCACACAGTGGGCTTTTAAAATTACAAAACCAATTAAAAATGAATGATGACAAAAAGGATATCATAAAAATTCAGCACTATGCTTTAATGTCATAAAAGCTCATATTTATGGACGTTTTACAAATTATTAAACACACAGGATTTAAAAATCTACTACCAGAGAGCTCTCAACTACCCCGTCCCCCCCTAGAAACAGGCAAAAAAAAAAAAGAAAAAATCAAGGGATGATGATTACAGACCAGATAGAGAACGACTGTCAGAAGATAAAGAGTGACCTGCCAATACCTCAGTCCATCCCCACTGTTTCTATCCATCCATCCATCCATGGGGTGGGGGGGTCACACAGAGAGACAGACAACACACAATCACACCTAAAGGCAATGTGAAGTCACCAATTAACCTAATGAAGATTTTTTGTTCAGCTCAAAACAAGTCAGAGTACCCAAAACAGCCTATGCATGCATGAGGAGACCATCCAAACTTCACACAGAGCGGCCCTGAACTAACCTACCCGGGGATTGATCTGGCGACCTTCTTGCTGTGAGGCATGTGCACTACCTGCTGCGCCACCGTTCCCCTTGAGGACTCTAGTAATGTACATCACATTCCCCAACACTCAGAAGGTGCTAAGGGGCTCAAATTATGCAATGATAATACCCCTCACACCCCTGCACCACTATCAGCAGCCTTATAACTAGGCCTGTCGCGATAATCAATAAATCAATTTACCAACGATAAATAAAAAACATCCTTGGTAAGTTTGCCGGCCTCGATAAATTGACGTGAATGCGTGTTTGTTTCCCTCCTCTCCTTCTACCAAACAAGCTGGATGAGAAGATAGTTCACTCCGTCCATCTTTCTCAACACCTGGGCGCGTTGGTTCTATAGCAGAATGAGCGGGTTTTGGGTTAGTGATGCATCTGTCTTTCATTCAATCTTTAAGGGGGAGGCGGGGCCGCTCGCGCGCACACACACAGAGCTGAAGTGAGCATTGTGAGGAGTAAAGAGGAAATAAACACTAATATGAATGATTGCATGAAAGTGATGGTTCCTAAGCCGAAAGCCACAGTACAAGTGTTGGAACATTTTGGTTTTAAACAAAATGAACAAGGTGTGAGCCCATGAGCACCGACAAGGCGAATATGTCATTTTTGTTTGAAAGTAGTGACAACGAAGAAGAAGAAGGGGAGGTGCAGCGGAGCCTTCGTCCTTCGCTTACCTATGGCATTTGGTTGGCAAAGTAAAGATAAATAAAACAGAGTGAAATAGTGCTCTCACAGACGGTGTTGCTCAATACATTGCAAAAGAAATGCAGCCCTTCTATAAGGTTGAAAAGCCAGCAATGTTACAAACGTTTGACAGACAGTTCAAATTGACTGGAAGAAAGTACATGTCACAAAAAATTCAGGATCTGTATAAACTACATTACATTTATTGTTTTTATTGTTGTATGCATTTTTATTGGAGTTTTTGTTTTCTTTACAGAGACAGGGTCTATTTTTTTTTTTTTGATTATTATAGTGATTTTTTTACATGCAGTTTTTCCAAAAGAGAGCCCATATAATTTTCATTAGATTTTTTTCCTTTTTTTAGGTTTAATTTATTATATATTTTTTTATTTAAAAGCTCTTGACCTTCCAATTACAGTTAAATACTCTTAAGAAAATAAAGTTGATTGCTTTTGATATGGTATACTCATTTTATTACGACATATAATAACATTAATGAAAAAAAATGTTTCAAAATAACATTGACAATAATATCGTTTATTGGCAATCATTCTTGGGACAATTATCGTCCAGCAAAATTTGTTATCGTGACAGGCCCACTTATGACTGATATTTCATTTTGGATACACCAATTTTCCATCTAAATGTTGCAGTAGATATCAAGACTCATCAAACTAATCAACATTTTTCTGATCTTCTATTGTCCAGTGATGGTGAGCTTGTGTGAAATCTGCCTCAAGATTTGACATGTTGTGCATTCAGAAATGATCTCCTGCATACTATGGTTGTAACAAGTGGTTATTTGAGTTACTGTTGCGCTTCTTTCAGGTCAAACCAATCTGGCCTCAGAGAGCTGCCACTCACTGGATGTTTTCTCTTTTCTGAGCTGTTGAGTCTGAGTCCCAGTGAATCTCCTTCCTCTTAAGCCTTTCAAGGAAGCAACTACACCGCTCTGCACGAACAAGCCACAAGCCCTGCACATACCAGGTGGATAGTATATAACACCTCTCTGTTTTCAATCCAGTGTGTACTAAGTGCTGTGGCATGAAATGATTAAAAATCCTGCAGTGCTGACAATCCATCTCCAGCAGGTCATCCTTCCCCTCCTCCCTGCCTCTCTACAGATTCTTGGATGTAACAGCCGTCTCCTCCCCGGGTCTTTAGACAACAGCTCTGAGAGCATAACTGCCATGGCACGCCGAATGCCAGACAGAAATAATCTCCTCCTGGTGATAACCAAGCAATCTCACAGCCCTGGGGAAGCAGAAACACTATTCAGAAAGCAATGAAACAAAACCAGGGCTGGCATGTCACAGGGCGGTGACACAAGGACCCAGGGGTTAGACAAATACGGGCCTGTCACTGACAGTCAGTCCACTGACTGAAGATTAACACGTCCGCAAGGCATACTGGATGGATTTACTATCCTGGCAAAGACAGATATATATATTTACTGATTATTTATGCCATCAGTGAAAGCACAAATCAATTAGTATGCCCGCAGACTAAAGGGTCTGAAAGGATCAAGATTTTCATGTTTTTGTCATTTTACATGTCATTTACAATCAACACAACTGGGAGCTATGACCATAACCTTATACAGTATTTCATTTCTGATATCAGAGTGGTGGTTAAATTGTTCATTTTACTTTATATGTGGATTTTAACAAAGGGAAACAAGTACTATTGAGCTCTGCGTTTGCACACTAATACTTAATGAAGGAATTAGTATTCACATTTATAGATGCATTAAGAAAAATCTTAACACCGCTGTTTAATTAACTTCTATTGGTGGTGGGTTTAATCTTATAGTGAGGCCATGACATAGAGTAATTGGGAACCACTGCTTTAAAGACACATCTGTCTGCAGACAAGTTTCTGCTGATGAGATGAAATTAAAAACATATTGCATGTCCACTTTGTCCCCTTGGAATGGGCTTGACGCTTAAAGTCAGCATTTCAAAGTCATCGGAAATTATTTGGATGAAAATCAATTAATCACACTCCCCATCGTGCTGCTACTTTATTATTTCATTTACAAGTAAACACAGAGCCTCATTTATCTTCTTTGGCCTTTAGAAACACAAAATGATAGCAGACTGCAATGCAAGCCAGACAGAAGAGGAAATGCACCATGTTCACAAATGAGAAGGCCTGATGCATCACTGTGACCTGCAATGATGATGCACATATGGAGACAAGGTTTTCCTGGAATAACCAACTGATTCGAGTATAACACATCGGGAGCAATAAAGGTGATCAGAAAAACCTCCACCAAGGCATTTCTGACAGCTGTAGCCAAGTTATTGAACAAATGGAAAGCTTCTTTGTCTCACAATGTTAGCAAATCCTTAAAAATGTTGTGGATCCACATCTGGATCAGGATCACCACCAAAATCCAATCACATCTTCCTTGTGCTATGACAAACCTTCCTTAAAACTTAAAACAATCAGCCCTGTTGCCTGGTAACTATAATACAATTATTATTGCTAATGCTTATAGCTTATATTACTTCACTCTCTAAGCGAGCTTGGTGCAGCTGTTATTAACAAAACAAAGATCAACTGCTGTGCTCATACACATTGAAATGAACCGTGCCGACCAGGCCCTATTTTAATGGCGTTAAATTTGTTGTCTAAGCTCACGGCAGATGGAAGTTTGAGACCTGTCAGTCAATATTTTTGCTATTTTGAGGACTCGTGTATTTGGTGCAACATTCATTTTCTATTTTAACAGAAGAAGACAACAAAACACTCGGTGCTTGACATACGACCCTTAGTTTTGTTAGGGCTGGCAGCCAGAGTAGCAGCAGCTAAGCCTTTCCATGGATGCCCAGGAATATGACCAGAGTCAGTTCAGCGAGGTAGTGGTCACTAAAGGTCTTGGGATGCCCAGAGCAGCTTCTCTATATTTATTTGTTGGATTTGACTTTTATTTTGCTAGGTTAGTCCCATTGAGATCAGGGACCTCTTTTTTCAAGGGGATCATACAGTTTCAACAGCAATCATACACTCAAACAGCACACAGTAAACATTAAGATCAACAGCAAGTCATAAGCTAAAACAGACAAAAACTGAGGGGCTGAATTCAACATTTTTCACCGAGGATTTATAGACATTTAGGGAAATGGACTGTTGAAACAGGACTCATATCAACACTGCAACTTGATAAGTGAGGATCAGTAGAACAGGGCCAAAGCTCAGGGCAGGATGAGCATTGGTTTCAGCAATGAAGCCATCCATAAACCCTCGAGACTGGCCACAGCGCAGGTGATTCGCCAAACAGGTGATGCTGCAACTGGCAATCTATGCAGATGACCCATCTCAACCGGTAAAGACAAACATCCCTGTCAGTTTGGCTCTTGCTTGTAACAACTGTGGAGTATTCAAACAAACGGATGAACAGAAGAAACTGCGTAGCTGACCAACGAAGCTAAGGTAACCCCGACTCGTCAGACAACTTGACTGACATTATTGATAACATCACAACAACAGTACATTCTGGCAGATTAGACAATAAGATGAATGTCCGACAGCTGTCACTGTCATGTGAAGCACCACAAAGCTAATGTTGATTACCTATCCAGCAGAAAGACGGCGACATCCGCTTCCGTTTTCAGGTCTTTCAATTGGCGGAGTTCCCTCCACCGTCGGGAAGCAACACCAATGTTGACCCGGGTCTTTGTTCTTTCATGGTCATAGCCCTTCTTTTTCACTTTCTGCTCCTCTGACCTTTTTCTTTTGGGCTGTTTTTCAGCCATTGCTACTGCACATATTGTATCTCTCTCTTGCGTTAACTGCGCATGCTACGCAACCTACTACTCCCCCTTCCCACTCTATCTGATCTGCGCATGAGTATGATCGCCCCCTTGATGTGGGGGGGTGTACCCTGTTTTGGTAACTCGGCCTGAGCCACAGTATTTACCTGCTGAAATTCAGAGCCAAGGCTGTGTATCGAAACCGGACTTTTTTTCAACATGCTGTCAGTGGTGACATCTTGTGGATGGAGAGGAGAAATACGGTGATCTTGACAAATAGTGCATTGGATTAGAAGATTAGAAGATCACTGACTACACCTTTAAAGTGGAAATGTTATAAAAAAATAATGAAAAAATTAGATCCTGACTTAAACATAGGGCAATTAACAGTCAAGGAACATTGAGTTATCTGTGAGATTATAAGCACACAGCAGTAATCATCCATAAACTACTCATAGTTGGACCCAACTTTCTCTCACAGACAAACATGCAGCCATCTTGGAACCTTCTTCCTGACTGTGCCATGAACCATTGTACTGCCAGTCTTGTTCAGTGCAAAGCTGTTCACTACTTTTGAGAGAAGACATTGTGAAGGGACACACTCATGTCAAATTTGGAAGTTTTATTTAAAAATATAAATAAAAGATTAGTAAAACATGCATAGCAGTTAGAGCAAAACCCCTGAGAATATTGAATTATTTTGGTTATTGTCCCTGTCAGACATTGTGCTAGTTTCTATCTCAAAAACTTTGTGTCACATAGAGTAAAGGATTAGCATACTTTCTTTCACCAGTGAGCAGCACACACACTCACAGCACAACAAAGGCAGTCTCCATTTTGCTGGAGTACTCACAAACAAGCAGGAGTCAGCCGTCAAAATGTTTCCTGGAGATGGAAATATGATGCCGGCTGACAGACTTCACTGTTTCTTTGTGGCATCCAGACAGAGAACAGCAGCTGAATTCAACATCAGCTGTCTGGGATCTGTTTTGGCATCATTTCTGTGTGGTTTAAGCATCACACACACACACACACAACAGTGCAAATCAAACAATAAATCACGAACAATGTCAAATGGAGTAAATCACTTATCACTTATCTTCTTCCTCTGCTTCATTTCCCTGAAAAACATTTTTTCCTGCAAAATGACTGAAAGTTGAGGCTTTTTGAAACTCCTGCAAACTTTTTTGTTTTCCCAAAGGGGGTCAGAATCATTTGCGGGGATGTGCTACAGGAGAAAAGGTACAAAATGATTTAAATAAACAAGACAATTCAAAATTATTTAAAAGGTTTAATTTATGAAGAAGAAGTGCTATGAGAGCATAAACCTCCACCAAAGCATTCCCATCATTGTCGGGGAACTCGGTGTCAACAAAGTGGAAAACTACCTCATCTTGAAAGGAAAATAAATCCTTTAAAAAACAGTCTTACAGTCTTTTACCTAAAACATCTTTTAGTTTAAGTCATAATTTAGTCATCTAATTTGTTTCAGGTGGGCTTTACACAAGTACGAATTTGTAAGACTCCGGTAAAATAAACAATCGATCTGGTGATATTGACACACGGAGACGCGTATTTGTCCATGACTCTGCATCTTTTTTGAAAACAGGTCTGCAGGTGGATATCTGCGTTTTCGTCTTCATGCCGTAGTTGGTATAAACAGACGAGTCCGAGAAAGACGGTGTCCTCATAGCACCCCTCCTCCTCCCCGCCCCCAAACCCACGCTGTCAAACACACCAACAACAACAACAATGGCGGCAGCCGGGCTGATTCTGATCTTGTTCCAGCAGCTACAAATATTGCCACGACTTTTATACCAACATTTGCTCTCAGAACACCAACAACACCAGCTACGGAAACAACAGCAACAGGTGCTCATGCAGAGACGCAGCATGTTACGCATGCATGAGCACTTGTTGACGTGGAATCCACCTCGGAGCAGAACCAGACGGGCAACCCGAAAGGATTTTGCGTTGTCATGTAAATGCACAAGCCTATGTACAATACGATGGGTAAACAGCGGTACATGTTTTGATGCCAACGCCAAGACAATATTGGGCCGTCCTCGTGTGAGGAGGGCCTTAGTCTAGTTTTAGTTGATGAAATTTCACAACATTTTAGTCAATGAAAGGTACTGTAAATTTAGTAGACTACGTACATACTGTTATTTGTAAGTCATGTTTTACACTTGATCCCGCCGACTAGTAGCTAAGGCAGTTGTGACTGGTTGTCCCTCTTAACACATCCAACCTTTCCACACAATCAAAGTAGCTGTGGTTGGATATACTCCTGACTTGTTCCTACTTTTGTACGTGACGAAATAAGGTCTAATTGGATTAAGATTTTAGTCTAGTTCCTATTGACAAAAATGTCAATTAATTTAGTTTTTGTTTCTGTCAATTTGCACTTGTTTTTGTTAGTTACAGTCTAGATTTCATCAGGGGAAAAGGGTTGTGGACAAGAACAATAAGGAAATAATAAGTCACCAAAATCAACACTGTTGGTCATCACCAAAATCTTATCACTTCCTTCATGTACCATGTTCACCATTTACTGGAAATATCAGGAAATTTCATTGAGCACTAACCTTTAATCCAACAAAGTGGAAAACTGCCCTGTATCACAAAGTAATGAAATAATAAAAAAATCATTAATCCACATTCAGGTTCAGATCACTACCAAAATCTAAAAAATAATGTCTTCCTTTTGCTGTTGCAAACATGACCAAAAATTATTATGAAAATTTGATTAATCCTTTAGTTATCCATTCACAAACAACGAACAAACAAACAAACAAACAAACAAACAAATATCCTTGGTGGTGTAAATAACTATAGAACAATGTGCAACAAAACATGTTAAATTTGTTATACGAGCAGTGGTGGCTGTTTGTCGGCCATCTTGGATTCAGAGGAAATTTACTTGCACTTACACTGACTGACCACTGAATTGACCTCAATGGAGTATGGCAGCAGAGAGCACTCTAGAGGCTGATATGGAGTTCCACCATAGAAACCAATGCATTAAAGAGAAAATTACTTTTTAGTCACTGTCCACTGCAGTGACCGCTATGCACCAGAGAGTTAAAAAACTGCTTGTCTTTAAGTATGTACGCTAAAATAAGGGCAATTACTTGTAATTGTTTCTATTTTTGCTTAGCGTACAATTTCAATCGCACAACTATTTTGTGCTTCATAAGGCACTGCATGTTTTCAGTGGGGGCAGGTGTGGACTGCAGGCAGGTCAGTCGGGTACCTGTACTCTTTTATTACAAAGCCACCCTGTTGTTATTGTTGGCTTGGCACTGTCTTGCTGAAATAAGCAGGGCGGCCCTGAAAAACATGATAAAATCTCTTAATCCTTGAAGAAAAGTTCTTCAACTGTTGGACTGTTAGTTCATTCAGTTGTTCACACAGCAGTGAACCTTACCTAATCTTTGTTTGTGTGAATGCCTGAACCTTTTAACGATGCTCCTTTTACACCCGATCCTGATACTCGTCCATTTTTAATTAACCTGTTCACCAGTGGAGTGTTGCAAACAGGTGTTTCATGAGCACTCCTCAACTTTCCCGGTCTAGTGTTGCACCTTCCCCAACTTTTTTGGAACGTGTTACGTTTATCAGTTTGAACATTAAATATGTTGTCTTTATCATGCTATCATGATTGGGACTTTTGGCATTTTTAAATCAATCCACATTTTTCCAGCTATGCTGAAGTTATTAATGCAGTTATGTAACATAATACATTTCAGAGTTATGCTACTTAACACTGCCACATACACATAGTAATACCAGTAAATTATCCCTTTTTAAAAAAAGCCATGATTGGGACTTTTGGCGTTTTTAAATCAATCCACATTTTTCCAGCTATGCTGAAGTTCATGGATTACCTTTTTGCTATGTTTCTTATTACAAAATTCCATCTGGTTTTAGTACTAGATCAGTAAATTACACAAAATGTCTGTCATCAGCACAGAAGAATTCTCCAAACCTTGACTTTAGCTGTTCAGTAGCACCCTCTTCTGTAATGTCAGGATTACTTACAGATCTCTTCTTTCATTCAAGCTGCCCTGGGCAACCTTAAACACTGGCAGCTCTAAATGGTACTATGAGGAAACTGAAAGCAGAAGAATGTAAAAATAACTACTTTATGTAACCATGCTTATCAGTTCCTCTGCTTTATAAAGACTCAACCAAGTCAAGGACAGAAGACTTTTTGAGGATGTCAAAAGGGACCCATGCAGACAAAGCACTGCAAACCGAGGAGTATTTGAATGCAATATTATAATATCTAAGTTTGAATAATCTCAGAATTACAAAAAGACCCAAATGAATACAGCGGAAGCATGCAGATTGTAAATCAAACCCTAACTGCACTTACATAGAACTTAAATGGCACTCTCACTTAGGTCAAACTGCCTCTTACCATAGCAGAATTGGCCCCAATATTCTCTCTTCCAACTACCCGTCTGGCCAAAACTCACACTGCTCAAGTTGTTACCTGTCCTGAGCACGATTAATTCATCACATTATACTACAATGCCTGCTGTATCAACACAGGCCCATCAGATGTTGAGAGCAACACAGATAATTTGACCTTTTCTTTTTTTTTCTTTCCTTTTTTGAGGGTTTTTTAAACTACACAGTATGAGCTCGACCCAGCTTGACGTTACTCAGTTGTTTCTGTCCTGCCTAGCTCATTTGTGATGCACCATGAATGAAAACTAAATGAGACATTGAGACACAACTGGCCTCACAGTGTCTCCGAGAGTTGATGGTACTGGTGTGGAAATGAAACGCCCCCCTGCAGGCTGCTCCACTATGCTGCCACAAAGGGGAGGGCAGCTCTATTGCCTCAGTTTTCTCCTTTGTTTTTGTGAAGATGCCACTGTAGTTTTGCACAGCCACGGCATGACAGTCCCACCTACTTGAAAGAGGTAAGGATACAGTCAATAGTGTAATGCAAAATGGAGCAGGTAGTATCCCAAACTGTACAGAGTTGAGCCGAGTTGAGCAGATACCACAAACAGAAATGCACCTTTTGATAAAAAATATCCCCTTATACTCCACCATTGAGTACAAATATTACTCTGAGTAGTAGTTGCTTTGCATTTATGTCATACATCTGTGCTTGTGCACAAATGTATCAACCAGTGGCAGCTGCTGGTCAGTCAAGGAGGGGAAGCTAATTTTTTTTCCGGTCTACATCATAAATTTGTTTATTTATTAAATGTAAATTCTACCCTCCGTTCCTTTTCAAGAAAATGATCTGTGACCCTGTCTTACCAACTAGGTGTCTTTTCCAGGGATTTTACCAGTGTTCTCTCAATGGCCAGCAGAGCTAGACTGCTTGAACGGCCTTGGCCCATTGTGTTGTGGATGTAAGACTTGAGCCGCTTTAAACAAGAGAAGCTCCTCTCCAGAACAACTGAATGTAAAACTCAGAAGATGCTTAGAAGAAGCCAAGCGTCCAGGCCAGCCCACTGCCTCATAGACCCCCAGAGACGCTGAGCGTCCGATGGGCGGGACAAAGCCCAGCGTTTATCCAATGACCGTCCAGTTTCCACAGTGGAATAACCCCCTCTACGCTTTCCCATCAAAGTCAGAAGACGCTCAGCGTCCGACTGTGTTAAATTAGCTGAGACGCTGCGGGGATAAATGAGAAGGAAGTTGCACCAGTTACCTGTGATAAGTAGCTGATTCTGAACAAAAAGATGAAGGTATTCTGGAGCATATTTAGCCAATAAAATGCACATACAGCAGTACATATCACCACTTTTTTGGGCACATTTTAGGGGAAGCTGAGCTTCCCTTGCAGTCTTAGAGCAATCGCCACTGTTATCAACCATAATGTACTGAAGCAGGGTAACAGTTTTTGCAATGTAATCCATTACAGCTTGTGTTTTGTTGCATGTAGATACCTTTTTAATTTAAAAACCCTCACCTGGTATGAGAAAAGCCATAATTCTCTTTACCTTTGTCATCTGTTCTTAACCATCTTGTTGCCGAGCTGATGAAAAGTTGTGCACTAACAGGGTAAACACAGCTGTGTCAGTGTACCCCTGTAACTAGTTAATTTAGCCATTGAGATGGCAAAGAAATGTGTGTTAACTTAGAAGTTATATCTCCATATTGTTACATTTTGGGAAAAAGGGGACAAAAACACCATAGCCAAAATGATCCTACTGCCACACCACCATGTGAATGTGCCTCTGCCACACAGTTTATTCTGACTGGAACATGACAACAAGTCCGCAGCCATCAGTGAATAAAGCACTGTATTTGAGCTTGTAAAAGTCCTTAAAATGCACAAACCTCTGCCAAGGCAATTTAAATAATGTCTGGCAAGCTATCATCAACAATGTGAAAAAAAGAGTGCCCCGGAACACAATGTCATCAGGTCCTTAAAAAATCTCTTAATCCAAATCCATATTTGGATAATTACCAACATCTTACCTCTTCTCCCATGTGTCATGATCAATATCCCTAGGAAATTTCATTATGATTCATACTTAACTTTTCAAGTCTTATTGCTGACAGATAAATGGACAAACGTGGACAAAAAAATACCAACAAGAACAAAACCTCCTTGGCTGTGGTGAAAATGATAAGAAGTGACAGACATGCCATCTGATCTGTCCACTTCCTCTGCTTACTTAAGTTAGGCCCTTAACTTAACCAAAAAAATCACTTCATAGCTTGCATTTACAAAACAGTAACCCATTTTTTTCATTTTAGGAAAAGATACCAGATATTTAGGTAGAAATACTACAAAAATGAACCTCCTGGTGTGCTCTTGGAGTTATAAAGAAATCTGGAAATATGGCAGAAATCTGGAAGTTCACTACCGCCATAGTTCTCCAGCACTCTAAGTTGAAAACAACTTTTGAAAGAGTGCTGTGCACAAAATTGCCAATTCTTTCTTAGTGTCCAATTAAAATCATAAAAGGCTGGAACTTCTAATGTCTACTCTGTAAGAATTAGTGGAAATTAGGGACCTGACTTTCAGTTGCTATGGCGAGACACACTGTAAGTTCTTGACTTTGTGTCATGTTTTCAGAGTGAGATTTCAGAGGATAAGAAAAAAATGTAAGCAAATATATGACACACAAAGAGCATTGTTAGCGGCCTAACACCTGTCATTGTGTTGCTACTCCTGGAGGGGCGCAGGGTGATGCTGGTTGGTGTGGTCTCTGGTTTTTTAACACTGTGAGTGTGGACCCCTTGTGCTTTGGACCGTGTTGAGTGCCTGGGGTTGGATTGTTGTGCCCACTTTGGGGTTTTAGGTTTTGTTCACGTTCCTTAAAATTGTTTCCCTCCTGGAAGAATTGATCGACTCTCTTGTTGGTTCTTACTGTGTTTGGTTTTATTATGCTGTTTGTGTGTTTGTGGGGTTCATTGATTCAAATTGTGTTTTTGTTGTTACCTCCTTCTGTGCTTCAACTCTTGTGCTTTGTCCTGTGTCTGCTTGTCAAAGCACTTAGTAAAACCTTGCTTTAAAAAGTGTTATTAAAAAAAATATTATTACAAATTTACAAGTCAGAAAAAAACAAAAATACACAACTAACAACCTTCACATTTTTTGACAATTTGGTAAAGAAAGAACAATTAGCAAAAAACATGAAAAGACAAACATATTGATGTTTCAGAAACATTCGAGCAAATGTGCAATTTTATTTTTCAAAAGGCAATTTTGTTTCAAGATTTTTAAAAAGGTATAGTGTGTATCTTTGTCTTTGAATTATGTCTGTTTCTAGTCTCTTTTTGGAAATGTACATTTGTTTTCAAAAGTAAATTTGTTTGGTGTTTGAAAAAGCATTTTGCTAATATAGTTGTTTGCCAGAGTGTAAATTAAGTTAAGTATTTGCAACTATATTTTGCACTCCCCAGCCTCTGTAGTTCCTGCTTTTATGTCCGTCACCTTGTGCAGTCTGGTAATGAGCTTGTCTTTCATGACTACTTCACTTAACTGTCATCTTAGAGGTTGTTTCAAAAGTTTGTTGATTTTTCGGAGTTGTTGCCAATGTTCTTTTAAGTGTTAGACCACAGATGTCACACTGATTGAATCAGGATTCCTTCGGAAGGTTTCTTTCTTTTAAGGTTGGCTGAACACTGGCCGTAATGCATGTTCCGAAGAGCTCAGGGATCCAGCTGAGCTCCAAGCAAACAAGGCGACACCAGGATCAGTTCCAAGAAGCAGCAGAGCGAAAAGAAGATAAAGGAAAACAGAGAAGAATTGAAAGAAGAGACAAAAAAGTGAAAGCAAACACAAGAGAGAGAAAAACAAGGACCAGAGAGAGGTAAGACAGAGGTGGAGTGATCATGAGGGTTTCTGGATTTAATTTTTTTTAAAGTTTAGACCCTGGCCAAAGTGATGTTTCTTCAACCTTATTTCCATTAGTCTAGAATAAATCCATAAATACATGTGAACAGGTTCAGCACTGTCAGTTTCACTAGAATGGCATTATTGTCCACATTACCACTGATACTGCATGATTCAGTTGTGAGGACACAGTATTCTACATATACTCTAACAAAAGTTGAGTTATTTCACTGAATTATTTCTCTCTTTTAATAATAATAGTTGTTATATTTTATTTGGTTGGAAAGTTATTTCAGTCAATATTTCCCTCTTTTAATGACACAAGTTGGTATTGTATTTTATTTTGCTCGAAGCCTAATTAGTCATCTTGACAGAGAAGTACAGCTTGAAGAGATAGTTCATTCTTGGAATGAGAAACATAACTAAAAATGCGGGAAGCCCACAAGAAAATATGCCAAAACTCCCTTTTCCTTTGGACGAAAGCCTGCGGTTCCTGTGAGCCAAGGGTGAGGAACCGACCTTGGAGTGTTGCCTTCCTGGGACGCCTGCTCTGCATCCTGTCATTGACTTCACCAATCTCACAGAACTTGGTTCCATATTTAGAAATGGTACCAGGCTGCCACTAAATGCTGCAACTCTTCGGGCCAGAACACCAGCTTTCAGTTGCAGGGGATTATCTCTCTGTCATTCTGGGTTCTACGCATGATTAGTCGCGTGGCTCATTCCAGGAATCCATGATCCTCACACACTGAACCTTTTTGTCAAAGTCCCTAAACAGGCTTTCCAAGAACATGAAATACATGATCTTACATATTGAGATAACTAAGATATAACATGTCTAATAAATCTCAGTATCTAAACTCCTGGACAAGTCTACAAAGTGCAAGAGAAACTCAGGTAAGTATTAGTGCCTTCAGATTTTCTTTGTTATCACCATTGGGGTTCTGTCTCTACAAACTTTTTTAGTATGCCTATCCACTGTAACGTCTGTCAAGTTAATGGTTACTCAATAGAGCCAACAAATTGGACAGCTAATAAAAGTCTCTACAAATTGTTGAGGGTTTGCTCACTGTAACCTGGATTTCCACATAGTTTGTCTGCGGTGCATTGTGTCTGCAGCGGCTTTGCTCTGACCGACGATGATGCATGTCCTTGCTCACTAAAAGGATATTCAGAGCACTGCACAGCGCAGCAAAGGACAGGAAGCTTAAAAAATGAGATCATAAAGAGAACTACTGCTATGGAACAAGAAAAAAATAGCATATTTTACATATTCTACCTGAAGGTGATTTGCTGTTGGCATCACCTTTAATCCACTGTTTTTAAAATGCTTGTTTTATATGCCTTTTTAGTGTGTTCAGTATTTATTTTGCATGTGATAGAGCACTTCTTTTTAAAAGAAAACAACGTCCTTAGCATCTGGTCTCCTCTCCCTTTTACTGTGAACATTGCCAGTAGCTACCAGAAACCTACCAATATGACATTTCATTGCAAAAGTAGTTAAAGCCAAGTGGCATGGTAGTAATTCCAGTGCAGACCAAAGACTGATGAGAAAATTCAGAGCTGATGAAAACATGGCACTGAGGGGCTGTTTACACGAGAACTAATAAGGTCAAATCTGATGACTTTTAATGCGTATTGGCCTCCCATTTGCATGGGAACGGTACTTGGAGTTCTTAAATCCACAAACTTTTGAAACCAGGATCCAGGGTGGACAGTCTTCCAAACGCTCCTCCTTGCAGCTCTGTGTAAACCAGAGTTCAGGGTGAAACGCTGACGTCACCACATACGCAGTACTCTTTCACATGAAAGCTGTGTGTGCATACCAGGAACAACAACAGCTTCAGCTGTCTACCGAGTAACGTGTGCCGTTTACCATGCTCAGTTTGTTATCCAGACAAAACTATCCAGACAGATTTGTTTTTAGTTGTCCGCACAGATTTGTTGCCAAGACAAAAAACTCCTGCATCTTCGTGTGTCCACTCACCATTGTTGTTTGAGAAAAAGTTTTTCTTCTTCAAACATGTATTGTAACAGCGCTGTTTCTCTGTAAAACTACATCATCATCTACTAGATGGGCATGCACACTAGAGCGGTTTCATTTGTTTCTAGCATCTCCGTCTGAATGCGTATCGAGTTTTAATAACCAAAGGAAAAACCATTGCGTTTTAAGTGACCGTGTCTTCGTGTAAACATGGCTAGAATCGCAACAAACTATCTGATTACCACAGAGTAGACTTGTCAAACAATCAGAGCAGACTGAGCCCCCAATTTCCAAATACTCTGCCTTTGAAACTATTCAGTCTGTCCCACGCACTGCAACTAATCATTCCTGCTGTTGTCATTCAGCCGGTTTTCACAGCCTGCACCTCAATCTACTGGTTCATTGGAAATACACAGCCAGCCAGTCTCTTTTCAGAGGGAGCTGCTTCAACACTGACTCAATCTCTGCTGAGCACACTGACTCAAAACGAGACTCAAATATCGCTGCAGACAGTAAATTAAAGTCTAGCATGCACTGTGACCTTTTCTCTGCATGTAATCATGTGATCTTGCTTTTCAAACTAATCAGGGCTGCACTCTGCTCAGAGCAACTCAAATGGCTTCAGAGAGCGAGTACTTGTGTTGCCGGTCATAACAAAGCAGCAGCGTAGATGTAGATCTATGTGTGCAGATAAAGTGTGAAATCAGGGTGGGAGATAAGGATGACTCAGGCAGAATGAGAACAAAGGTGGATCAGGGGTACTCTGTTTGTGAATTGTGGAGATATTCTACCAATCAACAAAACCAAACATATAAACAAAAATAAGGCTAATCATGATCTCTGTTCATGAATGTCATCAGTGGACTCAAGGTACCGACATCTTTTCTGTGAAAATGCACAACTTTATATATCTTTAGACAGTATCTTAGCAGTACAGGATTCTTTTTACCATTTAACTTCGGCTGAATTTAATTTTATTTTCATGTTACCAACACATCTTGTTGTCCTCTTAAACTCCCCTGGAAAATACTTTTAGTCAGAGTTTGTTTAACAGCATGTGTTTTGGCCATGAAAAGTTCGCTCTCCAAGTGTCCTTCTTTTTGTTCGGCTACTTGAAAGCAGTTTTTTCTTTGTTTATGTTCAGTCAAAGAAACCCCGAACAGACACACTCCTTCAAACCCTTATTTTCAGAATTCTTTGTGTCGTTACACAAATAGGACGTTACTCACGCAGATACCTTCTTTCAGTGGAAACTAACTGACAGATACTTTATTCCCTCAAGAGTTTGTCAAAGAATTGTTCATTGAAGAATGTTTGTCCTTGATGGTCAACAGCAAAAACAGCCTTTTGTGAAAGCTTATAATTGTTTTAGTTCTTTGAAGCTGTAGACTTGTCACATGGCATAAAGGCTTGTGATGACAAGAAGACAAGAAGAAGAACAAGAACAAGAACAAAAATACACACATGCTATACATACATAGGCTGAAATACACATGAATATACAGGTCCTGTGATCATGCACTTATGAAGTGATGCTTTGACATCTCTCCTGAAGAAACCCTACTGAGCAGTTTTTGGAGTTAAAGGATAAGTTCAGTTTCTACAGCTTTCACATTGTTTGTAGAATGAAGTAGAACAATATACTCACCCAGAAGGCTTTCCTGATCCAAACAGTGCTTCAGGAGATATTTAGATCCAAAATCGAGCGGCGGACATCCGTATAATGGTAGCACACAGGGCATGTATAGCACCGCTCCTAACACTGCATTAATTGTCCAATAAACTCATTAGATTCACCAATATTTCATCATGGTCCGCTTGGGCTACTCCTCCACGACAGTCCGGGGTTGCTCCAGACATGTTTTTGTGACTGTGCTGACCTCTGAAATGAAAACTTTCTTTACGACTGCCGCGCATGCGCAATACGGCGTCCTCCTTTCGATGAGCTCCTCATCTGTAAACTCTGGCTCCAAACTGTAAGGACACCCATCATATTGAAAGTTCTCATCCACAACATCTTTATCCGATAGATATTCATCCATTTTGCACAAAACTAGAAGAAGAAAGTTGCTGTGTAGCCGGCGGTCGCCCCTGAAACAATGAGCCGTACTGCACATGCGCGGAGGCAAACGTAAAGAAAGTTTTCAGTTCAGAGGTCAGCACAGTCACAAAAACATGGGTGGAGCGACCCCGGACTGTCTTGGAGGAGTAGCCCGAGCGGACCGTGATGAAATATTGGTGAAACAAATGGGTTTTTGGACGATTAATGCAGTTTTAGGAGCGGCGCTATACATGCCCCGTGCGCTACCATTATACGAATGTCCGCCGCTCGATTATGGATCTAAATATCTCCCGAAGCACTGTTTGGATCAGGAAAGCCTTCTGGGTGAGTATATTGTTTTACTGAATTCTATAAACAATGTGAAAGCTGTAGAAACTGAACTTATCCTTTAATGTCTTGGTCAGCAGTGGCCAGGAAGTCAGCTGGCACCTCTCCAGCTACCAAGCCAACCCTAACATGGCTTGGTCGGGATTCGAACCATTCACACAACATTAGGATGTAAGCATTAGGCATCAATTCAGCTCTGGTGATTCTTCATTTTAAAGTCCCTTTAAACTGTCACTGCTACCTGAAAGCGGGCCAGGTAATATTGAAGAAATATTTTTACATGACATGTACCTCAGGGGAAGTAACAGTAACCCTTACGTTTATTTTATAAAATGATTCAAAGATAATTTACCTTTAAAATCCATACTATGTACATGTAATTTGTTAGTAATTGGTTTAAGGATTGTGTTTCTTGTTTTAAACGATAATGACATTTCTAGAAAAATATATGAAGACAACGATGTGTCACAGTTGCCCCGAGTCTCTTCTAAGATCTTGTGATACTTGGTAGCGCCTATTGTGTGTTAACTGCAAAACAGAAAGATAACAAAAAGGTATGAAAAATAAGAGTACAGCATTGGCCTTAATGAATAGCATTTTATGACTTTAGGATGTTTAAAAGTTCAAGTGATAAAATAGCAAAACACAACATAAAATATCAAAATGACATTTGAGCCTTTTAAATCGATATTATCTAAAGGGTGACTTTATTAGATACACCCTCCTGATTCAACAAGGTGTTGTGGACACTTCTCAGAGTGTACATCCATGATGTGAATCTCCCACTCCAACGTCCCAAAGTTGCTCTACTAGATGAGGATCTGGTGACCGTGGAGGACATTAGAGTGAAGTAAACTAATGGACATGTTTAAGAAACCAGATTGAGATGATTTGGACTCTGTTAGAGGGCAGATAATGCTTCTGGAGGAAGCAATCAGAAAAATGGTTACACTGTGATCATACAGGACAATTGATACTCAGCACTGTTGAGCCCATTAAGATTTGCATCTAGTTAAAATGGTAAAAATTTCACTTTAAGTACCTCAAGAATTAAATTGCCCTCAGTCCCTTGATGGCTATACATTGGCCACCAAGGACAATTGGACACAACAGCTCCACACAGTTCAAAAAGCTTGCCATTCTTTTTTGCCCATCAGTGCACCTCTTCTTGCTCTCTCCAGAGTGTGTAATACATCCAGAAACAAGAAAAGACACACAATCAAAGGTTCAGATGCATCACAAAGCTACAGCATACCCAAAAACAGCAAATGTTTACCATGGACAAACAAACAAGCAAAACAGGAGTTTAAAAAAAAGCAGACAGAAAGCTGAAACACACAAGAATGTGCGAAACATACACACAATAAAGGAATGAAATAAACAGAATTTATGTGGTCCTCTCATCATCCACATGTAAACTACGATCAACATTCTGACCATCATACTACCTAAAAAAGACAAAAACAACAAACTGGCAACTCACACATCTATTTCCTTCATTCCTTCAAGTCATAAAAAGGACGGCTAAACACAATTTAGAGTTCTGACAAATCAAAACAGTCTCTATATGTTAACACTGAACAACAAAATCCATCAGAAATCTATTGTTACACAGTCCACATGAATTTTTACAAAAATCCACCTCTGATTTGGAGTATACTGTCACAAAGATATTTGGAATTGCACATGATGGTCAATCAAAATTCAAGGGGCCTGAATCAAAGTTGCAGGAAGACCACGCCCCTGCTCTGAAAAGTCATGCCTCCTGTGTTGTGACCATGGGACCGCCAACCACTGATTAAAATGGATTTGCCAAATCAGTTTTCTTCTTTCATTCAGATTTTACACAAAGTCATAAATCTTGGAATTCTGGGTTGTGGATTGTGTGTGGGAGAACACAGAGAACAGGATCTCCCTCTCTGGTCTGATAGGCAACATAAAAAATGCATTAGGAAATCACATTTTTTTAACAAGGAAGGGAAATTGTAGAGTAACAAAATAGAATTTTATTGAATAAACAACAGATAATCCATATTTGAAATACATGCCAACAATGTTTCTACATCAAAGGAAAGAAATGTTATCAAATGATAAAGTCATTAAGATTAAATTATTGTCATTAATATTGCATTTTTAATGTGTCAGATGTATAAGCTCATACCTCTGTTGCAGCACATCTGACATGCTGTTTCAAAGTCACATGTTGGCACAGAGCACATGGTAAACAATCACTCCTATTGGATTCTGGCAGGTATTATGTTGTTTTAGTGTTAATTATGCGTGACAGCATACAAACACATAATAATAAGAATTCAATTATTATGCATTGTTTGCACAAATGCAACAAACAACACCAAGGACAGACAGGGAGGTGAGAACTCCCCATGTCGTCTCTTCTCACACATTGAAATACATGCTCAGCCCACATTGATAGCACAGTATCATTTCCTCTTTGTGTGGCATGATGCACAGAGATTAAAGCCTTGCAGTGGAGAAAAAACACACAGTGCCAATATGTGCATGTTAAATTACTTTTTCAATTGGATGCAATGGATAAAATGTTAGAAAAAAATGAAGATTTATGGAGTCAGGCAATTACTCTAAGCCTGCTGCAGCAGCCCTTATTTAGCTGAATGGAAAGCTCGCCTTGCTTGGAGGAGCACTAATTACTGAAGCTTATAGGAAGCTTACACTAATCTTGATTGAATTTCTGAGTGTGATGTGAGATCTCCCTATCAAACTTTTCCCACTGACAAATGAGCAACTTTTAAAGCCAATGATTTAGAGCAGATTTAACCCGCTGTGAGTGCAAACAAATTCAGCTGCACCATTTCCATACCTGCTAGAGCTTGAGACTGAAAAAGAGGAATAAGTGTGAATTATCACAGGAGGAAACAGATTGCAGGCTGAGATTTGTGAAGTCCTGAACACTGAAGGGTTTCTGACTGAATGGATTTGAGGGTCTGTCAGCAATTTTTTAAAGCTTTTTTTTCTGGGGAAAAAAGGCTAAAATAGACCTTTTACAAGATAGACAGTGCTGTCAACCTACCTGTAAGATCTAGTGCCATAAGTAACAAATTACGCCAGAAAAAAAAGAAACTCAGATCAGGCATCACAGTTTGACCACTGACAGGGGAAGTCGATAACACTGATTATCTCTTCATCATCACACCTGTTATTAGGTGGAACATATCAGGCAGCAAGTGAACAGTTTGTCCACAAAGTTGAAGTTAGAAGCAGGAAAAATGGTCGAACACAAGGATTTTGAACAAGGGCCAAAGTGTAATGGCTCGATGTCTGGGTCAGAGCATCAATAACTGGAGCACTTGTGGAGGGCTCTCGGTCTGCAGTGGTCAGGATCTATGGCCTTGCTTCTATCAAGTGGTCTGGTTTGGTTCAGTACTGTCCAGTATGGTAAACTGTACATTCTGATCTTGTTTTTGCATTTCCTTTGCAAGCTGAGAAGTGGCCCGAAGTTGTGGGATTTTCAACAAAGAGCAACAATGAAAGACTTCCAGCGCTCCCGTACTCTGCAGATCACTGTTTTGGGTGGACATTTTTTAAATCATCACCAGCAAACAAATCTTTGCTTTGAACGTGGCGTTGTACTTAATTTTTGTTTTAGCTGCTGTTGTGTAAGAATTTACGTTTTTTTCACTGATCAAGACACTGTAGTGCTTTATGGGTGCCAAAAAGTGGGATTGTATGGGCTGGTAATTCGGGTATCTTTTCTTCGTCTTCTTGAAACGACTGTTATTGCATATCAAGCCAACTGAACTGGTCTACTTAGTGGAAACCGAGTTTATCTAAAGTGGTCCAAGAATGTAACGGTGGTAAACCGGCAAGTGGGTCATTGGTTTCTAAGGCTCAATGATACACGTAAGAAGTGAGGGCGGGCATGTGTGGAAGTGTTCTACCAAACCATGTCAGATTTTACTTCAACAAAGTAAATCATGGTGTTAAAAGGAAATAATGCATTTCTAATACCCCTTTCACACTAAAATTAGCAGGTCAACACAGGTTTTTTCAATGCGGGTTTGCCAACTAACAATCGGGTAAGTGGCTGTTTTCCCACTGCAAGCAGACCCGGGTCTAATCGACAGCAGACAAGCTTCATGGCTGTTTATTTTCCTCTGGTGCTTCAAGCTGATGTCATCAGCATGAAAAGGCATGTCAATGTAAACAATGGAGCATCTTATGCTACGGCCACACCGGACGCGAATTGGCGAATTTTGACGCGCGTAAAGCCTGTAACGCGCCGCGCTTAACGCCCGAAGCTGGACGCTGGACATTTTGACAAGCTGTGGGACGACGCGCGTCCGGGCGCATGCGCAGTAGAGAGCCGGAGCCGGTCGGACTCAGTGATAAACCCGTGCAGGCAAATCCAGCTGGAAACGAATATTTACAGAACTTACCTCCAAAACCTGTCTCCTCAGCGACTTTCACCCAAGCCTGCTCCTTTTGTTCCAGTCTCTGTAGAGGACACACGCCGAGTAGTTTAGCTCCGGATGATAGCAAACAGCGCCGATAACCCTCTCCTCCATCTTTGAGAGGGGGTTTAAGCAGGAGCAGGAGGCCGGGGCGTCACACATTATTAAATAAAACCTGTCTCCTCAGCGACTTTCACCCAAGCCTGCTCCTTTTTGTTCCGGTCTCTGTAGAGTATACACTAATAGTATAGTTCAATGATAGCAAACAGTGCCGATAAACCTCTCTCCATCTTTGAGAGGGGCTTGAGTGGGAGCAGGGGGCATGAGCCACACGCCATCAAATCAATGACGCCGGGGCGAATGTCATCGCTGATTTTGCCGCTACGAACAGGCGCCGAAGTTCAATTTTTCCAACCCGAGCGCCGAGGCGTTGGGGGCGCCAAAACGCCGACGCTTCCAAACGCCGCCGCCAAACGCGCCCAACGCTCCAGACGCGCCAAACGCCCAACGCTCGCCTGGCGACTTATGCGCTAAGACGCTGTTTGCATAGACTTTGAATGTAATTCGACGCTGGCCGACGCAAATGTCAATGTAAACAATGGAGCATCTTAGAGGCTGTGGACAGGTTTTTTTGTAATTTTTATGTATGTCCCTCGTTAAAAATGCACAAACTCAGTGCTGATGATACAAAGACAGATGGAATTTGTTGTTGAGATGGCAAAGAGTCACGCAAGTTTCAGACAGAAACGTACGTGACTCTAATTTACGTCATCTGTGAATTAGCGGGTCGACCTGGGTGTGATGAAGCCGATCGGAGGTGAGCCAATAAAAACTTATGTGGCTTGCAGGTTCAGCTGACCTGGGACGAAATGCCAATTAAAGCCTTTCATACTGCCGACAAGAACCAACTGTTATCGGGTTTAAACTGTTGTTTTGGCCAGTCTGAAAGGGGTACAAGTACGAGTTTCATCATGACTGCATCCGTGTTTAGGTGCAACAACACAGAATTCTCACATTCAGTTCACTTCTAATTAAGTACTTCTGTGCAAAACATTCATTTCTGCTTTCAAAAACTAAAAACATAACATAAAACAAATGACACAAATGCATGTTTTACTTAAGGTCGACTATAGAAGCAAGTCCACATTATTGTTTCTTTGGTCTCAACTCTGGAGCCAAAACATGATTTTCATGAGTTTTACCTTTCAGAGTGGGAAAAATTAGATAATGGTTCATGGCTGTAGGGTACGAAAGTCATGGTCATCAACAAATAGTAAACAGATCACATCAGGCCCCCTACAGCTCCTCAGCTGGTCCCCATAATGTTTTCAAATTTAGAAAATGTGAGGTGCAAATAATCTGTGGTGGGTTCAGAACTATTTTGTCAATTAATCATCAACTACTGATGCAACCACATAAACGATGAGTTAAAAAAAAAAAATCTAGAATGTCTTGATATTTGACAACTTCAACTAAAATTTATCATATTGTTTGAGAAAATATTCAATCAGCAGAGTAAGTATTTAAGAGTCAAACCCAGAAACAAAAAACATGTCTGCTCCAGCAAAAAGAGGCCAAGGTATCAAAACTGCAGCAAAGGTGAAAGTGACTGATTTTACTTTTAAAGGCTAGTAAATACAAACATATATATATATATACAGTTGTGCCCAAAAGTTTACACCCCCCAGCAGAATTTCTGATTTTTTGGCCTTTTCTCTGAAAATATGAATGATAACACAAAAACCTTTCTGTCATTCATGGTTAGTGGTTGGGTGAAGACATTTATTGAAAAAAAAATAGTTTATTCTTTTTAAATCAGAATGACAACATAAACTTCAAAAATGACCCTGTTCAAAAGTTTACACCCCCCAGTTTTTAATACTGTGTATTTCCCCCTTTAACATCAATAACAGCTTGAAGTCTTTTGTGGTTGTTGTGGATGAGGGTCTTTATTTTCTCAGATGGTAAAACTGCCCATTCCTCTTCTCAAAAAGCCTCCAGCTCCTGTAAATTCTTGGGCTGGCTTGCATGAACTGCACGTTTGAGATCTACCAAGAGTGGCTGAATGATATTGTGGTCAGGAGACTGAGATGGCCACTTTAAAACCTTCACTTTGTTCTGCTGTAGCCAATGGCAGGTTGATTTGGCCTTGTGTTTTGGATCATTGTCATGTTGGAACGTCCAAGAACGTCCCATGCGCAGCTTCTCGGCAGATGAGTGTAAATTTTCCACCAGTATTTTCTGATAACATGCTTCATTCATCCTTCCATTAATTTTGACCAATTTTCCTGTGCCTTTGTAGCTCACGCATCCTTAAAACATCAGTGATCCACCTCTGTGTTTCACAGTAGGAATGGTGTACCTTTCATCGTGGGCCTTGTTGACTCCTCTCCAAATGTAACGTTTATGGTTGTGGCCAAAAAGTTCAATTTTGGTCTCATCACTCCAAATGACTTTGTTCCAGAAGTTTTGAGGCTTGTCTCTGTGCTGTTTGGCGTATTGTAAGCAGGATATTTTGTGGCATTGCGAAATGGCTTTCTTCTGGTGACCCGACCATGCAGCCCATGTTTCTTGAAGTGTCTCCTTATTGTGGATCTTGAAACATCCACCCCAATTTTTTTCAGAGAGTCCTGTATTTCAGCTGAAGTTATTTGAGGGTTTTTTTTTGCATCTTGAACAATTTTCCTTGCAGTTGGAGCTGAAATTTTTGTTGGTCTGCCTGACCGTGGTTTGGTTTCAACAGAATCCCTCTCTCTCCCCTTCTTAATTCGAGTTTTAACAGTGCTTCTTGGCATCCTCAGTTCCTTGGATATCTTTTTAAATCCTTTTCCTGTTTTATACAGTTGAAATACCTTTTCTTGCAGATCCTTTGACAATTCTTTTGCTTTACCTATGATGCAGAAATGTGAAATTTCATCGCAGTGAAAGATGCACGTGTCTGTCAGGAGCTCAGAAACTCACTGAGCTTTTATACACACAAAATGATTACAAGCTAATAGATCACAGAGAGGATGGTTACCTTTAGTAGACATTCAAACCCATTTGTGTCAAATTTTGTGCATGTTATCAGGCCAAAACTGCCAGGGGTGTAAACTTTTGAACAGGGTCATTTTTGAAGTTTCTGTTGTCATTATGATTTAAAAAGAGTAAACTATCTTTTTTTCAATAAATGTCTTCACCCAACCACTAACCATGAGTGACAGAAAGGTTTTTGTGTTATCATTAATATTTTCAGAGAAAAGGCCAAAAAATCAGAAATTCTGCTGGGGTGTAAACTATATATATATATATATATATATATATATATATATATATATATATATATATATATATATATATATATATATATATATATATATATATATATATATATATATATATATATATATATATATGTATATATATATATATATATATATATATATATATATATATATATATATATATATATATATATATATATATATATATATATATATATATATATATATATATATATATATATATATATATATATATATGTGTGTGTATATGTATATATATCTATATATATATATATATATATATACATATACACACACATATATAGTCCATGGGCCAGAGCCCAAAATTTCACTTGTCGGTACCACTCAAAGTGACGAAACTTACTTGTGATTTTTGAAAACCTCTATGTCTGTAGATGATATTTTGGTATGATAACCCTTCCTGAGTGGCAGCTGTATCATAGTTAACAGCCAATGAAGTTACCCACCCCCTTCAGAAAATTACATTTTAGACGCTGGTGCATGCTCTTGTTTAGACTCATGTACAGGACATCTGTCAGTGTTTCACTATATTGTCTTTGGTATCATTTTAAAGAAAACCTTTGAAGCTTTCATTCAAGCCAAGTTGTGAAGTTTCCTGACCAGTATAGAGGTCACTGTAGCTCTTTAAACTATAAACAACACTCATTTTTACACAATTTTCGCCTAAATGATATATTATCTTTTAGCCCTGTGTCATCTAGGAATGGCAGGGATATAAAATATAAGAACTAGAATACTCACAGAACCATAAGGATTCAGGAAATGTATAATATACCCCTACTCTATCATTGTTACAGGTCATTGTGAGCCTTAAACTAGACAGCATTATTAACTAGAAAAGCACTCGGAGAGCTCAGACCTCCGCCAGCGCCACAGTCCTCACCCATATTGTGATTTTCACAATAAATATTAGTCCTACCTTTATGTCATCAAAATATTTAGATTCCTTGACCATGAAAACATAACATTAGCAACTGGATTCATAATGATATCTATTTTAGTTAAGTGGTTATTTCCAAAAATCACATTTTTTGACATGGCGGCCAGACGCTGATCCGGATCAAGACCAAAATCGAATCAGTTCTTCCTTTTCCCATGCTGAACATTTCCTGAGAATTTCATCAAAATCCATCCATAACTGTTTGAGTTATTTTGTTCACGGACAGACGGACAGACAAACAAACTCTCCAGTAAACATACACATGTAGAAAAAATTGTTGGTACCCTTCATTAAATGAAAGAAAAACCCACATGGTCAGTGAAATAACTTGAAAATAACAAAAGTAATAATAAATACAAATTTTCTGGAAATCAGCTAATGAAAATCAGACATTGACTTTAAATTTTGGTTCAGCAGAAATATTTTAAAAAAACAAAATCATGAAACTGGCTTGGACAAAAATGATGGTACCCCTACAAAGAATTGAAAATGGTGTGACCATAGGGACATGTTAAACTAAGGTGTGCCCTGTAATCATCATCACAGGTGTCTCCAAGCTTGTAATCAGTCAGTCTGCCTATTTAAAGGCTGAAAAGTGGTCACTGTGCTGTTTGGTATCATGGTGTGTTCCACACTGAACATGGACCACAGAAAGCTAAGGAGAGAGTGGTCTCAGGAGATTAGAAATAAAATTATAGACAAGCATGTTAAAGGTAAAGGCTATAAGACCATCTCCAAGGAGCTTGATATTCCTGTGACTACAGCTGCACAGATTATTCAGAAGTTTAAGGTCCACAGGACTGTAGCCAACCTCCCTGCACGTGTCTGCAGGAGGAAAACTGATGACAAACTGAAGAGACGGAGAATACGAATGGAAACCAAAGAGCCCAGAACAACTTCAAAGAGATTAGAGGAGAACTCCAAGGTCAAGGTACATCAGAGTCAGATCACACCATCTGTCACTGTTTGAGCCAAAGTGGACTTAATGGAAACGTCACTGTTGAAAGCAAATCATATAAAAGAGAGACTTGAATTTGCCAAAATGCACATTGACAAGCCACAAAGCTTCTAGGAGAATGTCCTTTGGACAGATGAGACAAAACTGGAGCTTTTTGGTAAGTCACATCAGCTCTATGTTCACAGACACAAAAATGAAGCATACAAAGAAAAGAACACTGTACCTACTGTGAAACATGGAGGAGGCTCAGTTATGTTCTGGGACTGCTTTGCTGCATCTGACACAGGGTGTCTTGAATCTGTGCAGGTACAATGAAATCTCAAGACTATCAAGACATTCTGGAGTGAAATGTGCTGCCCAGTGTCAGAAAGCTTGGTCTCAGTCACAGCCAAAACACACATCTAAAAACACCCAAGAATGGCTCAGAACAAAACACTGGACTATTCTGAAGTGGCCTTCTATGATCGCTGATCGAAATCCTGTTGAACATTTGTGGAAGGAGCTGAAACATGCAGTCTGGAGAAGACAGCCTTCAAACCTGAGACAGCTGGAGCAGTTTACTCATGAGGAGTGGGCCAACATACCTGTGGACAGGTGCAGAAGTCTCACTGAGAGCTACAGAAATCACCTGATTACAGTGATTGACTCAAAAGGTTGTGCAACAACACATTACGTTAAGGGTACCATCATTTTTGTCCAGCCCAGTTTCATGAGTTCATTTTTTTTTAATAATTCTGTTGAAGCATGGCTGACAAGCAATGTCTGACTTTCATTGGTTAAACTTTATAGAATTTTTATTTATTATTACTTTTGTCAGATTCAAGTTGTTTTTCTGACCACTGTAAATTTTTCTTTCATTAAACAAAGGGTACCAACAATTTTGTCAACGTGTGTATCATCCATTGTTCTGATGATGAAGATAAGCTGGTTTCATTAAAAGTGTTGACTCCTGGAAAACACTGCTCAGGGCAGCTCAAATACGAAATCATGCACCAGTTTTGAAACTGGCAGAGGGCATTCCTGAAGGACAGATTCCAGCAATCTACTACCACAGAAAGTGTCGCACTATCTTTACTATGATGAAACTCCTTGATGGCATCCTTGAAAAAGAAAAGCCAAGTGCCAGTAGCTGTGCTGAAGAGAAAGACTTGAAAAGAAATGCTCAGCATGTCCCAGGTACCTCTAGGACATATCCCGTGGAGTGTATCTTTTGTCAGAAAACTTCCAGATATCTGAAAGGGCAGAATACTGGAGAAGCACTGGTACAATGATGCCAAATGCGTGCTAAGATCAGCCCAAAAGAAAATGGTTGGCCGAATCCTTGCCCAAGTGAGTAGAGACCTTGTAGCAGCTGAAGGGCACTACCACAATTCATGCTATAAACTGTACACCAAAGAGGTTTCCAGAAAAGAGGTTGCCAACAATGAAGATGGTGGTGATGCTGTCGATGATGCCCAGTATGAAGCTGCTGTGAAACAGTCATACAATCAGGTGTTCCTCTTCATCAGAACACAGCTTTTATTTTCAAGGATGCCATCAAGGAGTTTCTTCCCAGTGAAGATACTGCAACACTTTCTGTGGTAGTAGATTGCTGGAATCTGTCCTTCAGGAATGCCCTCTGCCTGTTCCAAAACTGGTGCATGATTTCGTATTTGAGCTGCCCTGAGCAGTGTTTTCCAGGAGTCAACACTTTTTAATGAAACCAGCTTATCTTCATCATCAGAACAATGAATGGTACACTCCACCTGTGGTTGCTTTGCTAGCGGGTTGTTATGTGCTTGTTCACCAGTGGCCATTGTCAGGCAGTTTAAACTGCAACACACAAGATCAGATGTAGCCTTGTGACATTAATATACACACAAAACAAGTTCAAATCACAGATTTTTTTTCTAATTACTTCAAAGGAAAGTAATATTAAATATACTTTGAAAATTTAACTGACTAAGCTTGCCAATGAAAAACGTGTAAATAAATTGTAAAAGCAGGTACTATGAGGAGAATCTATTACTGGCGAAATAAAGACTGCTACCCATGAGCACGCTCAGTGACTGTCATAATGCTGCGTTCCAGTAACCTCGGAACTGGGAGTGACATCATCTCCGACTTATCGGCGTTCCAGTTGAAGTTGGAAAAAAGCATGCCGATCTACCAGGCTATTGTTAGCTGTTGTTAGCACGCCTGCGTTGTTGTTCACAAATATCACATGAAGAATGTGATTATCACTATGGCAGCATTTTTGTAAATATAAGTCTAACAATACTATGTATACAGCTGATCTAGAGCGACACACCCCAGTCAGAAGTGCAAATAAATGGATTATTACAGGAGCTAAATAACTGTTCACACTGGGGGCATCCATCTTAGATTGTCAACTCGGGGGTGGCGAGGTTTCACTGAGTTCCCAGTAGAAAATTCTGACTTCGGGTGACATTCCAGTTGCAGTTTCCTACTCGGAACTCGGAAATTCCTACTTCTGACTACAACTGGAATGCACCAAAAGAAGTGACCCAAGCCAAAGCGTGTGTTTGTTGTGATGCTAATGAATGCAGCTCAGACCTTCCTCAGAACTCTGCATTGCTTTACAACTTTTTTTCAACAACTTACAGGATGCAAAGCCACGAGGTAATGTATCTCTTTCTAGTTATATAGTGGTAGTTTTTGACGTGTGACAACAAGCAATTTTTGGAAAACTTAGTATCGTAGTTTTGTAGCCGGCTATATATCTCTACTTACAGCCCGGTGCTATAACACGTGTCCGAATAATATAAATTTGCTCTAGTTTTAACTGTCTTGTTCCCGAAGTTGAGTATCCAGGCCAGTCCAGCCCTGTCCGACCTGACCACGAAGCTAAGGAATAGCATTTATAGATAACCTATTTTGATGCTATAAAACTCCTCTTAAAGTGTGTATTTCAATCAGGCATATATCTATTAAAAGTGAGACTTTTTTGCAATTACGTAGAAACTCCTCACAGTCCCTTTAAAATACTTACAAAGATTGTTCGAAAATGTGCTAGCATCTGTCTTCAGCCTTAGCAATGTGGGATATTGTTAACACATCTGTAAAGATCCTCTATGCTTTCCACAATCATATCCATTAAAATCTTTAGATTTATTTCAGATGATCATTGTAATGCACATTACCTTGTTTGAAGAGAGCAACTTCACAAGAACACAGCTGAAAAAAAATGTTTCTCTTCTTGTCTCCTCTCATATTGGTGCTGCATTTCACTAACAGCCAGGTACAGGGCTATCTAGTGACTATTGGAACACAGTTTCCAGTTGCTACACAGAAATCACCATTTGTTGCAAAACATGAATTAATCAAATGAAGATGAAGCCAAGATAAAGCCCAGTTTGTGACGTCATACTGACCTTGGTCTAGTTACATCCACCAAGGAGGTTACAGACGTGGACAAAATTGTTGGTACCCTTTCATTAAAGAGGGATAAACCCACATGGTCACTGAAATATGCTGAAACTGACAAAAGTAGTAATAAATAAAAATTTACTGAAAATCAACTAATGAAAATCAGACTTTGTTTTTTAAAATATTGTCTTGGACTACAATTCAAAAGCAAACTAATGAAACTGGGCTGGACAAAAATGATGATACCCTTAATTTAATGTGTTGTTGCACAACCTTTTGAGTCAATCACTGTAATCAGGTGATTTCTGTAGCTCTCAGTGAGACTCCTGCACCTGTCCACAGGTATTTTGGCCCACTCCTCATGAGCAAACTGCTCCAGCTGTCTCAGGTTTGAAGGCTGTCTTCTCCAGACTGCATGTTTCAGCTCCTTCCACAAATGTTCAACAGGATTTCGATCAGCGATCATAGAAGGCCACTTCAGAATAGTCCAGTGTTTTGTTCTGAGCCATTCTTGGGTGTTTTTAGCTGTGTGTTTTGGCTCATTATCCTGTTGGAGGACCCATGACCTGTGACTGAGACCAAGCTTTCTGACACTGGGCAGCACATTTCACTCCAGAATGTCTTGATAGTCTTGAGATTTCATTGTACCTGCACAGATTCAAGACACCCTGTGTCAGATGCAGCAAAGCAGCCCCAGAACATAACTGAGCCTCCTCCATGTTTCACAGTAGGTACAGTGTTCTTTTCTTTGTATGCTTCATTTTTGTGTCTGTGAACATAGAGCTGATGTGACTTACCAAAAAGCTCCAGTTTTGTCTCATCTGTCCAAAGGACATTCTCCCAGAAGCTTTGTGGCTTGTCAATGTGCATTTTGGCAAATTCAAGTCTCTCTTTTATATGATTTGCTTTCAACAGTGACGTTTCCATTAAGTCCACTTTGGCTCAAACAGTGACAGATGGTGTGATCTGACTCTGATGTACCTTGACCTTGGAGTTCTCCTCTAATCTCTTTGAAGTTGTTCTGGGCTCTTTGGTTTCCATTCGTATTCTCCGCCTCTTCAGTTTGTCATCAGTTTTCCTCCTGCAGCCACGTCCAGGAGGTTGGCTACAGTCCTGTGGACCTTAAACTTCTGAATAATCTGTGCAGCTGTAGTCACAGGAATATCAAGCTCCTTGGAGATGGTCTTATAGCCTTTACCTTTAACATGCTTGTCTATAATTTTATTTCTAATCTCCTGAGACCACTCTCTCCTTAGCTTTCTGTGATCCATGTTCAGTGTGGAACACACCATAATACCGAACAGCACAGTGACCACTTTTCAGCCTTTAAATAGGCAGACTGACTGATTACAAGCTTGGAGACACCTGTGAT